>JAMPIO010000085.1:0-460458 GCA_024699865.1 Aphelenchoides fujianensis | reverse complement strand
GAGATGGGCGAACCGAACGGCGAGCGAACTCGAGAGAAGAAATCGAAAGAACAAAGCGGTCGCTTACGAACGGAAGGCGAACTGAAGAGTGAGTAAAAAGAAGAAGAATACGTGTGGTGTTCAGAGGAAAAGGAAGAAGAACCATTGATCCTGCAACCAATAGGTGGCGTGGAGGCCTCAGATGTTGTCCAGCGTCATCTTCAGGTGCACCTCCGTGTTCTGCACGATCTGCAATCAAGAGGCCGAAGTAGCGATTAGTCGGTGGGTGGAGAACGGAGACACGTGGGCACAAAGAACGTGACAACATCGAGCGGGGAAAGAAAGAGGAGTGTGCGGAAGGAGAGAAAACGAGCGTCTCGATCAGCGGAAAGATGTGCTTGTTAATCGGAAAGGAGAACGACGAGTGCGCTATCAGATGTTCTGTGGAAATCGAACCAAACATTCGTGTTCTTTTCAACAAAAGCAGAAGAATCTTCTAAATCCCACTCACACGCGCGTGTCTTTTCGAACGGCAGCAACCAAAATCCCAAGCTTCAAGCGAGACACACGATCAAGCAAGCCGCCCACTCCACGCCTCCCACTTACGTCGCAGAACTCCTTGAAGGAAATCTTGCCGTCGCCGTCCTTGTCGTGGAAGAGGATCGTCTTGTCCACGATTTGCTGCAATCCTCCGGTTCATTCGAATCAATCAACCAAGGAACGATGCCTGGAGCTGGGTGTCCTTTAGGTTGCTGCCGACCATCATCTTGAGGACCTGGAAGAGCTCGCCGTTCGAGATGTACCCGTCGCGGTCCATGTCGTAGATGCGGAAGGCGACTGAACACACACGAATAAAAGGAACAAACGAAAGGGAGCTCACAGTTGAGTTTGATGTTCTTCTCGCCCTTGACGCTGAACTGCGAGATGCCCTGGATGAACTCTGCAAGCACGGACCTCAACAAAGAAGCTGGAGCGAGGAACGAACCCTTGAAGTCGACCTCGCCGTTGCCGTCCTCGTCGAAGATGTCGATTACCCGCTGCACGAGTGGGTTCTGCTGCAGCTCCGGAAGGGACATGAACTCCTCCACCGACAGGCTGCCGGAGCCGTCGAGGTCGAGCTTCTTGAAGCGGCGCGCCAGACGACGCAGCTCGTACGCGTCGAAGTTGGTGCACATCTCGATCGGCAGCGATTGGTCGTTACCCTGCAAAACGAACAAAGGAGAGTGAAGTGGAATGCTCGAGCTTGAGGTTGACAACAAGCACCCGCCCGTTCCGCCCCAGCGATCGGCCGGCCGACCGGGCGGCCCACTCGAGACGGCGGGCGGCGCGCGCAGTCGGCCGTGATTCCGCTCCGAGAGCGGCCGTTTCGCACCTCCGGCCGCCGAATTCACTTCTTTTCTTCGTGGCGTCCGGAAGACGGCGGGCGGCTCGCCGTCCTCCGCGCCCGTCGAATGAAAACTCTCCCACATTGCCGCCTTGCCGCCGCCGATTTGTTCGGGGCCGCCCGCCGACATAATTCGGTTAAAAGGAGCCCCGCCGAAGTTGGACGCCGCCGCTCCCCGGAGGCCGCGCCGCCGTTTTCGCGGAGTTCGTCGACGGAAGACGCGGAAGGTACCTGCCTTCCGTTGGGTAAAGTCGGAGAAAGTCGGGGGCCCGGCCGGATTAACGGCAAGCGATTATTCCTCGTCGTTCGCTCATCCCCAAGCCTCCCGCTTTCTAATTGCGCCCTTCCATCCACGCACCCCAAAAGCCGCTCGTTTTCGGCCAACCGCGCGCTCCCGACGGCCGAAAATCACGGCCGAGAAGAATGAGCGAAGGGATTAGAGGCCCTCCAGGAAAACAAAAATGCCGATGCGCGTCCCCTTTCCTAGTCACGTGGAATCAACGCCGTCCGAAAAGCGCCGTTTGGCACGCGAGTTGGACGTCGAGCTTGAAAATCGGCGCGAATTTCTCGTGGCCTTGCAATCGGGAGCGTTTTCCACGAATAAACTCTTTTTGTTTATTTTTCTTACCATTTTTGTTGAGCGTCGACGTCCTTCCGATTCAACGGGCAAAAATCCAACGAAAGTAGCTCGAAGTGGACGAATAGAAAGCGCAAGCTGAAAAACTATTGGTTATATTTTCACGTTTGATTCTTCACGCATTTTCGGCATTTTGTCAAGTAAAAATCGCGGAATCCGCGCGTAGCAGGTTCTCGTTCAATAAACACGCCAAAAATCCTCGAATTTGGACGGAAATCAAACGAACAAAACGAAAGAATCGACGGAAAAACAAATGAGAATCGTGGATCGATTAGCGCGGCCGCCCAAATTGCGTTTTGTCTCTCCAAAAAATGCCCAAACGACGACGGCGCGGCGACGAGCGGGTGGCGGCTAGACGGCGGCCGCTCGCGGTCGGGAGAACGCGGTCCCCTTGCTTCCTTTCGACGGAGCCCGCCGCCGGCTGTGGAGCCCTTCCACACGGCGACCACGCGCTCTCCCCCCCCCGCCCGCCGCCGCCGCCCGCTGCGGACCACGAGCCGCCGCGATGATAAAACGGAAGGGAAGCGAGGGCGGAAGAAGCGCCCGCTCGCCGAACGAACGGCCGGAGGCCGCATTTCTTCGATCAAAACACGCCGTGAAGCCGCCGTTGCCGTCGTTCGTCAACGCGGCTTCCTGTCATTCGTGGGTCGACTGACTGCCGTTTCTTGTGTCACGAAACCCTTTCATTCACCCGCTCCAGGGTTCTCCCCGGCTTTTCGCCGCACTCGACGGAACACCTGCCTCTCTCCATCTTTCATTCCTCAACACAACGCTCAATTATTGCAATCTTTATTTGGCCTGTAAATACGAGGAGGGGGATACACGGGAGAATAGAAGGAAGGAAGGAAGAAGACGGCGTAATGGACTCGATTTTGTTTCTTTTGCAACAACCCGAACGGAACGGAGGAGACACGTGGAGAAGAAGGCGGCGAGTGATTGGAGGAGAGGCACGGGCGTTAGACCTCGAAGTTGGGCACGAATTTGCCGTCGCGTTCGGCCTCGTCGGCGGCGTCCACCACTTCGACGAGCTCGTCCTCGTCGTCGATCAGCGAGCGCGTCGACGTGGAGGCCTGATCGTCGGCCACCACGCGGGCGGACGGGCGCCACTGCATTTCGGGCTTGGCGGAGCGCACGGGGACGGCCATCGGGCGGGGCGGCGTGCGGGCTGTAAACGAGCGGAATGAGGACCGAACGGAAGGCGGAGGACTCACGTTTCTCGGGGATGGGCGCCGAGTTGATTTCCGCCCGGTTGAGGAGCGAGTGGACGCGCTCGGAGGCGGTCGACGGCCGGCTGGCGTTCTTTTGGTCTTCGGCGCGCTGCCGCTCGAGCGCCTCCTTCTTTTCGCTCTCGTCGAAGTACCAGATGGTGATCGCGTAGCTGAACGAACGGAATGAAAGATCAATGGAAGGTTATGGGCGAGCACTCACCGAGGCCGGAAGACGGGCAACACCTCGTGCGGATTCCGGTGGTCGGACCAAAAGAAGACCAGCCGGTCGGCCTGCGGGTCGATGTCCATCGGCACTTGGGACGTCTCGGGGTACAGCCGCAGCGTGCCGCCGTCCCTCGAAAGCAGCCAGTCGTCGTTGCAGTAGTAGATGCTCGTGATGCAGCGCCCGTCCCGAATCGGGTTGTCCACGTGCTTCACGTAGCGCGTCCCGCTGCCCGGATAGCAGGCGATCATCGCCCGGGAGCGGCCGCCGATCGAGTACGGCGGGATGCGCTTGGAGAAGTGGACGATCACCGAGTCGATCATCGAGACGAGCAGGCGGATGGTGACCGCGTCCTGCGCGCGGCACTCCGCACTGTCGAACCAGTAGATCTGCAAGCACAGTAGTGATCCTCCGCCTTCCATCCTTCCGCCCACCTTGTCCGAGCGGATGTCCTTCGCGGAGGTGGCGGGATCGGGCTCCTTGCCCTCGACCAGCTGGCCCTCGCGGAAGAGCCCCCGCTCGTAGAGTTCCTCCACTTCCCTGCAACCCGCCAATCAATCAAACGTCTTCCGTTACTGAGTGAACGCACCGGTAGGTGTACCTGCAGTGCGCTTTGCCGAGGAAGTTGTCCACCACCGCCCAGCCGTACTCGTTCAGACTGCGGATCACGTGCTCGGCGATGTACTAAAGACAACGAAGGGAATGTAAAGATGGATGATTGGAAGGAATGGGCTCACCTTTAACCGAAGGGCGATCGCTTGATGTTGGTTGACGGCGACGCCCGTCTTGGCCAGATTCTTCATGTGTTCTTGGAGTGTGTCCTGCAAACGAAAAGAGGTGAATAAACATCCTTTTGTGTTCAGAACGAACCTTGAACAAGAGATTTCTCGAGTGGTCCTTCCAGCCCTTCGGGTGCGGGCAGGGCTCGTGCTCGTCCACCGTGTACGGCCGCTTGCGGGGCTTTCGGGGCGAGGAGGACTCTTCGATCACTTGGATCTCCTCGTCCCCGCCGACCGCGGAGTCCAGCGAGCGGCGGTCGGAGGGCGGGGCGGACGGAGTGGCCGACGGATTGGACGCTCCATCGAATCCGAGGGCTGAAATCTCAGAGATGCCTGTAAAAAGCACGAGGTGAGGGAAGGGACGAGAGCGATGGGACGAGACGACGACGCAGCAAGAAAGGCAGAACGCACCTGAAGAGGACGAAGAGGCCGCACTCAACGACATCGTGGAGGTCGCCGTCGGCAGTCGGTGGTGTGATCGCAATCGAGGGCGAGACCGAGCAGTCCATCGCCTCCGCCCGTCCCGTCGGCCCGTTCACGAGGCTCTTGCTCGTGCGCATTTGGTACGTGCGGCACATGAGTTTGTGGCGCTTGTGGTCGAAGTTCTGAAAGCAGCGGGTTGAAACGAGGTGAACGCTCCCTTCCATCAAAGGCAAGCCCCACATTTGAACGAAAGAGGACGCACTCACATTTCCGATGGTTTTCAACGGCATCAAGCGAGTGCGGTGAGGAAGCAAGCAAGAAGAAAGACCCGCGACAATCTACTTCGTATTCCGAATGGCTGCAGCGAAAAGAGGGTTGTGTTGGGCGAAGAGGAGGCGGCGACGACGGGCGGGAATTCGCGCGTTCATCGCGCGAAACGCACGTAAATTCGCAAACGGCTGCACGAACGCGCGCGAGGAGCGGAAGGAAGAAGAGAGCGGGCGGCCATCGCAGGACGAAAAGAAGTGGTCGTCGCACAGAAGCGGGTCGATCGAAACGAATCATCTGTCCGTCTTTCACTTCGTGATTGATCGAACGAACAAGCTCGCGTTCCTGCTTCTAATCACCACTCATCGCTCTTACAGTACGCCCGTTTGAAGAAAGCGCACGAATTTCGAGTCCGAACGGCCGGCTGCACGTCCACCCGCGCCTGCCGAGCGCCTTCCCTTCTGCGATTGGCCGCGGGCGGGAGTCGTTCGGTGGTGATAAAACGGCGAGTGAGGGAGTCGTGCAGATTGAATTGGAAAGCAGAAACGAACGAAAGGCACGTATTCTTCCCGCAGCAAAGAAGCAACACAAACAGCGAGCAGAAGAGGAAAGAGTCGGAGGTCGCTCTCCTGATCACCGCCTTTGTTTTCGTTCGACAAAAGAAGGAAGAAAGAAGTTCCCACTCGGTACTCAAAGCAGCGATCGAATTGTGACCAGCCGAGTCGAAGGTCGTTCGCCTCCCGCCCCGCCCACTCGTTTCTTCAGGAACGGCGGTTTGATTCGAGTGCGCGATTCGAACCGCCCGCCCTCCGCTTTCTCCCCTCGTGGGCCGACCGTACCCTCCCCCTCCGACTTCCAGTGGATGTGCGGGAGGGCGGGGACGAGGCGGCCGGGATGCGGAGGGACGAGCCGCGGCCGCTCGCTCGTGCGGCGCGGGGCGGCGGGGCGACGCGAGAAGCGGCGAGTGTACGTGCGAATCGCGAAAGTCCGAGCGGAAAGGACGCGGAGGGCCGGCGGGCGGCGAGCGAAAGCCGCGAGCGCGGCGAACGTGCGGAAGGCGGCGAACGAAAAGAGCGGGCGGCCGGCCGGCGGCGGGGCGACGGGAACGCGGGCGGCTCGCCCTCCGGCGGACGGCCAAACGTCCTCCGGGCGTTCCGCACGTTCGGCTCCTCGAAAGTCACGTACGGCGGCCATCGAGGAGGCGAGGAATCAACGCCGAACGGAGCCCGTTGGATAATCCCCGCTGGAGGTCGACCGCACCCAGGACAAGGCGAGATCAAAACACAACGGGCGCAATGATTCAGCCGGAAAACATCCCGTGAGAACAGTCTCGAAGCGTAAACAAGTGCACAAACAAACAATCAGCCCACATTCTAACCCACTTCTCTTCTCGCTACCCGCCCGCCCGCCCCCCCCCGTCACACTCGATTGGGAAAGAGAGAGAACGTACGCGATGTTCCTGACTGCAGTAGGCGGCCGACCGGCACGTCTCGCATTCCATCAGCGGGCCGCCGTCGTGCTGGTTCGTGAACAGGCCGCACACGATGCAGCCGCCCTTCTGGTCGGCGGGCGATCGGGAGTTCGGGCACGCGGAACACGCCGTCGAACACGGGCGTCGAGGACGAGGAGGTGAGGCCGGAGAGCGGAGTGCCCACCGACGAGGAGATCGAGGCGGCGAGCGGCGCCGGAAGCAGCGGAGCCGCCTGCTGCTGCTGGAGGGCGGCCGCCGCTTGGGCCTGCTTGATGAGCGCGTTGAGGACGCCGTCCGAGATGCCGATCGTCGGGTCGAGGCCGCGCCGCCCGCGTTCAGGAGGCCCATCGCCGGCGAGCTCATCAGCGGCGCGGCGCCGGCGGCCGCGTCGAGGGAGGCCGTCGAGACGAGGAGGTTCGCCAAGGTGGTCGCCGTGGGCAGATCTGCAAGCAGGCGGAGGTCAGCAGGTCGGAGGAGGCGCAAAGGCGATCGAGATCGAATGGAACACCCTTTCAACTTCCCACGGCTCACCGTTGGCGGCAGCGGAGGAGAGGAACGCCTGGAAGAGCGTGTTGCCGGGCCGGTTCTGCTGGGCGAACTGGAGAGCATTCTGCTTGAAGGGCGAGTCGCCGTTCATCGTCGCCGCGCGCTCGGTCGGCGGCGTCGGCGGGTGTTGGGGCTGAAATCGGACGGAAATTCGCGGGTTGTGATTACGCACACGCGATTTCGTCACCACGCGCGCCCGACCGCCCGCCCGCCCGCTCGTGATTTGCCGAACTCGAACTCGCCCCCGCCGCCGTGCGAAGTTCGAACCACACCGAAGCACGCCGGCGCACAAGCACGACGATGGCGGACGCGCAAGAGCGGAAATGAACAACCGAGCAGACGACACGAGTGGCGTGAATCACACGATCGAGCGGGCGCCGCGTCTTCCGGCGGCCGCCCGCACGTGCGGAAGTCGTCGATCAACGCGGGGCGGAGGAGGATGACGATCGCGATCTTGAACTCTTGCCCACTTTTGATCGAAACGCACACTTGTTTGTTTCGCCGCCGCGGCCCGCAAGCGAGCGCCGACGCGAAAGACTCGCCGCATTCCGAGCGGCCCCGTCGGGCGCCCGCCGTTCCTTCCCGATTGTCACGTCGTCCCGCTTTCTTCCGCCTTCTTTCGGCCCGCCGTCCAAGCGAGCAAAGAGTCGGCGGGCATCCAGCGAGCCGAGCCGAAACGAAGCCAGCCGGCAAACGAACAAAGCGAAGCACGGCGGAGATCACGAACATCGAGGCGAACAGCGAGCAGGAAGCAGGAGGATTGACGTCATTCGATTTCGATTCGATCGACGCGCGGCTGCCGATTTGATGGACGGCGACGAGACGGCCGTGCGCGCGCGTTCTCTGCCGTCGACCAGCAGCGGGCAAAAACTAATGAGAGTTCGCCTTCCACGAAACAAAAGGAAGGCGGGCAGCGGATGCGGAGGTTTTTGGTCTTTCGGGCGGGCTGCAGGCCGGCGGGCACGAAGCGGAAGGAAGTCGCGGAATCGACGATCGAACGACGGAAAGAAGTGATGTCATTCGCTTCGAATCGCTTTGATTCGATTCCATTTCGATTTCCTGCCCGTTTTTTTCTCACGCCCCTCATCACTCGCCGCCCTCGTCGGTTTGATTTTGATCGTGGGCGGCACGCCGACCGACCGGCCGGCGGGCGGGAAGTTCCGCCG
This sequence comes from Aphelenchoides fujianensis, assembly GCA_024699865.1. Lineage (NCBI taxonomy): Eukaryota > Metazoa > Nematoda > Chromadorea > Rhabditida > Aphelenchoididae > Aphelenchoides > Aphelenchoides fujianensis. The sequence continues at coordinate 452,375 of JAMPIO010000085.1, read as the reverse complement.
CGCAGGAACCAAACGGAGATCAGCGAAAACAACGACGACGTGTGGACGGGTGCAGGGGCGGCGGGTTCGGCTCGAAAGTCGTGGTCGTTCTGCCGTTCCCTCCGCGCCGATTCGCAACGAAAGAGATTAGGCGGACAGACGAAAACAGCGCGCCGCTTCACGCACGTCCGCCCAGCCGACGGGTTTTGATAAAAAAGACGACCGAAATTTGCGAGTTTGCACGTAGCCGGACGAATCGGAATGACCGGGCGGACGGCCGCCGTTCGACCCGCTTTGTTCCGCAAAGGACGCGGAGATCCGTTGATTCGTCCGCCGATTCATCGTCTCCGTTAACCTTTTGTTTCGTAACGAACGCAATGGAGGCGTCCGTAACAGATGGAAGAAGACACGAGCCGCAGCTGCTCCCCTCGATAAAACGAGCGAGTCGAAAGGCAAACAGAAGCAAACTAAAAACGGAATGGAAATCGCAACATTTCTTTCGGAAAACCGAAATTGCGGACGGGCGGGCGGGCGGGAAGAAACGTGCGTTTCGCGAGAAGCGACCACGCGCGCTCCGACGACCACGTGCAACCCGGGCGGATTGATTCGTTCGTCGACGAAGCGGTCGGCGAATCTCCCGCGTTGTCCGCCGTCGATCACACGGGCGGCAGCTTTGATAAAAACAGAAATGGGGGCGATCTCGCGTCTAATTAGTCACTCGATTGACTAATGAACGACCAGCTTTGCCAGCTACCCATTAAAAGTAGAAGATATCGAATGGTAAACAAGCAAAAGCCGAATAAAAACTCGTGTATCATGTGGGAAATGAGCAAAAAAGTGTAAAATCAACGAAAAAGCGTCGAGCGTTTGGGAGGAAGAGCGGCGGGCAGAAAAGAAAGCCGCCCGCCCGCCCGCCCCGTCCGCCGAGCGAGCGGAGGCGAGTACGTGCACAATCGAAGAGGAATTCCCGTCGCTCGCGTCGCTTCCCGTCGGCCGTTCGAGCGGCGAAATTCGTCTTTTTTCCGACGGGACGGGCGGCTTTTCGGAGAACAAAAAATTTCCATTTGGACACGCAAACGGTAAAAAAATCTGAGCAGATTATTCGCGTTCAATCGCGTCTAATGGCCCTTAAAACTGTCTTATTTGACGAAATCCCCTCCATTTTCAGCCATCCACCGGCTCAAAATGTTCTCCTACTCGCCGTTCCACTCGTCGCCCTTCTCGTCCAAACACGCGGACTCGCCGGCCGGGCCCGAGCTGGACGTCGGCCTGCTGGACATCCTCGCCAACTTCTACGTCATCTGCCCGAAGCTGGTGAAGCGGGAGGACGAGGAGCACAAGCGACTGCTCTTCTACTACCCGCCCGAGGAGACGTCCCAACGCAAAGGTGGGTGATCGGCTACGAGATTTGCGGCCTTCCCGCCCTCGATTTCAAAAGGCGAAGCTGGCCGATGAGCCGCCATTTCTTCACGATTTCGCCCGTTTTGCAGCCGCCCGCCCGCTAATCTCCGCATTTCGCGCGCAATCCGCTCGTTGTTGCAGGCCGAAGTGACGGGAATGGCGGCCGCCATCGTGAACTTCACCTCCGAACTCGTGAAGATCGAGGGCACGAACGGGACGAAGCGACGCGCCCACCGGTTCGTCTGCTCGAACAAGACGGCCGCCATCTTCCTGCCCGTGGAGGAGGACTTCATCCTCGGGGCCACGTTCAATCGGTTCGTTCCATCCATCCACCATTCATTCCTCTTGCTTGCTCGTTCAGAGGAGGTGTGCAAAACGAAGTCCTTCTTCGCCCACTCGGGCACTCTGCTGCGGACGGTGGAGAACCTCTACGAAATGTACCGCCTCTTCCACGGCCCCTTCAAGCGCTCCTTCCAAGTGGGCGACTCGTCGGCCAAGGAGCTCGCCTTCAAGCTGGACACCTTCTTCTCCAACTACCTGCTCACGATGAAGCTCTCTTCCGTAAGCCGCCCATTGGATTCTATTTGCATCGATCTTGTTGTTTGCAGATCCCGTTGATCGACTACCTGGACGGCGTCTGCTTCATGCCGCTCGACCAGAAGCTCTTCCTCGAGACCCAGTGCTTTGTGGACGAGCTGCAGGAGGAGTGCGCGGAGCTTCGACTCGCGATGTTCCTCTTCCAAACCCGCCTCGCCCAATACTCCGTCCAAAAGTCCGCCCTCCGGCCGCTCTACCGCTTCCTCGTCGAGCACCTGATCCCGCACGCCCTCGCCGAGGAACTCCAGCCGGAGATCGTTTCGCTGTGAGTCACACTCGATTTTCGCCTGCTCGATTATCTCTGTGTGTTCAGGAGTTCGAGCGGCCGCTTCGTGCAGGCGTACTTCGACTTCGCCCCTCAAGACGGCCCCTACCCGCGCGTTCAGCTGGAGAACGAGGAGAGCGGCGAGTTGGAGGTCTTTCTTTCTGGTTCGTCCCACTCCTCCGTTTGCTTCCGTGCATTCCTCTCCGTTGTTCAGGTCGCCTACCGCTCGCTGAACGCCACCTTGTGCGTGCTGGTGCCCGAGGAGGCGGACGTGACGCGCGCGCTCACGAAACTCCGCCAGCGGCTCGAGCCGAAAATGTCGGCGCTGGCCTCGGCGATGGGCGAAACGATCTCCGCGTTGAGTCGGCCGTTGATCTCGACCGTCCCCTTCCACTTCATTTACTTCAACTACGACTCGCTCTCCTTCCGCACGAGCCTGAAGCAACAGCCCAACTCCAGCGGCGCCACTTCGATCGCCTTCACGGCGGAGATCAACCAGTGAGCGCCCACTTCCCCTTCATTCATTCTTTCTCTCCGTTCAGTGCGATCTACGAGGCCTTCGACAAGTTCGTCGAGCGGCTGGACGAGGGCGTCCACCAGGCGCTGAAGGTGGGCGGCGACCTGTGGGTCGGCTTCAAGCGCTGCAACCAGCGGTTCGTCGTCGTGTTCGTCCCGAACGCCTGCCAACTCGTCGCTCCAAGACTTCCACGGGCACTTCAACTCGATCCTCGCCGCTCACTTCACGCACGTGCATTTCGACTGACTCCCCACGGGTATCCCTTTTTGTTGTTCCTGTTACTAGATCGCTTGTTGACGTTAATAAACTGCCAAAGAATAGTTGGATCGCGTGAAATGAAAGGCTACAGAGACGGGCGTAACGAACGCCATCGAGTCCCGAATGCGAGGAATACTTGACGCGTGTATGCCGTGAAAGAAAGCCTTAATAAAAGTCTAGCGCGGCATTCGCTTTTATCGCGCCTACAACTATCAAACTACTCATTGTTGCTGCTATTATTAGATTGGTTAAAATTTGGACTTGAGTACGATCCGTTGCATGGAAAGATGGACGATGAGAGTGAGTTGTTGTCTGCTTACTTAGTGGGCGCTTTCAAGCGGCGTATTCAGTCAGCAATCCTTCAACGCTTCTAATATCGGTTGGGTAATTTCAGTGAGAGCAATGATGTGGCGTTACATTGGGGTACAATGTCGAGCTATGGCGCTCCTCTACGCAGCTTTTTTTGCCGGAGGATTTACGGTGCTCTTACTTTTATTTGTTCTTTTGGAAAAGCCAGTGTTTCCTCAAGCTTTAATGATTCCTTTTCTGTAAACACGCTTGTAATCTCGAACATAAGGAATGTCTGCAGTTCTTCAATGCCATTGATCCCAGCCTTTGCATCTCCCTTTTACGTTCCTACATCCTCAATCAATTGTATTCCTTGTTTCAATCTGCCTTCCACTGCCATTCGCAAGCTACCTCGCCGCTGCATTGAATAAAGCCCTTTATTGGACGAAATCGTGAAGAAATTCCGAGCAAATGGATCAAATGTGAGGGTTCAAATGAAACGAAACCCGACTGTTTAGACAAGTGCACGTGATGCTCAAGTGAAGGCGTGTGAGGCGGGCGGGCGTCCTCATTTCTCCTCCGCCGAGCCGAGGCCGAGCTTCAGCTGGGCGAAGCGGGTGATCGACTCTAAACTCCAGCAGATCACTCGCCTCCTTCGGTGGGACAAACCGCTGATGTTCGTGAGGAAGGTCGGCTGCCACGCGATGAACACGAGGTAAACGGGCACCGCGGTCAGCATGATAGCGATTCCAATGGCGGTGTCCACCGGCGAGCCCACGATCGGGATCAGGACGAGCGCCACGCAGCCGAGGAAGAAGACGATCGGCGTCAGGAGGAAGACTTTGATCGGGCGCTCGGCGGTCGGCCGGGTGATGCGGAAGTAGAAGAGCTGAACGGCAGGATGAAAGAAGGTGTAAAGGGAGAGACTCACGGAAGCGATGGCCGTAGCGATCGCAAGCCAGTACGAGATTTGAATGTAGTTGATGAGCGCGTAGACGTTGGACGAGATGCTCAAGAAGGCCAACGACAAGCCGCCGGTGGCCAGAACGGCCGGGATGGGCGTGCGCGTCTTCGAGTGGACCATCGTGAGCAGCTGCGGCATCTGACCTTCTTGTGCGCCCACGTAGAAGAGCCTTCAAACTTTCGGTTAGCCCCGAAAGAGAGGAGTGCTCACCGAGAGGACGTGAAGATGACGCCGTTCGCGGAGCCCAGCGTCGAGCACGCGACGAAGATCGGCATCACGAACGCCACGGGGCCCCAAATGCGAGAGGCGAAGTCAAGGGCCACGGCCACCGACTGGTTCATTTCGGCCGGCTGGATGACCGTGTAGAGGGCGACGTTCGTGAGCACGTAGATGAGCGTGACGGCCGAGCAGGAGATGATGATCGCGAGCGGGAGGTCGCGGATCGGGTTCTTCAGCTCTTCCAGCACGAACTAAACCGAGCGGATCGTTTGTTTCCGTGCAGAGAACTCACGTTCAAGTAGTTCCAGCTGCAACGAACAGGATTAATAGAAGTGAGTGAGTGGGTAAACAAACCCCTGATAAGCAAAAAGCCCTTGGTAGAAGGCAAGACTGAGCTTGCCCGGATCGGTCGTCGAGTTCGCCCACGGGTCGCGGAAGGCGGCCAAGTGCTCCGGCTGGCCGCGAATCAGCAGGAAACCGCCCGTGCAGATGATCGCGATCAGAGCGAACACCTGAAGCAGTCATTAGCAAAAGGAATCAAGGCAACGTGAGGCCTACCTTGGCGAGAGTGAAGGAATCCTGAATCAGAGTGGACAGCCGGACGGAAGCACAGTTGATCGCAGTGAGGAATACTGCAACAAACGAGGTCTAGTGGAGGGATTCTTCCACCTACCGATCAGAACAATGGCCAATCCCTCCATCGAGTAGGGGGGCGGGTCGACATCGACGTAGAAGGGCTTCAGCATGTACGTTGCGAACGTGCACGCGACAATTGTGACCGAGCACGGCCTGCAACAAGCGAACGAGTTGCTTCTTCCATTCATTCCGTTGCTCACCGCACGACGATGGCCTCGATCCAGAAGCGCATGAAGCCGACGAATGAGCCGAAAGCTTCGAGGATGTACGAGTAGTCGCCGCCCGATCGGCGGATCAGGGTGCCCAACTCCGCGTAGCTGAACGACTCACAGTGAGTGACTTCACTCCAGTTAACCGAAGCGCTCACCTCCAGGCGCCCATCGCAGCGAAGAGGCCAGAGAGCAGCCAGATGAGCAGCGAGACGCCCACCGAGCCCGCTTCTTTCTGCACGCCGGTCGGGGCTGAAAGCAGGAGGAGGGATTGGAAGAAGCTTCGAATGCTCCAAACCGATGAAGATGCCCGATCCAATGATGGAGCCGATGATGATCGACACGCCGTTCCAGAGGGTCAGCGTCTGCCGGAGGCCGGGCGGCTCCAACTCCATCTGTTCGATGGCGCCCTCATCCCGCAACGGCTCCTTTTCGGGCAGCTTCTTCGCCTCCTCTGGGAGCTCGCCATGTGGTCTGAAGGAGAGCTTCCTTCTGGTCGGTAGGCCGTTGAGCGTGATGTTCGCGTCGAACTGCTTTCCGCCCGCCGTCATCGCGCTTCGGCGGGGATCTGCAAAAGGAGTTCAATTGAAGAAGCGAGTGGAAGGGAGTTGAAGGAACACGAGACGAGCAAGGAAATGAATGTCGATCGTGGGAAAATGAGCGCATTCGAGGGGATTCGGGGTGTTTAGAAATGATCCCCGTGGTCGCTGGTGTTCGGCAGACGATAAGCGGCGGCGGCGGGCGGGCGGGCAAATCGGCTTTCCGGTCGGCGGAAGGAGGCGGGCGCTCCGGTCGGCGCCTCGCGATCGCCAGTCGACCGGCCGGCCGCGAGCAGAAAGACCGGATTGTACGGAGCAAAGTTTGTGTTCGTTTCACTTCAATTCAAAACGAAATTAAGAGGCGAGGATTCATCGAACGACGAAGACGAGCATTCGTTCGAAAGGAGGCACTCACGGCAATTTGCAGCCCGCAAAGGAAGGAAGCGGAAGGGCCAAGTGGGCGGGGACGGAGCGGACGTGCGAAGCAAAACAAAGCGCTGCATTCAAATGAGCGAAAATCGCGGCCTTTTGCCCTCCGGCCGGCCGGTCACAGCGGGCGGCGGGCGGGCGGGCGGACGTGGCCGAGTGCTCGCTGCCCGCCCGAACGCCCGCGAATTTCGAGCGAAAGTGACGTCCGCGGATTAAAAGCGGGAACTCGTGCTCGTCGCCGCGACTGCCCGCCGTTCCGTTTGGCACGCGCCCCGAATTCTTTGCGAACGTCTGCGGTCGTCCTCCCGGCCGCAAAAAGCGGCCATCATCGCAAACAGAAGAGGAGCCTCCGTTCGTGTTCGAAATGACGCAACGGACGGCCACCGGAAGCGAGGGCGGCGGGCGGGCGGGCGGGTTGGCCACGGGGCGGCCGGATTGCATCAGACGACCGACCCGCCGTCATCGTGATGCAGTCCGGCCGGCTCGTTGGAGCCGCAAGCGCGAGAGGCAGACGATCGTTGGACGGCCGACCCGCTCGCTCGGCAATCGGAGCGAAAGGCCAACCGTCTGGTGGAACGAATAAAAACGTCTAGACGCGCGACTCGACGACCAAAAGAGCGAAAAGCCGCCCGCCGACGAGCGGCGAACGGAGGGGGCGTGATGCAATCAGAACAGAGGACGCCCTTCACCTCTCCCCTCTGTTCAATGAGCGAAGGGCGGTCATTCGGCGAGTGCCAACTGACTCCCCCGGCGGCTCGCAGGCGGCGGATCGAGTGGCCGAAAGGCGGCGGCGATCGGCGCGGATGGCCGGCGAGCAGGTGGACAAACCGCAAGCTCTCCGAACTTCCCGCCTGCTCTCGGCTCGAAACGTCGCCGAATGACAAGCGACGAGTGGAAGGAAGACAAATCTCCCGCCTGCTCGTTTGATTGATCACCGGGCGAGGAGGCTTCTTCGAGCGGAATTATCGAATTCGAAGATCGGAATGCCGGCGAACAAAGTGCGCACTTGTCAATCATCCCCTCAAGGCACACTCCTGCTCGTCACTCACCGTTCTCCACCGTCCAAATCGCTTCCTTTTTCGCGCACGCCGCCCCGATCCTCCGCCGCCACGCGTCCACTCGTTTCGCACATTTCTTTCGTGGTCTGGCAGGCGGCCAACCAGTGGCTTTTTGAACGAGCGGAAGAAGGAGTCAAACGGGAGTGACCGCCGGGGATTTGAATTCATTGCAGCGATGATGCAAAGCTGCTGATCAGCAGTCCGCACGTGCGGATTGGGGCTGTTTCCCCCCCGCTGCGTACGTGACCAACCGTTGGGTACACGCCAGAAAAGACCCGAAATGGGTCATTTCCGCACCCACAATCAACAAAGCGGTGCGTGGAGTGACCAACGAACAATCGATCCAAACGTACGGGATCCATCCAAACCTCAACCTTTTAAAAGCTAAAACTTTCTGCTCGTTTCGTTCGCCGCTTTTGGACGCCGCGTGGCCGTGGGGTGAAATTCGAGCGGCCAGCCGGCGGGGCGGAGGGAGGCTGACGTCACCGCAGAAACTTCAAGCGGCAAGCGGCGACTTTTAAGTCCCCTTTCCGCTTCATTGGCGTTCTCTCCGCTTCCGAGCGGGCATGTGACCGGAAACACAAAGAAGCAAACAAAGAAGAGCTGAATCCAAACGTTTATTCCACCTACTCGCAATACAAACGAAAAAGAAATCAGTTGGAGATGGCGTGTTTGTTCGAAGTGACCACCGAAACTTCGCGCGAGCGGGCGACCATCGTTTTCGCGCCCAAACCGGAGCCCACGGTCGTCATCTCCGTGTGAACAACCGGGCGAATTCTTCGCGGAAGCAGGCGGAAGGCGAATCGGCGGTACGAGGGAACGATGAGGACGATGCTGCACGCATTGACGAGCGGAATGGTCGAGGCCATCGTCGACATCATGAGGCCGGCAAGCGGGATGTTGATGTTGTAGGAGGTCGTGAAGATGCAGTAGGTGATCGGAAAGCAGGTCATCAGCGGGATCGTTGACTGAAAGAATGCCAAGAATAGAGGCACTCGATTGTTGCTTGAACTCACTTCCAGCAGGAGGATCTTCGTGAGTTGGGCCTGCGCCAGGCGAGTCGGGCGGCTCATCACGCGCTCGCTCTCCTTCAGCTTCGCGAAGATCTTGTAGCCCGTGTAGAAGATGACGATGTACGAGAGGACGACCACCGACTGCGTGCCGCAGAAGTCGATTTGGACGGGCAGGTCGCGGACGAAGCCGTGCGAGAAGACGGGCACGTCGTTGAACCACAGGGGGTCGTGGATGAAAGCGTTGGGATCAACGCTTTCCGCTCCTCCTCTGTTATGTGATAGGCGTGAACTCCGTAGCAGCAATGAACGGCGATGCAGACGGCGGGCACCGACAGGACGCCCACGAGTTCCAGGCCGGAGAGCGTGCGGCCCTTGACGAGGATGAGGTAGCGGTAGAGGAACTGGAATGGGCACGGAGGCCACGCTCAACAGCAGCCCGAACATCCACGCGTTCGCCAGGTAAGCGGCGTAGGGCTGCGGCACCCACTCCTGAACAGGCGAAGCAGAACGATGAGCACAATCCTTCGGAACTCACCAGAAAGTAGCCGGACATGAAGTAGAGCCCGCCTTCTTTCATGTCGACGACGATCTGGATCACGATGTTGAGTGTGTTGAAGATCAGATCAACAGAAGAGTTCAGGAATGATAATTGAAGAGTAAGAGCGCATGTATTTAGGTCGATTTGAAAATCGCCAGGTAGATCAGCCCAAAGTTCAGGAGGTAGGAGAGCAACCCAACGACGATCTCGAAAACCGCGTGGTAGAAGCGAAGGCAGCGGAGGTCTTCGGGCAGTTGCATTCCTGTGTGGGAGCTGCAAATGAGACAGGGAGTAGAAATTGGTATGGACACGTCAACGCGTTCTAACGCAAAAACGCGCAAGATGGGGACGATCGTAAAGCGAAAGAAACGACTACTGTTGAACATTCGAACCTCCACCGTTCAGAGATCCCCGGACAAACGGTGCTTGTACACAAACCGAGTGCGGCGCGGGCAATAACCGAAAAGAGGCGAGGACTCTCTTCTCGGAATGCCTCCGCTTGCACCCCGTTTGATTGGATTACGGTCTCACCTGTTGGTCGGCGGTTCAGCGTGAGAACGGGCGGCCATTTCGGGACCAAAAGAGGGAGTGGGAACGTTCATTCGTGAGATCCTCGGCACAAGAACAAATGAACACCCCGTTCGCTAATGACCGTGCAGTCGAGTCGGTGAGAACATCCCAACGAACAAGCTCTACATCGCTCGGCGTTAAAAGATGACGGCGAAGCGGCGGGACTGTTGACAAACAGTTCCTAACAGGCGAGTCTCGTAAAAAACGTAAAGTCGAGCCAAAATGGAAAAGGCACGTGCAAATGGTAGGAACCGCTGGAGTTCGCGGCACTCGCAGTACGAATCCGAAGACCAAACTCGATTACTCGAGCTCGCACTTGTGACTCGCCGCTTTCTTCCAGAAGGCGGAGATCGTTCGCTTTACGAGCGGCTCGTTCGTCAACGCCGATCTTCGACGCCTTCGCGCGAATGGCGGCCGTTAGATGGCGGCGGATTGGTCGCGACTTCCGCGAACGCCGTCAATCCTTGGGGGAGTGTCTGAACGGGCGGCATAACGCGAACCCGGCGACCCCCTTCCGCAAATTGGCTTTCGGCCGAATGGGCGGTGAGGAGAACGGAGCAAAGTACGGTCATTGTGTTTGTGTTCGGTTCGTGTGCACTTGCTACGAACTTCCATCCATTCGATTCGAGTCTGTGGTCGTTCTCGTGATGAGCAAGTGAGACGGAAGGGATTGATTGCCAGTGGACGAGTGAACTGTGGCAGCTTGAGCAAGTGAGAGATTGGCGGCTTCCTCAGCCGACTGACAAGGATCAAAGGTCACAATGACTCTCGAACGAACGAACAAGCGAGCGAGAGCGAGTCGGCTGATTGCGCAAACAGGCATGCAGCGGGTTCTCGACGAGTGGACAAGGAGGAAATGGGCGATTTTCCCATGCACGCGCAAAAGAAAGGAGTGCGGGCGAGAGTCGCTCGTCATTCCCACTGGTCATCGCTTGTGATCGGCGAGTTCGACCATGGACGACGCCGCCCAGCAGCCGGACGAGCGGCTTATAAACGCGGGTAATTTCGATCGAATTTCATTGAATTCACCCTCCCCTTTCCTGCTTCAGGCACTCAACAGCCGACCGCCTCGAGCGCGAATGCCGTCGGCTTCCGCCCGCCTCCGCCGCCGCCTGCCGCCTCCCCGCTTCCAACGCCTCCGGTGCGCCCAGTGCCGCTTCCGCTTTTCCTGCCGCCGCCCTTCGCCGTTTTCGGATGGCCGTCGGGCTTTCCGTTCGGAACGTTCGGCCAGGGCGTGTCGCCCGCCTTCCTCACGCCTCCCGCCGCCGTTCGACTGCCGACCGTCCCGCACCCGCAGTTCTCGCTGGGGACCCCCGACTCGGGCTACCGCTCGACCGGCTCCGGCGGCCGTCGCCTTCCAGCGCTCCCGCCCGCTGACCGCCACCGGAGACTCCGCGCGGCCGGAAGGGGACGCAGAAGGTGCACCCGTGCCCCACGTGCGGGAAGGCTGTACACTCGGAAGAACTACATGCAGACGACCCATCAACGGATGCACAGTAAGTTGCGCCCGCCGACCTCCGCTTCTCCGAACCGCTGACTAATTGGGCCGTCCGGCGGGGATTCCGGCGGCATTTCGGGAATTCGAAGGGGGGCCGGGCGGGTCGAAACATGCCCGCGTTCACTGACCGCCCGCCTTCTTCAGCGAACGAAAAGCCGTTCAAGTGCTCCGTCTGCGAGCGCACCTTCCGCGACCGCTCCAACTGCCGCGACCACGAGGCCCGCTGCCGGCGGAAGAAGAAGTGATCCCTTCAATGGCTGACGTCCACAAGGGCCAATTCCCCCAGATAACCGTTGATTTGTTGTTGAATCTCACGCCCATGATCTTAAAATAAACTCTTGTAACCGTAGGCTCTCGGCGAGCTCTTCCGTCAATCGTTTGACGGATTTAATTAAAGAAAGAATTTGTTTTGATTTGCGGTGGCGAGGAGTCTCGAATTCGTCGCTTCCCGACACGTTTCCTTTCCTGTTCGAATGGTGCGAATCATCGTTGGAGTCGAATCGGCGGTGAATAAATGGGGAGAGGAATTGCGGCCTTAAACAGTCGTTCGTTCTCATCAAATCGAATTCTCGAAGATGCTCAGCTCCTCGTCCGCCTTTTCTTCTTCTTCTTCGTTGTTCTGTTGGTCGTTGAAGCCGCCTACGAGGCGTGCAGGGACCACCACGACTGCGGCTTGTGGTCGTGTTGCGGCACGAACGGCCGCTGCCAGGCGCCGCTGATCGGTTCGCTCTGGTGCTGACCGTAAGCTTCCGTCCTTCCGATCAACAGCCGTCATCAATCGTGTTGTAGAAGTCGCTCAATCCTGGATCCGGTTATTAACTAAGGTCCTGCATTCAAGTCGCTGTCATTTCATTCCTCGCGATCATTCGTTCCGTAATAAACAACGATTGATTAATCGAGAATGAAACGTCAGCTGCCGCGCGCCGCCGCCCCGACGACGGGGATAAAACGAGCCGTCGTCCAGCTGATCAGGTCAAGGAGATCGCTGCTCATTCAACAAATAAACGAGCTCTTGAGTCCCGTGTCCCCCGGCTTTCCATACCGGCAGAAGTGCCGTGTCAAAAGGAAGACGGACCGTTTCGAGTGTTACGAACGGCTAATAGGCGAACGCAACAAACGAATGCAGACCGTTTGGTGCGGGTTTGCGCAAGCGGTCAGCTCGCCGGAAAGAACAGAACGAGCGGAGCAGTCGGGCAGCTTTGAAGCGAAGGCGTGCAAGATTGTTATCGGAAGGAACGCTCTTCACTTTCAACGAAATCTCCTCCTCCTCCTCGTCGTCCAGGAAGACGCGACTTGCAGCGATCCGGGGGCGACTCGAAAACGGCGGGCGCTTCGAATGTTCACGGCAATCAATCGTTTTCCGTCCATTTCGTTTCGTTCCACGTTCGTGTCTCGAGCGATGTCGGCCGAGAACGAAAATCCGACGGTCGGCGACGAGCAGCGCGCGGAGGAGAACGTGCCGCAAGGAGAGGCCGTTCGGATCGATCAGGTACCCACCGTTCTTTCTTCACTTTTTATTTTCGTTTGTTTCGTTTAAGGATCAACGAGAGGACTTCAAGCAGCCGGTCGCCGACGAGCCGTCGATGGAGGCGGACGAGGAGTCGATGGACACGACGGACGTCGAGGAGACCCTCGATTGAGAGTCGCCGAGTTCGGCACGGTAGTCTCCCGCTTTTCCACCTTCGTTTCGATCAATCGTCTCCAGCAGAAATGCCGAGTTTGCGGCCACGAGGGGCCCCGCGCACGATGCGGAAGCACGTGAGCTCGCACTCGGGCGACGGCTTCATCTGCTCGCTGTGCGGCCTCCGCAAGAACACGGCCAAGTACCGAAACACGCACGAGCTCCGAGATCACGCGTTCACCCGAAACGCGTACGACCGCGACCGGAAGGAGGCGGTCAAGATCCCGGCCGTGAGTTCTCCACTTCCTTCCCCATTCTTCCTTCATCTCTCTCCTTTCAGCGAGACAATTCTGGCTCTTCAAGGGGGTGGGCACGAACATCGAGGACGTTCAGCGGGAGGCCGTCGAGTCGTGGTTCGAGCTGCCCGCCGAAGAGCTCGCCGCCATGGGCTTCGGCCGGATCGTAAGTGCGGAGGATTGCACCGCGCTTCTTCCATTCTTCTTTCTTTCAGTACTGCCCGATCTGCGGCTACAAGCCGCAAACCAAACACTTCGACGCGCACGTGAAGCTGCACTCGATCGACGGCTTCACGTGCTCGTTGTGCGGAGTGCGCAAGCCGAGCTACGGCGCGCGTTGCGAGCACGAAGCCGAGTTCCACGGCTACTTCCGGCACGCGAACGACAAGAAGCGGAAAGAGGCGATCCGCCTGACGGACGTGAGCTCTTCCCCTCGTCTTTCGTTCCGTTCATCCCTCGCTTGCAGGAGGAGATCGACCAGATGGAGAACCTGGGCATGAACCTCGAGGACGTTCAGCGCGACGCCGTCGAGTCGTACGCCAACGCTCCGGCCGAGGTCGTGGCGGCCCTAAACACAAAGGTCCGTCGTCATCCGAATGGTAGGTGTTTGGAACGAGCAGTTTCTTCTTTGATTCGCGTGTTTGCAGGCTTCTTGCCACATCTGCGGCTGCGAGATGATGGAGGCGCACTTGGAGCGGCACGTGAAGGAGCACACGGCCCACGGATTCCAGTGCTCGCTGTGCGGAATCCGCAAAGGGGAATTACAACACGCGCAATCAGCACGAGCGAACTTGAAACACGAGTTCGTCGCGGGTGCCCGGCGATCGGAAGCACAAGAAGGCGATTCGCATCTCGCCGGTTCGTGTCTTTCATTGTGATCCCCTCGCGTTCATTCGTTCGTTTGCAGGAGCAATTGGCGCAACTGAAGAACCTCGGCCAGGAACTTCGACGAACGTCCAACGGCAGGCGATTCCGAGCGGCTCGGCGGGGGCGGCAGCGGAGTGGACGGCGAGGAGAACCGGCGCCACACGATCGCCGACCCCTCGCGCGCGTCGCCCACCGTTCGGGTGGCGAAGAAGCGGCCGGCCGAGGAGCCCGTGGACGTGAAGCCGAACATTCGCCCGCGCATCCTCGCGCTGCCGCCTCCCCTTCTGCACCGCCCCCCTCCCCCGCCGCCGGTCGTCCACGAAGCGCCCACTCCGCCGCCCGTCCTCGAGCCCGCGATCATCCGCCGCCGCCCGTCGATCAACTGCCGCCTGTCCTGCCCGCCAAGTCCCCTCCCGCTGCTCCCTCTTGCCGTCCCCCGCTCCGTCCTCCGCCTTCGGCTTCGTCCTCCGCTTCTTCTTCCTACAACGACGACACGTGGCGCGAGAAGCGGACGGCCTCGCGGCTGATGGAGGCGCTGGTCGCCCAGCCGCAGCTCGTTTATTTCGACTACAAAGAAGTGAGTTCCTCCTCCTCGCCTTTCGTTTCCATCCACTCGTCTTGCAGCTCTCCAGCGACTTCCAAGCGCTGCCCGTGTGCTCGTGGCAGGGCGCTCGCGGCTCGGACCTCCTCCTCCTCCTGCACCTGCCGACCGCCGAGTGGAAGGGCAACGTCCAGCTGCCGCCCGCCGCCTTCCACTTCTCGCTGACCGACCAGTTCGGCGACATCCTCTGCTTCGCCAAACCGAGCGCCCAGGCGGCCGCCGAGGAGCTCCAGCGGCTGGTCGAGACGCCGCTCTCCTTCGCCCAGCTGATGGCCGCCGTGGGCGGCCTGTTCCTCCGCTCGGCGTTGATCATCGCCGCGGATCGTGATCGTGAGTTCACTCCGGCCATCCGTCGATCCTCTGCCTTCTCGTTGCAGGCGCCGACATCTCGCACATGAACTCGGATCGATTCGTCGTCCTTTGAATTCGCAGAAGGGGTCTCCCTGTCGCAAACAAACTCGCCGTTCGGTTTTCCCCTCTGTCTCACCAGTAATTCTTTTGCTTGACGCCTGTTGGTGCGGGTCTGTTTCTCTCGATTAAATCCTCCTGGACACTTCAATTGCCATTCGGTTTACTCATGAGAAACAACAACAAACGTAAGAAACAAATGAGAAGACGGAGTGGTGAGTTCAGCGCGCTCTCCAGTTCGAGTTCGTCGGGCGCGGGCTTGAACTGCCGCGTGGACATCGTGGAGCGCAGCGAGGTGTTCGAGGCGAGCGACGCGTTCGAGAACGTCCGCCGCAGAGTCGGGCGGCGGCGGGCGGGCGGCGCAGCGGAACTCCGGCGAGAGGAACTCGAAGGCGCGGCGTTCGGCGGGCGGAACGACGCGAACGGCGAGCGTCTTCTGCCGCTTCTTCCGCTCCACGTGCACGAGCGTTCCCTCGGGCTGCGCGTCCACCGCCTTTCGGATCTGAACGACGAGAACGAATCAACAGAAGAAAGCGGGGAGAACGTGCCTGATCGAGGACGTCGTAGAGGTAGGCGAGACACTCCTCGAGGTTCCAACCGTCCGCCTTCCGCAGCCAATCGTTCGAGTTCATCTCCACGATCTGCAGGAGCTCCTTCGAGCGCCGATGGTAGACGCCGCCGATCACGCGCTCCTGCCCGCTGAAGAGGCCGTGCAGGAAGAAGCGCAGCTGCCAGTTGGGGAACGTGTGGAAGGCGGCCAGCTGCTCGCCGTCCTTCGCCGCGGTGTAGGCGGCGAACGGAATGATTTGCACGCACTTCTCCCTCTGCAAGCAGGGGATGAAGAGCGGGGAAGCGGATAGGAAACAAACCGGCGTCCATTGCACTCGCCGTGCTGCCCAACAGAAGGCGGTGCACGTTTCCGATTCGAGCCGCTCTTCAGCTCGCATTTAGTGACGAGCGTCCAGCAATGGGCGGCCGAAGCGACCCGCGTGACGTCTTTTTTCTGAACAGGCGGGCATTCAAGAAGGAATGGTTGAATATGAGGACCCACCTTTCCGTTGACCGTCGTCACAACTTCGTCCAGCTTCGCCCGCACGTACGCCTTCTTCTTGCGCTGGTAGCGCACCTGCCGCTCCTTCTTCCGCTCCTCCGGAGTGGTCGGCGTGGGCCGGACGGTGAAGATTTCGTGCAGGAAGACGACGCCGTCCACGCGACAGGCGGAGATCGAGAAGCCGGGATCGTAGTCGCACTCCCACATGAACGGCGAGCAGGCGATGCGCGTGAGGAGGTTCCGGCGACTCACGATGTCCGCGTTGTGGGCGGCCGCCTTCAGTCCGAGTTCTAAACAGCAGCAATCAAAAAGGAAGAAGGAAGAAGAGAACTCACTCGGCTTCGACTTCCACATTCGCCGAAGCAGGAAGGCGGCGAGGCCGTGCAGCTCGTTCGAGTTCTTCGGCACCTCCTTCCACACCTTGGAGCCGCGGCCCAATTGGATGCGCGGCTCGGGAGCGCCCCGCTTCACGAACTCCTCGTCCAGCCGGGGCATGAACTGCTCCCAGTTGTACATCACGTGATGAAGGCGGTGGTCCTCCACGAACAGGCCGCATTGCTCGACGTTCCGCCAAACGGTCGTCATTTCGGCCGGCCGATCGACGAGCGAGTGGAAAGCCGAGCGGCAAGCGGGCAGATCGACCGGCGAGCCGACGGAAGACGCGACCCGCCCGCCCGATCGGCTCGTGTGTTTCGCTCGCCTTCGGCAGATGTCCCCATTCATTGTGGGGAGGCGCAATGGGATGATTGTCCCTTGCTCGTGGATGTCGACGACAAATCGGAGGTCTTCTTCGACTTTCGCCGAATTCCAGCCCTGATTCACCTCTTCGCTTGGTTGCACCTGCCTTCAACTGCCTCCTTCAATCCAAAACAACAGGAGTTTATGTACGAAAGGGAGGCTAAATACATGGTAATGAGGAGGAGGAGGAGTCGGCGGTCGTTCCAACGGGCTGATGATTTGAACTTGAAACTGTCGATGGAAGGGGGAAGGGAAGGGGGATAACTGAACGAAGTCGAGGAGAAGACGGGGGACATCCGAAGGGAAGAGAAAGGTATGGCCGCTTGGTAATCGAAGAAGAAGGAAGCAGAAGGGAGCATTCGTTCCAACGTCCACCACGAAGAGGAAGAGACGCCCGAATCGGCGCAGAATCCGAGTGTTCGGTCGTTCGGCTGAAGGCGCGACACCCGAAGAGGAGAAGACGAAGAGGGAGTGAAGGAACTCGTGGACAGAACGAACTCAAGAGCAGGCGGAAGTGGGCGAAAGACCGTCCAATTCGAACGGCATCTCCCGATTGATTATTGCGTTCGCTTAAGCGCTGGAAGCCGTCGTTTCGATCGTCCGCCTCCCCGCACACGTCCCGCTCGTGTCCTCCGGTCGATCAGCAGTCGGTCGGGAAGCAAATGAGGCCACACACCCACGAAGAGCGCCCAACACACGCACCAAACGAGGCCCCCGCCCGGCCACCCACACGCCACGAGCACAAACGAACGACACGACGAGGAAGGCGGAAGACGAATGAGTTCATTTGGAAAGAATAAACCAACAGATGGACGATCAAATAAAACCAACACACAAACCATACACAACAGCCAATGCGCACTGAGTAGTGAATCCGAAAAGAACACGACAACAACAACGGGGGGGAAGGAAGCCTACAGTCGGCGTTGGGTCCATTCGAACGAAGATTAGGTGGAGGGGGTGCTCGTGCCCGTCACCTCCTCTAACTGCATCGACTATTGCGGGGAGGGGAGCTGGACGACCAACACCGATTGGTTGTGAATTCGCCAAGCGGAAGGTGGGTGGGTGGAAGAGGGGGGAACGGGAGAGACGAGAAAGTGGGGGGACGACAAAGGATGGAGGAATAAAAATTTGCAGAAAGTTCGGACGAGAAGAACACACATTTCTTTAGACACGACGATGACTACGGGGGGCAACAAATGGAGGTGGTTGTTTGCGGATTGAATTCACCATTGGATGGAGCGACTCCTCAGACGCCGTTGTTCCCGCTGCGCAGCTCCTGCGAGGGCGTGGCGACCGGCGGCTCCTCGGATTCGGACGCCTCGCCCGAGGCGGCGGTCGCGCTGCCGGCGGAGGGCGCGGCGCCCGCCTGGCTCTCGCGCTCCGGCGAGCGCCGTCCGCGCCATCTCGTCCGCGACGTCGTTGAGCAGCGGGCGCAGGAGGTCCAGCCCGCCCCACACGGGCGACTCGTCCAGCGACGTCTTGTTGGCGAGGATCGAGTGGAGGATTTCGCCGTTGAAGTCCTTCAGCGAGGCCCGCGCGCAGTCCGTGTACTCTGCAATCGAGGGATGAGAGCAAGCAATCGATGAATTGGAACGAACCTTCGCACGTGTTCTTCACCTCCTTGATCCACGCCTCCTCCTTCTTCTGCAGCTCGGGGTCGACGGACGGGGCGGCCGGGAAGACGACGAGGATCATCGTCATGTTGTCCCGCGAGCCGCGCGCCAGGCAGAAGTCGAGGATCTGGTTGCAGGCCTTCTGCAGGTCGTCGGTGACCGTCAGGCGCGAGCGGATCAGGTGGCAGAGGTCCTCGTTCTGGATGACGTCGTAGATCCCGTCGCAGGCCAGCACCAGGAACTGGTCTTCTTTCTGCAAACGAGGGGAGTGGAAACGAATGAACGGAAGGAGAGGAAGAACGCACCGGATTCCGGTCGAGGATGTAGACGTCCGGCTCGGGGCTCACCAGCTGGTCGGAGGGCGCCAGGCCGGGCACGCTCTTGTACTCGTAGTCGCCGAGGGCGCGCGAGACGGCCAGGCTGCCGTTCACGCGCTGGATCATGACCGTCCCGCCGGCCTTCAGGATCCGCGTGCGCTCCTGCTCGTGGAAGGGTTTGTGGTCGACTGCAAGCGGGGGCACAAGAGTAAATGAAGGGAGGAGGAAGGGGAACTCACTCGTGAAGAAGAACCTCGTGGTTCTCGCGGCCGAGCATGCCGCGCGAGTCGCCCAGGTTGCCGAAGAAGATGTGCTCGGGCGAGAGGATGGCGCAGACGGCCGTGGTGCCGCTCTTCTCCTTCTCCTCGCCGTCGATCCCCTTCTCGCTGGACATGTGCTCGTCCAGTTTGAGGAAGCCCGCCTTGATGCCCGCCGTGATCAACTGCTTCGCGTTCTCCGTCACGGCGCCCTTCGACTGCTCCAGCTCCACGACCAGCTGCAAGCGGGCGGTTAGAAGGGGGATGGAGGGAGGGAACTCGCCTGCTTGAACTCGCTGGTGTCCAGCAGGTATTGGAGGAGGTTCTCGGACGAGTGCTGCGCCACCCGACTGCCGGCGTGTCCGTCGAAGACGGCGAAGAAGCTCCAGTTCTTGAAGGGCTCCGTCTCCGAGATGCTCACTTTGACGTCGTGCGCGTCCTCCATGTCCGTGCGCCAGCCCTGCATCGAGGCGACCACGTAGCGGTAGTCCTGAAGAATGCGAGGAGAAATAAACGAAAGGAAGAGGGGAACAAACCGGTCCATTGCCCAGGTCGTTCGTCTTTTCGGTCTTCGGTTTGTCCAAGAAGGCGCCCATTGCGTCGTGTCGAAAAACGTTCAGGAAGCCGACGAAGAGCGAGCGGGAGGCGGCGAGTGCGAGGCGGTCGAACGTCGTGGATTCGTCGAGGAAGTGGCGGCGATTCGGGGGCTTTTGCTCAAGATCTCGTGGGCATCGGCGATCCCTGAAGGTGGACGAGCGGAATGAGGAGCGGCTAGTGGACGGATTGCACGCGGTTTGCACGAGAGAAACCGTTCGGAAGAGGCGGCTGAAGGCGAGGAAGACAATAAAAACCGGTGGGAAGAACCATGTGCTTTCGGGCTGATAAAACCGCACGTACAAGAGGACGGACGAGTGGGCGATCGGTCACAAGATCGGGGCTCGCCTCCTCTTCAACGGCTTCAAACGAAAGGAAGATGTCATTCGGTTGGAAAAAAAGTGCGTTGCCGCTCGAATAAATCGGACAAAAGAAAATTCTGCTTCTTTTCGCAACCGGCGGCGATTCATCGGCAGTTCGGCTGCAAGGCGGCCGGCCGAACGGCCACGAGCCGTCGATTCACCTCCGCGAAACGTCATCCGCGAGCACCGCAAACGGGACGGCGGCCATCGGAGCTCGAAAACAACGCCCGAATGCCCGAATTTCTCCCGCCCAAACCGCAAACCGGGACCGAATGGCGACCAAACCGACCGCTCCGCCCACGCCTTTCGAAAGCGACCGATCGCGATCGAAATCGGCGGCCTCCATTTCCCAATCCCGCGCCCATTCCCCGTTGCCCAAAAACGACCCGAAACAGGGCAGGAAAACGAAGGCGAAAGTCGTCGCGCCGTCCGCTGTTCGCCGGCGAGGCCGTTGGCCCCCGGGCAGAACGCCAAGCGCGGTCGTGCCGCGACGCCGCCCGCCAACTTCGAAGCCGAATTTTCGGCGTCTGCGGCTCGCGAGCGGCGATTCGACGAGCTTTCCGATCGGAAGGATCGAAATCGACGGAATTCGCGGCCGAATCGCTCGCGTTCCGGGATCACCTTCCTGCTTTTGTTCTTTCCCGTTCATTTTCTTCGTTGTTCCGCTCGTTGTCCACGAAAAGGATGGGCACGCGATGTCTACAGTAGTCCGTCGTTCGACTCCGTAACTCGCGACTCGTCAATGGAAGGCGCTCTCTCGATTGTTTCTTTTCGATCGGTCACTAATTCGAACTTCCTCTTTGGATTTCCAGTGAGTAATTGGCTTCCTCGCCGTCATCCCCGACCTTTTCCAGCCGACCTCGATTTGTTTATGCGGGCGTTTCCCCCCGCTCGCCTCCGTTGATCACTGCGGGAAAGCGGGAAGAAACACGGGCGGGCGAGGCGGGGGAGGTAAATAGACGGACGGACGGACGAAGGCGAGAGGGCGGCGGCCTTCAAGCGAGTCGTGCGGAAGGACCAACGAGAACAAGCGGGAAGACGGGCGGGTGTTAGCGGCGGCGGGCGACGGTTTCCGATCGGCCCGTCGCGGAGCGCAAACTTTGGCGTCCTTCCCTTTGGGGGTTGCAGAAGCGGGAAGTCGTTTGGAGATCGTTTGATACATTGGGCTTTCCGATCCATTCGATTGTGGGGTCACTTTCCGCTTGCTTTCGATCAGAATTCGGTTTCCACACCCTTCCGCCGCACTCACTCATTTTTATCACCGCTTTCTTCCGCTCGCCTCCCGCAGCCGTCGGATCGCCGGCGAGTTCGCGGCCGCCGCCCGCCGTTTCGCCTTCCGCTCGGCTGTTTCCGCCCGCACGTGTCGCCCGTTCGCTCCTTCCCGTCCAAGAGATCCCCTTTTCGTTTCAGCTGGCCGTTGGATGGACGAGCGGCGACGAGCGTCCGCTTGATTCGAACACCCGCGCGTGCCCCCGATGGCGAACCCGGCGGTCGGCCACTCCGAGTGCCCGACGCCCGTCTCGCCGCCCGCCCCCGTCCGAATGACCGTCAGCGCGGACCCCGAAGGCGGCGGCGGCGGCGGGATCAACGGCCGAGCGGCCACCGAGCCGCCGCCCCCACGGCCCTCCCTCCTGAAGTCGCTTTCGAATCCGGGCAGCAAGACGGTGAGTCACGTTCGGCCGGCCGGCCGGCGTTTGGCGCCTTTGTTCCGGCGAGTGCGCGTGTGTTTGTTCGGGTGGGTCAAACGGGCGGGCGGGCGGGCGGCGGCGGATTTCGTCACTTCCGTTTGGCCGCCCGCCCGCCCCGCCCGTCCGTTCGGGGACCGAGTGGTCAATCCCGAAGTTCCCGATCAATCGAACGAATTGCGAAATTCCCTTCATTTGTTCTCACCTCCCCGCTCGCTTTCAGAACATCCGCCGGAAGCCCCAACTGCGGCGTGCACAAAGGTGAGCGTTTTGTCATCACTTTCCCGCCGAATTGACTCACCGGCAATCAACTCGCTTTCGTTCGACTTCGCGTCGGTTTCGCGTAGTTTGCGGGCACCAAACGGGCGGCGGCCTGATGACGGCGGATGACGCACACCTGCAAACAACAACTCCCTACTGATATTCTCGCCTTTCTGTCGGCCGCCCGCCCTGATGACGCGCATTTGGGCGGCGGTCTTCTGCCGCCTTTTAGCCGCACGAATTCCGGGTTTCGTTCAGTGCGGGCGGGCGGGCCGGAATTTGGGAAACGAAAAGAATGCGGGCGGGTTGGGCGGGGGATCACGGTCCGGGGTTCTTCTTCTTGGGTCCTTCGCTTTATTGCGTGTTTGATTCAATCGGTCGATCGATCAAGTTCTTCCTTCCCTCTTCTATTGCTCCCCAATCATTCCGTTCGTTCGTTCCATCAGTTCATTCCCCTCTGTTGCAGCATCCGCGAGAAGATCACCCTGGAGACGCACAAGTTCTTCGGCGTTCCGATGAGCGAGACGCCCGACGACGAGAGCCCGCGCGTGGACTTCCGCTCGGTCGTGGCGCAACGAGCGGCGTCCAGCGATCCCAAGTGGCAGCGGCGGCGCTTCCGGCATCTGAAGACGCAGTACGGCGTGAAGACGGATGCGGTGGCCGAGCAGCTCCAACGGTCGGCAGGTACGTCCTCCGGCTGCAGAACAAAGGGGACGCGCACGGGCGGCGAGGGGCGGGCGGGAGCTTTCGAAACGAGCGAAGCGGCGAGCGGTTTTCCTCCGGCGATCACTCTCGTTTGTTTTCGCTCCGCCTTCCTTTCCGGGAGGTCGCCACCGCCCGCCGCGGGCTGCCGGCCGGCCGATCGGTCCGGAAGGCGGGCGGGCGGATCCGCTCACTCCTTTTTGCCACTCGCTTTGAACCGCCGAGTGCGAGCGAGTGCGCTAATCGAAGAAATGTGCACGAGAAGACGGCGGAGCACGAATTGTCACCACTTCCCACTGACGGCCGTGATTTCAGCCGCCGCCACCGACACCCTCAGCGAGTTGGGCGAACCGATCGACCTCACCGACCCGCTCGCGATCGGCAGCATCCGCTCCGTCCACTCGCGAAGAGGCGTCCAGGATGCCCGGCCGCGTGTCGAACATCGCGACTCCGTAGCGAAGATCGCCTACGAGACGCTCAGTTCGATCCTCCAAGGGTGAGCGGCACAGACAGGAATCAAACGATCCCCCTGCTTGCAGGAACACGTTTCGAAAGACGCGTCGACGTGAGCGGAACGAGAGCGGAACCCCCTCGCAGTACACGTCCATTCGGGAACGAAACGCCCTGGCCGGCAACCGCTCCTTCCCGTCGATGTACTTCCGGGACGGGATCGGGACGCCCACCACGAACCTGGAGCTCACGAGCGGCGGCGAGTCCTCCCGCTGGCCGCACGAACGCCGAACGGCCGCCGGCGGCGAGTCGGCGGTCGGCCACACGCGCCTCTTCCGCACCCACTCGCCCGCACACCTCGCGATGGACGAGGCGGAGAGCGGCCACCCGCTCGCCGGACTGCCGACGCCGCAGCTCGAGGCGCGGTTCGTGAACGATCCGGACACGCCGCAAGTGGAGTTCGGGACCTTCCTGCACGACACCACGCGCTTCCGATCGCCCCCGCCGAAGACCTCGACCGCCCGCAAACGACCGCTGAAGGCGCAGAACTCCGTGCCGCAAGGCGAGCTCTTCTTCGACCTCTACGCCCCCGCCCCGCCCGCCGATTTGGACCTCCCGCAGGCGGCCGCTCTGGTCGGGCCCTCCGACATCACTCGTGAGCAACCGAACCTCCTTGCATTCGAATGATCGCCTGCTCTTGCAGCTTCGAAGATCGTGGAAGAGGGCGGCGAGGGGACTTCCGAGTTGTCGCAAGCGGGACCCCTCCTCCGGCCCGGCGAACACACGACGCGGATCCAAATCGAGCACGCCGGAGTGCCCGCCTTCCCCTGCGATCCGCAGCTGGACCGGCCGCGGGCGGACACCGACGTCTCGCGACACACGGCCGGCGATCCGCGCCGCCTCGTCGGCTTCCGGCAGGCGCTTCTCGAGAAGGAGCAGGCGGCCGGCGGTCACGCGCCCGCCGCCGGCGGCCAAGCGGCGAGTGCGATCGCCAAAGTGCGGGCGGCGGTCGCGAACGCGGGCCGTCGCTCGTGGAGGCGGACGGCGTGGTGGTCGGAGTGGTTCTCGACGTCCGCCGCCTCGCGTCGCCGCAAACGGCCCCGCTCGATGCCGATCCTCGGGCGGTTCAAGCGCGACCGCTCCTTCAAACCGACCGTCGTGATGGAGCTGGAGAGCAACGCCGACGACTACCGGCCTTTCTTCACCTACTGGATCACGACCGTCCAGCTGATCATCACCGTCTGCTCGCTCTTCCTCTACGGCATCGGGACGGACTACACGGCCGGCTTCGGAGTGATCGAGCGGTCGGGCGACGTCCTCGCTTCCACGCTCTCGAGTGTCCACATCGTCGTCTGGGAGCAGAACAACGTTTGGTTGGGGCCCGCGATTCGTGAGTTCCTTTCTTCCATCCTTCCTTCTGTGTATTGTGCGTGTTCAGGCCGATCTAGTGCACATGGGCGCGAAGTACACGCCCTGCATGAGAGCGGACTCCCGCATCCTCAAGCAGATCGAAGAGGAGCGGCGGATCGAGGCCTCGCAGACGGGCTGCTGCATCGGGCCCGACCAGAAGTGCTTCCAGACGTCCAGCTGCCCGAAGCAGTTCGCCACGTTCACCCGCTGGTCGTCGGGAGGGCGCGGGCGGAAGACGCCGGTCGTCTGCGGGCAGGATCCCCGCTACTGTGCGGATTCGAAGTCCTACGAGTGGGGCGCGGACATCTCCAAGTGGCCCAAGTGCAAGAACCCGTCCGATTTGGTCCCCCGCCGCGAGTCGCACATGCACTGCGAGCTGGCCGGCCGGCCCTGCTGCATCCAAATGCACGGCCAATGTCGCATCACGACGAAGGAGTACTGCGACTTCGTGCACGGCTACTACCACCCGAACGCCACGCTGTGCTCGCAGGTCTCGTGCCTGAACGACGTGTGCGGGATGACGCCGTTCTTGCGGAAGGACACGCCCGACCAGTTCTACCGCTTCTTCATCCCGCTCTTCATTCACGCCGGGTGAGTGCTCGAGGCTTCTTTCTTCTGCTTCACTCGTTTCTTCAGGATCATCCGCCTGCTGATCACCCTCCTGCTCCAGCTGACGTTCATGCGCCGCTTCGAGCTGATGATCGGCTGCATCCGGCTGTCGTTGATCTACTTTGTTTCGGGTGTGGGCGGCTACCTCGCGTCCGCCTCCTTCGTTCCGTACATGCCCGAGGTGGGGCCGGCCGGCTCGCAGGGCGGCGTGCTCGGGGCGATGATCATCAACGTGATCTACAACTGGAACTACCTGAAGAACCCGCGGAAGGTCCTCCTGCAGCACCTGGCCCTCGCCGCCGCCCTCTTCATCACCGGCCTCCTGCCGTTCATCGACAACTGGGCCCAGCTGTTCGGCTTCGTTTCGGCATCTTCATGGCTGCAGGTGGGCGAACACGAAGAAGGATTGGAGTGACCGGCGGCTTCTTTCAGCCGTCATCCCCTACTTCGAGTTCGGGGCGGGCACTCGGCTCGCCATCGTCCTCACCTCGCTGTGCATCACCGGTCTCCTGTTCACCGTGCTCACCTTCCTCTTCTACGGGCTGCCCGTGATCGACGTGCCCATCCTCAGCCTCTTCAACTGCCCCTTCAAGGGCAACAAGGTGTGCGATCACCAGTCGTTGATCCTGAAGTCGTGGCTGCCGATCTGAAGTCTTTCCACCGCCCACCCGTTGACCTCCTCGTTGTTGTTCCCTTTGTGTTGTTATGGACACGCTCCACTTGTTGAATTGTTTGCTAACTGCTCCGAATTATTTTGTTGCTCGCAGATAATAAAATCGAATAGCCAACGGTCGGTCGTCTGTTCACTCGTTTATTCTCCGCATTTACAAGTGGAAAGAAACCTAAAGCCGGGCGCGTCTAATGATGATGCCCGTGGCCCTCCTTCTTCGTGACGGTGCTTCTCCTCCAGGTACTGCTTCACGCCGTACTTGTAGCCGTAGCGGAAGGTCTCCGGGAAGACCGCGTTGTAGATCTCGCCGATCATGTAGATGCCGAACATGAAGCCGAGGGTGCGCACCACGAGGTCGACCTCCCGCCCGACGCTCGGGTACTTGTCGCGGAGCGGGGCGTCCGGATCCAACTGCAAGCGAGCGACCAGAAATCAACAGAAACTCGAAGCGGGGAACTCACCAGTTTGTTGTAGACGGCGTACGCCTCTTTCGCCTCCGCTCCGAACAGGAAACGCTTCGGCCGGTTCTCCACGCCGTTCCACAGGCCCGCGCGCGAGAGCCGGTTGATCTCCTTGAAGAGCGCGAGGTTCGGCTGCTTGGCGTCGCTGAAACAAACGTGCAGAGATGAATGGCGGAAGAAGAAACGAGTTTTTGAGTTATTTTGGTGTAAAAATTCGAGCAAATGCTCCTGCTTTTCGATAGAGGATTCTCAGCGACTTCACTGCGCGTCAACCAACCGAGTAAACCGAATTAAATCGTGTGAATTGTCAAATTCCAGCCAGAAAGAAAGGAAACGAACCTGGACGCATTCCGACGGGCGGCCGCCGAGATCGCCGTCGCGAGTCGCTCCTCCGGCGATCACGCGCTTCGAAAAGGACGCCAACGACATTCCGCGGGGATTTTTGGACGTCCACAAGGCCAAAACTCAAAACATCGGTGGATTGGAAGCGGGCGGGTGTTGATCGGAAAGCAGACGACTCGCTGTGCGGCCGCTCCCGCTCGCTGCAACCTGCGGACTTCACGGGCAGGAATTCGAACGGGGATTTCGAAGCGGAACGAAGCGGTCGGTTGAAAAGGAGATGAACAGCGATTAGTAACTATCTGCGCACTCATTTCGAACACGCAAGCGGTTGACTGCAAACAACGGCCACAAACAAGGCGCAACGCTCATGCAAATCGACCACGAATTCGTTCGAAGCCGAACCGGCGGCCACTCGGGCACTCGGCTTCGATGCTCGGCCGGTCGGGCGTTCTGAACACGATGGCGCGCAAGTCTCGCAGTCGGAGCCGCAGTCGTGCGTTTCCGGTCGTCCGTCCATCACTCCGCCGCCTTCTTGCAGGCAACCGGAATGTGCGCCGCGGATTCTCCGCTCCGCCGCCGCCCACGAACACCTCGACGTCGTCCTCGGCGGAGAGCGCGCGGCCGAGCGTCCGCAATCCCTCGGCGGCCGTCCTCTCGCACCGGCCGACCGTCCGCCCGTCGCTCGCCCGCCAGCCGGTCGCCCTCCCGCCGATTCCGCCGATCCCGAGCGTCGCCCGTCGTGCGGACGAGGCGCCCACTCCCCGCGACACGATCATCGTGAGCAGCCCTCTCTTCTCCCTTCTCGGTTCATCCCGCTCGTTGCAGATCTACACGGACGGCTCGTGCAAGGCCGGTCTCGCGTCGGGGGCGGGCGGGTTTTTCGGCTACGGCCACCCGCTCAACTTCGGCGTCCCCCTCGGCCGCCCCGCACAATCCCGGGAATGGCCGAAGTGCGGGCGGCGACCATCGCGCTCGAGAAGCTGCACGACTGGAGCGGATACTCAGTGAGTCTTCCCTTCCTGCTTCTCTTCGGCCTCCAATCGATTGCAGGGGGCAGGCCGTGATGGTGCGCACCGACTGCATGGCCGTCATCCAGGGCCTCCGCTCGAACGCGTCGGTTCTTCGGCCAGGAACACGGACCGCCTCCGGCTGTCGGCCCAACGCTTCCCGCACGGTGTGACGTTCGTTCCACCTCCACACACTCGACCTCCATCGATCTGCTTGCAGGTTCCAGCACGTGTACGCGCACCAGGGCCAAGGAGGGCAACGAGGCGGCCGACGAGTTGGCGCGCGACGGCTGCTTCGGCGGCCGCAGTCGCTCGATTTCGCCCGCGCCCACGCACGAACGCCAGAGCCGCTCGCGCGCCGTGGCGCCCGCGGCCGGCGGTCCGCCGCGCTCCCGTTCGCGCTCCCGCTCGCGTTCGCGCAGCCGCACGCGGCCCGGCCGCGGATGTCCGAACGCCACCTTCCACGTGGAGCACGTGAACGTTCGTCTTCTGCTCTCATCCCCGTCTCAATCGATTGGATTGCAGGAGGACCCCGAGCTGCAGATCCCCGCGCCGACCGCCACCCAACGCTCGCCGCCGGCCAAAAGTCCCGTCTGATCGCCCACTCCTTACTTCCGTCACTGACCGAAGAGTAAACGAGAAAACCCTCTTCGATTCGATGTGAAAGTCGTTCATTCGAAACAACGAAAGAAAGAAGTGAGAACAAGTGGGAGGGGGAAAGAAGGCGGGCGGTTCAGCGCTCAAACGCGCATCGTCGGATCCACGGGGGGAGTCTTGAGATCGTCGCCGAGGGAAACGGAGAACACTTTCGGGGCGGCGGGGGTCGTTCGGCTCTCCGCCTTGCAGCAGTTGGTCGCCCACTTGCGCGGAGTCGCCCGAGCGGTGATGTCGAAGAAGACGATCGCCGAGGCCACGAGCAGCGAGACGAAAATGAGGATGCGGGCCCACTGGAAAGAAGGCGGTCAATCGAGCAGTTGATCGATGGAAAACTCACTTGTTCACGCGAATGGTCGGGCGCCACGAACGAGACGAGGGCCGGCAGGAGGAGGACGATGCAGCTGTTCGAAAAGGAGTGCATCGCCATAATCACGTAGGCGAACCGGCCGGAGAATCAGCTGGCAGCTCTTGATCACGCCTGCAAGCAACAAGCGATCACTAAGATCACGGGCTTCCTTCCGTCCACTCACCGAACACAATTGAGGCCAGAGAAGACGATCGCCCCGGTGAAGAACACTTGGGCGACGGCGGGATGGCCGGCCGGCAGGAACGCGAGCGTCGTGAAGCAGAGGGCGACGCCGAACTGCGAGACGGTCGCGAACACGATCACGCGGCCCCGTGGCCGACAGGTAGGGCAGCGAGTCGCTGCAGGGCCCCGCCAGGAACTTCACGAAGATACAAATGAGGGCCGGCATGCGGCCACGAGTCCCGTCTTCTGCACGTCGAAGCCGAGGACCTTGTGCAGATACTGCGGTCCGTACTGCATGAAGACGTTGTAGCCGAGGTTCGACGAGAAGCACGAGAGCACGCAGCCCAACACCGCCCGGTCCGTGAAGATCTCGCGGTAGGGCACGCGGAACGGGCTCGTCGCTCTTCGCCGTCGTGTCCTCCTTGTTGTGCCGCAGCATGAGCAGTTCTTTCGAGCTCACATTCCTGTAACAAGCAAGGTTAGAGGTTGTAGGTTGAGTGAGAGGGCTGAACGGGTGCTTGGCGGCGTTGTCTCGGTAGAAGAGGACGAAGAGGACGAACATGAGCAGAGTTGCTGTGCCGAGCACATAGTAAACGGCTTCCCAACCCCACGCGCTCGAGCAGAACTCGCCGCTCAACGGCATCACGAAGATCGGACCGAGTTGGAGGTGGATGCTGATGAAGGCAACGTAGGTGCCGCTTCGCTTCCAGGTGCTCCACTCGGCCGTGATCGAGCCCATCGCCGAGAAGCTCATGGCCAAGGCGACGCCCTAAAAGAAGCGGAAGTGAGTGGGCGGAAGGAACTCGCAGCCCGTACACGGGTTTGTTTAGACGGCCGACCGGCCATCCGCTCTCTAAAGCCTACAAGTGGACGCGTCAATCCGCACGTGTTTTTCGATCGGACCGACAGGAATTCGCGCACTCTCCCACCCCTTCCTTCTTTCTTTTCACCCCTCACTCACCTGCAGAAAGCGGAGGACGAAGAAGGCGGAGAAAGCCGAACGCCGTAACGAACGGGAAGGCGAGCGTGGCGAAGGCGGAGATCAGCCCGTAGGCGGCGAAGCTCTTCCGCACGCCGAACCGCTCCATCAGGAAGGAAATCGGCAGAGTGCCGGCGATCGTGCCCAAGGCAACCGCAGAAAAGAGCCACGACTTCTCGCTTTCCGTGAACATCGAGGCGATCGGGCCTGAACGAAAGCAATGATCCTTCTGTCCGTCTGTCGACCGCCTACCTTCGACCTCCGTTCCGTTCTCCATCCGCTCCGTGCGGGGCGCCTGCATGCAGATGACCGTGAAGTTCAACGAGAGCGAGTTGGCCATGATGGTCGAGAGGCACAGGGTGGAGAGGAGCATGACGAAGAAGCGGGTCTTGTGCCAAAGAACGAAGCCCTTCTTGGGCAGCGGCGGGTAGATGATCGCTGGAAACAAGAGGGAGTGATTGCTGGAGTGTGGATCGATGGAAACGAACCCTTGTCCGAGGCGTCGTCGGCCATCTTGCCGCCCGCCGTCATCATCCGTGTCTGCATGGTCATTATCCCGCGAATGCAGTGGAATGCCGCTGAAAGCGAAGAGGAAATCAGAAAGGTCGGGCGGGTGGGCGAGCGGCGGGCGAGACGGCGGCGGACTGGCGACGCGCTCGGTGCAGATCGCGTCCACACGCCCCGCTTTTATTCACGCAGATTCACGCGGAAATTTCGAGACGGCCGGTCGGTCGGGGGCGTCGCGTCCTTCGCCGGTCCCGCCCATCGACGCGAATCTTCCGTCCGTCCGCTTGGCGAGCGAGCGGAAGTGGACGACGCGGGGATTTGCATCGAGAGGACGCGAATGTCGGGCACGAAATGAGGACGAAACAAACGGCTTTGAATTCTGATGAGACCACCGCGAGGTTGGGAAATCCCCCGCCAATCGCTGGGAGTCCCCCAGAAGTCGGTCAATCCCACCGGTTTCCGTTCGTCACGCACTCGGCGATCTCCAGTCGAATGGAAATGCGGGCGGGCGGCGTTCAAGTCGCCCGTCGACCGACTTCGTTCGATAAGCGAAAGCGGAACTCCTCGATCACCAGTTCGATCTCCCGCCTTTGCGCAATCCCCTCCCCCAACGGGCGGGGGGGAACCCCAAAGACCGGCGGGCAGCCCAAACGCCCAAAGGTCGGCGGGCGGGCGGGCGGCTACGGTCGCGCGCCACAAATCACTCGCGGGAGTGCGGGAGGGCGGAGTGGTGGGAAGTGAGTGATCGACCGTCTTTTATTGCCGCTCCCCTTGCCGCCGATTGCTGGCGCACGGTCGGGAAGCTTCAGGCACGTTCTTCTTTACAAAACACCCCCGCCGAATCACGGTAAACATTGGGGACGGCGAGACGAACCGAGTTTCAACGCAAAAGAATGGCGGAGTGTAATGCTGCACCGGGGACGGCGTGAACCCGGCGGCGTGATCGGCGGGAATGTTCTGCGGTTTGCGGCCGTCCGCCCGTCGCTCCGGCGGCCGTCCGAGTGGCCAAACGGCGGAAGCAGACGGCCGGCCGGCTGTTCGCTCTTCGGCCGAACGAACGAACGAATGACGTCGATCGAATGGGCGAAGACGGGCGGGCGGAAGCGGAAGAACGTCGGAATTCGATCGTTTCGAACCGGCGCCTTTCACAACGCGGCAGCGAGCGGCGAACAATGAGCGGAATCCGTCGCCCAGCTGATCGCCGAGGAGGAACGCGATCGCGCGATGATTGATGGCGGTCGAACGGCGGCTGTAATCGTGTGTCCGCTTTGTCTGTCGCCCTTTGAAGAACGCCCGGACCACAGTGTAATCGAGGCGCTGCGTTGAACCCGCGAACATTACCGGTAAACGAGACGGTCATTTGCGCAAAGCATTTCGCCGCTGTCAAAGAACATTCCTCCTTCTTCGCTTGCTTGGTTGATCGAATGAACTGGTAACGAGAGTGCACCTTTTTTTCACTTTTGTTCAGTATTGTTTCGTTCAATAAACAAGTTCCTTGCACTTTCGGATGGGGTTGATGTCAAAAGAAACGAGTGGACATCTGCGGGCGGCGCATCCGAGAGGCCGCTTGTGCCGACGAATGGACGGGTGGACGAACGAATGAGGAATTGCGGTCATCCCGCAAACAAGCGAGAGCGAGTGAATTCGGCCGGCCGGCCGGCTGTGGAACGCGACCGAATTGATTGCCGGCGGGCGGGCGGCCGAATCGAACGGGGCGGCGGCCATCTGTGCGGCGAGCGAGGAAGTCTGGCCGCCGGCCCGGAGGAAGAAACCGAAAGCGGCCGGCTGGAGGGCGGGCGGGCGGGAGTGTGCGGCTGGCGGATCGCCCGGGCCGGTCAGTTCGGGAGGCCGCCGGAGGGCGCCGGCGGTTTGCCCTCCGGCCGATCGATCGGGCCGCTCTTTCGGTTTGTTTTGGAAACATTCGGGATGAACGGGAGTCTTCCGCTTGCTTCTTTTCTGTTCAGGGTAGTCGGATTGTGGACGAAGAAAGAACGGTGAGAATGCCGAAGTGTCTAATTGTCCGTCAGTTCGCCTTGCAAGTAACGTAACGAATGCCAAGCGAAACCGTTGAACAGGAATCTTCTGCTTGTTTCCGAATCCATGTGCTGTACGTTCGATGTCGCCCCTGCTTCCGTTGTGGCCGAATTCGTTTAATCGTCATGGAAGCCGCTCATTCGGGCGTTCTTTTGGCTTCGTGCTCGTTTCGATTCTCTTCCCCAAAGGAATTTCATCCTCTTGCAAGTTTCCATTAGACTGCTCTTGGCATCCTTCAATTTGCTCCTTCTGCAAACGAACTCCACTTCTTGTCACTTCAACGAGGCGAATGATTGTCGTGCAACTGCCGGCTCTCCACTCTCTTGACTGCCGACGGGGGATCTTCATTGCGTTCCATCCTACGGGTTTTATTGGCCGCAGCCTTCCCGAATTTAATGGAGGAGGCGTTGGGTTGACGTTTGGCCGGGCGGCTTTTCGTTCGACTTCAAAGCGGCCAGCGAGAATTGGGTTGTTTTGAAGCGGCGAGTCACGAGGCGATTCGGGCGAGCAACGGGCAACAACGCGGATTGGAGCGCCCGTTTCGAATGCAAATCCCGCCGCTCGTGATGGCCGCCGAGCCAAACGACCCGCCCGCTTCGTCGTGCAACTCGCGAGAAGTTTCGCCCCCGATTTGGCCGCCGAATTCCCGCCGGGATCGCCGATTGCGGCGAAAGCGGCGGCCGATGGGCCCAATCGGGAGTTGCGGTCGGCCGACTGGGCGCCGCTCCGAGGCGGCCGGCGGTCAAAAGGCGTCCGGAAGGCGGCCGGCGGCTCCTCGCGGCCACCAGCGGCCAGCCGGCGGCCAAGCGGGCGGGCCAGGGCGGGTGGGTTGAGTCAAGAAGGAGAAACCAAAAGGCGGAATGCAAATTCGGCGCCCGCCCCGGCCGGCCTCTTGACCATCCCGACTCGATTCCGCCCGTTCGTGTTCAACAGGCCGCACAAGACGGCGACCCGGGGCTTTCTTGGAGCGTTTCCAATGGAATCTTTTCGCTCCTGCTTTCCTGCAGCTGCCGTCGCTCTAATTGGAGATCGGATTTCCGCTTCCTCGGTGGCCACTTCGCTCATGAACTCGCCGCCGCTTTGCGACTTTTGCCCCAAAACGATCGAATTTCACGTGTTGGCCGCCTTCCCACTCGGCGGCCGCCCCAAAGCGGCGGGTCTTCTGCCGCTCGATTCCTTCGGACTTCCTCGTCGTTTCGAATCACGTACGAAAGTTCTCTCCCTGTTCGTCACTCACTCGTGGCTGCTGCTCGTTTTGGGCTTCGCGCGTTGCGTGCGGATTAGCGGGAGCCGAACGAACGGAAGGGCGTGCGAGATCAGACGGTCGTCGAACGGGCGGGCAGGCGGCAGGTACGGGCAGGTACTGAAGCGGGGATGGAAATGAAGTGGAGCGAAGACGAACGAAATTCCGATGGAAATGCGGGCCGTTTGAGGGGACCAACGGATGTGTTTATTGCCCGGCCCAATGCTCGGAGCACAAAGAAACGATTCGAGCGGGAGAATCGAGACGAATGAAAAGACGAAACTCCCGCGAATCCCAACGACCACTCGCTTTCTGCCGCGCCGCCCGGCCGCCTCACTCCCTCCTTTCGGCTGGCCGTTCGTGACCGCCGAGCGGCCGGCGGCATTTCGGACTGCCGGCCGGCCGGTCGGCGAGGAAGTCGGAGGAGGGCGGGAGAGCCCCGCGCTTTTCGTTGATGTCCGCCCCGCTTTCGCCCGCCGCCGTCCACCTGTGGGCCGACGGGACGGCGCGGGGGATTGCGCGCGGCTACAAATTGGACGAAGAGCCGATTTGGCGCGTGCGGATTCGTGATGTTTGTTTATTTTTGGCGCTAATGATCACGTCTGGACGCTTATTTCAATCCTTCGGAATGCGTAGACATTTCTGCTCGAATTCGATCATTACTCTTCTCTTCCGTTCGAGCACCGCTTCCTCATTTGTTTCGGTTATTTCGGGCCGCCATTTGCGGGATGTCGCCCAATTAATCGCTCATTCACGACCCGCACGGCCACCCGACCGAAAGGCGGGCCCGATGAGGGGGATTATTCGCCGAATGTCGTCCTCTTTCTGCCGCTTTTGGGCTTCGGATCGCATTTCCTCCTGCTCGTTGCCTACGGTGTTCATTTCAATTAGGAAACAGAAAAGTTGGGAGGAGGATCCGCTAGCGAGGAGATCGCCGGCATACCGTAGACCGCCCGCTGTTCGTTTGTAGCCGCCCGTTCGTGATTGAAAGTGCGCGTTGACGTCAAGCCGGGCGATCTCCCGCGTTCCCGCTAATTCCGACTGTTCGGTTGAGAACAGCGGGGATTTCCGTCGGCATTCCTGCCCGCGAATAAGCGGCTTTCGAAGGGAACGGCGGCCCGTCCGGCAGACCGTCGGTTACGATCACGTTGATTAAATTCGGGCTCTCCGATCCGTTCGGTTGTTTGTTTTGGGCCACCGATTGGCAGAATGTCCTCGTCCGGTCGGGTTGTACTCGACGTGCGGCTGATGGACAGCACGCAAGAGGGGCGCGATGAGCTCACTTCTCGCCCGCCCGCCCCGTCGTTTGAGCAGCCGGCCGCGAGAAGTCGGCCGGTTCGGCGGCCGAATTCGAAATGTGGACGGCGGAATCGCGGACGGGAATGAGCGGCCGGCGGGTTTCCGGCGGCGGGGGCGACCGGAAAAGGCGCGAATATCAACGAAAGGGGTGACGAGGAGCGGCGGCGGCGGGATTAAGCCGGCCGCCCCGTCCCGCCCCCGACCTGCCGGCGGGACGACCGCCGATCGTCCGCCCTCTCGCCGTCCCTCCCCCCCCCCTTTGTTTTCGATCCGCCAAGTGTGAGCGGAGCGGCGAGGCGAACTCTTTTCGGTCCCTCGAAGTGAACAGACGGCCGTTCGGATCGCCCCGATTATTGCCGCCCGTTTCCCCCACTCGCTGCTGGTAATCCAATCGACGCCCTTCACTTTCGAATATTGGAGTTTTTCGTCGAGCAGATGGGCGACAATTGGCTTAGCGCCCGCCTCTCCTCCACCGCCGAAAGGGATCGCTGCAAGGAGGGAATTTCGTTCGAATTCAATAAGCCGTCGAAATGTCGCCCATTCCCCCTCGGCTTCTTCGATCGATTCCCCCTGCAACGCTCCCTTAATCCCTCCCGTCCCTCTCTCGTCCGCTTGCCATTCTCGTTATCACTGTTGACTGTAGCTCGTGTTCGTGTTTGGCGAGGCGAAACGAGCGGCGGTTCGCAAATCGCCGCCCGGTTATCAAGCGGGCGACCACGCCCGCCGCGCCGACCGGAAGGGCGCGAAAGGTGGGAGGTCAAGAGCGAACCCAAAACGAGGTTGAATTTTGATTCGAACGAAGTTTGGTGTGGGCGGTTGAGCAATTGTAAGATGTCCCTCGTTCTAACGACCCTCCTTAGTTCACACGCCCCACATCAATCATCATCTCATTATTCAGTCTTGTTTGTAAGCGTTTAAAATTTGTGCTCATGGGTGTGGCCCACCGGCGGAATGATGACGTCTGGCTGTAACGGGCGACTCCCGAATGCTCCCCCCTTAAAAGGAGACGCCCCTTACAATGCGGCGAGCTTTGTTGTCCCCGAGCACTGTGGTCGGCGTGAATCACAAAGGAAAGGAAGACGCGCGGGATGCTCACTTCGCTTCTCGCGAAACGTGAATTCGAATCGAAATCGTCTGCTTTCGACTAGCGGTTTCTTTCTTCTCCCACGCCACCGCCTTTTCTTCCCTCCCGCTTCGCTCATTTCCATTTCCAACGGGCAGGCGGGCGTTTTGCGGTCGTTTCCGGGCATTTGTTCGTGATTTCCACTCGAATTCGGTCGATTGCAGACGAAATGCGATGAGGAGTTGGCCGTCCAGCTCGTCTTGGCTCCTCTGGGGCTGCGTGGCGGCGATTCTGCTGTGGTTGCTCGTCGTGATGAAGCTCTCCAATCGGGTGAACCTCTCCGACATCCAACGTGAGTTCCCTTCCCTCTTTCGATCGTTGATTTCGTTGTTCAGAACCCGCACACGACGTGGCCGACCTGCTCACGCGGCTGGAGGGCGCCCTCACCGAACTGCGCGACCTGCGGGCCGAAAATCGCGGCCTGAAGTCCGCTTTGGCCAATCGAACCAAAGGCGCCGACTTCAAGTACGAGGTAGCCCGAGAAGCCGGCCGAACGCGAGCCCGTCCTCATCAAACCGCTCGAGCATCCGCGCACCGATCTCTACTCCAAGGACCACGAAGTGAGCACCCTTTCTTCCATTCCCGTCTACTCGAATGCTCGAATTCAGGTCGCAAAACGGGCCCTGGACAACTCAATACGGGAACTCTTCTTCTTTCTGTTCGATCAAGTGAAGAAGCACGAGAAGGACGGGCAATTCGCCAAGTTCGGAAGGCGGGCGATCAACCAAGTGAGTGATCCTCCTTCCATCAAAATTCTCTCTTCTTGTTTCTTTCTGCAGTCCATTTCCCTTGATGGCTCAATCCATGAACTTCGGGTCCACGGTCGACCAGTGCGCCAATTGGCATCAGGCGGAGCTGGAGCGGCTCACCAAGCACATCCAGAAGCGGATTTACGACCTGCAGCACCCGCCGTCTTGTGAAGCCGCCAAGTGAGCGAGCAGAATCGAAGATGAAGCTTCACTCTTTCGTTCTTTTCAGCGTTCTCGTTTGTGACCTGAACAAGGGCTGCGGGTTCGGCTGCCAGCTGCACCACGTCGGCTACTGCCTGATCGTGGCGACGGCCTCCAATCGAACGCTCGTGCTGGACAAGGACGGCGACGGGTGGCGCTACTCGAAGCACGGCTGGACGGCCGTCTTCGAGGCGATCTCCAGCTGCAAGTACCACGATGCCGTCCCCGTGAGTCCTCCCTCTTTTTATCTACCTTTCATTCGCTCTCTTGCAGGCGGGCACTCAAATCGAGACGTGGAACGCGGTGGACCAGAGCGCGCGAGTGACTTCGCTCACGATCGTCGAGGCGCTCATGAAGCGGCCGGTCCAGCTGCCGCTCTCCTTTCCGAAGGAGTTGGCCGACCAGCTGCTCATCCACCACTCCTACCCGCCGGTCTTCTTCGTCGGTCAAGTGAGCACTCTCTCTTCCTTTCATTTCATCTTACTTCTTCCTTCAGTTCATTTGGTACCTTTGATGCGGAGCAACGCGCACATGCAGGAGATCCTCGACAAGGCGGCCTCCAAGATCCCGTTCGGCGACGGTGAGTTCTTTCGGGTCTCGTTTATTACAAAGAAGGACGGGGGCGGTCAATAGAACCTTTGAACGGAGTCGGAAATAAGCGGGTGCTCCAGCAGCACGGGCTTATCTCCGATCCATCAGGCGGGCAAACGGGAAGGGGATGATTACAGAAGGAAGGAAGAGTGGTTATTGCTTGTTGAAGAGGAAGAGAGTGCACAGTCCGAGGGCGAGAGCGACGAGTCCAGTCGACGCCGCGCGGAGGGACGGGGGCGCCGTTGCAGTTGTTTCCGCTGCAAGTGAAGGCATCTTGCTTCTCTTCTATTTTTTTCTTTTAACTTGCGTGCAGGTATAACATGTCCTGGTCGATTCGGGCACTGATCTTGGAGAATCTGGCAGTTCTGCTGCGGTTGGGCGGGATCGTAGCTCAGGCAGCCGCGGGCCGTGTAGTACGCTGCAAGGGGGACATTGATTGAAGTCGACTGGGAGCGCTCACTCGTTCCGAAGCAGACGAACTTGAAGCAGGAGGTCGACGAGCCTTGGCAGGTTTGCTTCGGCAGATTGCCGGGATCTCCGTAGCCGAACTGGTTCGTCTGCCCGGGCACGTACGGCTGCTGGTAGCAGGAGAGGGACGCTGCAAGTGGAATCGAGTGAGTGGGCAGTTAGAATCCCTCCACTCACCTGCCGGTCCAACCCAAACGGCAAGCAGGACGAGGGCGCACACGATCGCGGCGGTCAGTCGGCTCATCTTCGGGCTGGGGCACTAAACAGCAACTTCCATTAGTTGAGGGCGCGATCTCCGCTTCAATTCGTGGAGATCGTATTCTGTTTTCGAAATCAAAAGCCGCGTGCCCCAAACCCTGCCGGGCGGTACGGTGGTCGATCCGCCCGACCGGCCGCCGGAATCCCGACCGCACGGAGTGAGCGAGCGGAAGCGACGGTCCGCCGATTCGGCTGCTCGTTTATTCGATGCGGCCGGGAGTTGCCGGGCGACGTCCGTCGTCAGGCGGGACGCCGACCACTCATCACGGCCGGCCGCTTGTTTTCTTTCTCTTTTGTTCGCGCAACGACCACTTCGAGCTGGTCGGTCGGTTGGGCGGCGATCTCCGCCCGCCGGCTGCCTTGGAGAAGTGGGACGTGAATTTCGTACGAAAATTTCGAAAGTCCGCCGGTCGCTTCGCTTCTTTTCGTTCGCGTTTCGTACCGCCCGCCCAAAACGCCGAAAACAAACCACTAAAGCAGACGGAGGGAACATGAAATATTCTCAATGAAGAAACGAACAAGAGAGAAGATGACTGCCTAACGGAGGGCATGATTAGTTAGCAACAAGAAGTGTTGAAATCCTCATCAAACTCTGGTCCAATCGGCAACAAATCGCCGTCAAACCAACCCCCAAATCCTTCCTCTTGCCTGCCCGCCCCGATCTGCCCCGCTTCCCACTCCGCCTTGCTGGCGGCCGACTGGGAATGCGGCGTGGCGCAGTGGTTTCGGGCGAGGATTGCGGCGGGGCGGAAAGGAGTCGAAGAGGAGGGCGGCTGGTCAGTGATGTTCCAAACAACGCTTTGGTTGAATTGGGCCCTTCGGGGCTCCTGAAATGAAATTCTGCTCTGAGACCACTCGCTTTTGATCTCCTTTTTCTTCCGCCCACTCATCTCCACTTGTTTGCAGGTCCGATCGTCGGGCTGCAGATTCGGCGGACGGACAAAATCGGAACGGAGGCCGCCTTCCACTCGGTCGACGAGTACATGCGATGTGAGCTCTTCGTCTTTCCACTCACCCACTCATCTCGTTCGTTGTTTCAGGGGCGGAAGTTTGGTTCCAAATCCAAGAGCACCGCGTTTCTCCCGCCCGCCACCTGCGACGGCGCGTGTTCATCGCGACGGACGATCCGAACGCCGTCAAGGAGGCCCGAGAGAAGTGAGTTCTCTTCTCATTCCTCCCCTTCCTTCATCCACTTGCTCTTCCAGATACCCGCACTTCGACGTGTACGCGGACGAGGGGATCGCCAAGTCCGCGCAGGTCGCCAATCGCTACACCGACGCCTCGCTGTACGGCGTGATCACGGACGTCCGGATGCTCTCCAAATGCGACTACCTCGTGTGCACGTTCAGCAGTCAGGTGTGCCGCGTAGGCTACGAGTTGATGCAAGGTGGAGCGCGGGGATGCCGGCGAGTTGTTCCACTCGCTCGACGACGTCTGGTATTACGGCGGGCAGCAAGGTGACTCCTCGCCTCCATCCAAGCGTTCATCTCCTTCGCTTCCAGCCCACGACATGATCGCCGTCGAGGAGCACGTGGCTGCAGACGACGAGGAGATCGACGTGAAGGTGGGCGACCTGATCGGGATCGCCGGCAACCATTGGAACGGCGACTCGAAGGGCACCAACCGGCGGACGGGCAAGTACGGGCTCTACCCCAGCTACAAGGCGCGCGAGCACTGGAGGATCGTCGACTTTCCGATCTTCGCGCTCTGAATCCCCGTTGATTACGACTCGGTTGATTTCTCTCCTCATTACGTGTCTCTCTCTTCTTGTCCGTGGATTACGCTTCGATTGATTCGGGTTGGATTCCAAGAACTGTGATTAATTAGACTTTCGATTAGATTTCTTTCGGTTGTTGATGACATTCCTCTTTCATGCCCCCTCTAGTCGGTCCCTTCCTTCTACTGCCCCCCCTGCTACTTGTTCCCCCCGTCCTCTTGCCAAGTGGAATGTCTTCGAAGAATATCGGTCTCCTGTCTCGAACTGCGCGGTTGCTTCCCCCCATCTTGCTTTACGTTTGCCTCTTCCTCGTTCTCCTCGTGGTTGTGCGGATATCACGAGTTTTTTCGGTTCAAATGAAGACTTTTCGTTGGAATCATCGGGTGATCGCGGGAGCACGAAACAAACCGACGATCTTTCGATTCGCCCGTACGGTAAACGCGGGCAAACAGGCGGGCGGGTTGTTCAGCTTTCGATCGACGCAACCGAATTCCGTCGGCTGGCCGGAAACAAAGCGGAAACATCCCAACGAGCAGCATGGACGGGCGTAATTGAATTCTTTGTGCTTCCGTCCGATTCGTAGGGCGTTCGTGCATTGGAGGCACCGTCCGCTCCCTCGCTGGTTGATGGTCTTCCGGAGCACACAAAACCCAACAAAGGGCAAAGTTCAAGTGCAGAGGAGGGCGGCGTTCGGCCAT
This sequence comes from Aphelenchoides fujianensis, assembly GCA_024699865.1. NCBI lineage: Eukaryota > Metazoa > Nematoda > Chromadorea > Rhabditida > Aphelenchoididae > Aphelenchoides > Aphelenchoides fujianensis. Next base: position 412,019 of record JAMPIO010000085.1, on the reverse strand, counting down.
CCGTTTGCTCAGCCGTCCGGTGGTTCTGCTCGTTCGATTCGTTCTGCTATAAAAAGAGGAGCACAAGGGGGAATGAAGCGTGAAACAGTCGGCCGTTCAGTTCGCAGCTGCGAGTTGAATCGACCGCTTCGTGATGGCGAAGATGCGAGTTCTTCCCGCTACTTCTGCTCTTCTGCCTCGTTCCGTGGGCCCGCGCCTTCTTCTTCAACGAGACCCTGCAGCTTGCGGTGGACGACGACGCATTGACAGAGAAACTGGACGTGAGTGAGCGGATAGGAAGGGTGAACAGACGACCGATCGTTGCAGAGAGCCTTGGCCAAAGAGAAGGCGTTGTTGCTTGAAGAAGACGACCAACTGGAAGAGGGAAGTGCGAGACGGAAGAACCGAATGCGGAAGTCGAAGAAGAGGGCGCAGCGATCAAACGAACCTTGGAGCTGCACGACGTGAAGCGAGGGCAGCGGGGAAGAGCTCGCGGTCATCATTGCGACGAACCGCGCGGCCAAACGCCGTCCTTCCTCCAAACGCCGCTCAGAAATCCCAGCACCGACCGACCAAACGGCATCGTCCTGCGGGCAACAAGAAGCGACGCCCGGCTTCGTCCAAACGGCGCCGAACTCCGCAAGAAGCGGGCAGCAGCAAGCGCTACTCGTGGCACAACCCCAAGTGCGACGGGAAGTGCACGAGGAGCGAGTGAGTGCTCCGAACTGCAATCTGTCCATTTCACCTGCTCCATCCCCCTTGCAGCATGGAATACCCCGCCGCTTGTGGTCATCAGCTTCGACGGGTTCGCCAACGAGTACCGAAAGCGGAAGAAGGTCCTCTCGCTGGAGACGATGGGCGAGTGCGGGGCCCGCACGAAGCAGATGCTCCCGTCCTACCCGTCGAAGACCTTCCCCAACCACTTCACGGCACGTTTTGTGGACTAAACTGCTAACGCTTGCTTTTAGATGGCCACTGGCGTCTACCCGGAACAGCACGGAATCGTGGACAACGCGGTCTACGATCCGGAGATCGACGACGACATTCAGGACGTGCGCAAGTACAAGGGCCAGAAGACGTAAGGGAATCAGAAGAGCCAACTTTTAGGGCAGAAGCCTTTCAGATATTTCCGCTCCGAACCGATTTGGTCCGCGGCCGTGCGGCAGAAGAAGCGAATGCATTGCCTTTATTACCCGGGCTGCTCTTACAACATCACCGGTGAGTGGTCGGCTGCTGTCAATGGACAGAAGCTCTTCTCTCGTTTGCAGGCTACAACCCAACGGTGGACATCAAGTACGGCGTTAAGATGGATTACCCGACTCAAGTGTCTACGGTGGGTAGAAAAAACGCAAAAAAGCGTGATCGTTGCGTTCAGATCGTGGACTGGTTGCGGCTGCCCACCGATCAACGCCCCCACCTCATCATGGCCTACTTCAACAATCCCGGACGCCACCGGACATCAAAAGCGACTGGACGAGGTGAACAAGGAGCTCGAGCACGTCGACAAGACGATCGACCTTCTGCTCACGTCCTTCAAGCGACACAAACTGCTGGATTGCGTCAATCTGGTCATCGTTTCGGACCACGGAATGCAAGTCCTGAACAAAAAGTACTACGTGGAAGAGATGGTGGACACGAGCGGGCTGATCGTCAACAGCGGCGTCGTCGGGCGCATCTACCTCGCCAAATCGGGTACCGATCGTTGATAGAAGAAAGGACTGAGCTGTTTGGTTGCAGGCCGCTCGGTGGAATCCGTGTACGAGAAGTTCCAGTGCAAGGCGCGGGACTTTCGCGTGTACGACCGCAAGCGAGTGCCCAAGCGCTATCACTACGCGAAGGACGTGCGAGTGGGCAACGTGATCCTCGAGGGCCAGCCGGGCACCATGTTTTGGGCGTGAGCAGAAACAAGGGAGGAAGGAGTGAAGTGATCGTGGTTGATTGCAGGAAGAGGAGCACCGAGTGGACGCTTCACGCGGAGGGAGGTGGACCACGAAAGCCTACTGTTCGACTACCTGCACCCGAACATGCGCTCGATCTTCTTCGCGCGCGGCCCCAACATCAAGCCGGGCACCAATTTGCAGTCCATTCAAAACATCGAGCTTTTCAACCTCTTCTCCGGTCCGCTTCTTTCGTGGTCCTTTCTCATTCCCAAAGCTTCGCGTTTAGACCTGCTCCAACTGCGGAAGGACACGCCGAACAACGGAACCGAGGGCGTAATGCATCCCGTCCTTCGAGGGTTGAGACCGAAGGCGCCCGTCCTGCAGCAAGATTCTCGTCCTCTTCCGTACGTGGCTTGAGTTACTATCCCGGTTCATTTCGTTTTGTTCAGCGTGTGTTCAGCCCGACGACCTCCGTTCGATCGCCGAAGTTCGTCGGCTGTGACGCGTGCAGTTCGGAGGCGCGGGCGGCCGAGCGGAAGCTGAAGAAGTGCGCGAAGAACGTAACTACGAGAAGCTCGTCTGCACGGGCACCTCCTCGTTGTGCGTGACCAAAATGTGCGAGACGGGCGTCCTGATGGACGGCAAGAAGACGTTGGGCTCGCCGACGTTCGTGTTCGAGCGCCTGAAGAAGGGGCCAAATCCAACGCGACCCGTCCGTCAACTGCGCTTTCGTGGACTCGCGCTTCGATTCGAGCTGCTCCAGCTACCGCGCGCTCCGCAAGCAGCAGCGAGACGCCCAGTTGGAGTGGCAGAGCATCTTCGTGGATGCGGGCAACAGTGAGCACTCCCTCTTCTTGTCCCATTCACTTCGCCTTGCTTCAGCGTTCACGAGTCTCGACCGCACGCAGTTCATGATGTACAAGAAGTTTACGGATGGTCCCTTCAACTACCTCCAAGAACTCACCTACAAATACGTGCGCAAGTACTCGGACATTCTCTCGATCAGCGGCGCCATCTACGACTTCAATTTCGACGGGCTGGCCGACAAGGAGGACGTCGTTCGGTTCGCTCTTCCCTTTCTTTCCTTCCTCTCTTCTGATTGGTGCTTGCAGAAGCCGCGTGAAAACCCGCCGACACAAGAAGGGCATCCCGTCCCCTCGCACATCGTCCGCATTCTGATTCGCTGCGAGAAGGGCGGCTGGGAGTCAACGGGATCAAGTGCAAGGACCCGAAGGAGACGCGCATCCTCTCCCTTCGTCCTCCCGAACGCTCCCGACCTCAACTGCTTGAAGGCGGACGACTACCTGCTCGCGAACACCGCCCGCGTGCGGGACATCGAGCTCCTGAGCGGCGTGAACTTCTTCAAGGACCCCGCCCTCTTCGAACTTCCAGCAGGCGACCAACTGGCGGGTGAACGTCGTCACCGAATTGTGGCCTCAATAGTCGAGTAGAGCGAAAAAATTGTCGTTGGTGTCCGCATTCAAGCTATTGGAAGTGGACGTCGGATTGTTGCTTGGCTCGATTGTTGACTGTAAGAAACAAAACCTCTACTTCGGTGTTGAAGGCGATGGATTGAGTGATTGTGAAGGGCGTCTTTTTATCGCTCTAACGGGCAGCTTGTCAAACGGGCCGCACTTTCATTCCTTGCGTTGCGGGCAGCCCACAGCTCGGCGGAAAGGCAGCCAAATCTTTATGCATTCAATCAGCCCACTCGACAGTCAACAGTGGATTTATTCCCTTCGTTCGAATCAGACGATCGCCACTCACTTGCGGCCGTAACCGCCGTACGAGCTGCCGCCGCCGCCTCCGCTGTACGCGTTGCCGGTGTCCAGCTCGGAGACCGACGGCCCGACGATCTCCTGCACGCCGCACGACGAGGGGCAATGACCGCCGGGTTCTCCCGCCTGCAAACGAAGGGAATGAACGAGGAAGACGGAGGAGTGGTCACTTCGCCCGGCGCTCCAATCGGCCCGGCGGACCACCTGAAATCGATGGGAGTTGAGGATCGTGTGCAGCAAGAAGCCGCCGCACCTTCTCCTCGCTTTCCGGGCGGGCCTAAACGAAGGAATGAGCAAGGGGTGAGCAAAAGGAAGCTCACCGGGCGGCCCGATGTCCCCCGGAGGTCCTGAAAGCGTTCCGGTCGTTTTGAATCCACTTCCCACGACTTCTTCGAGCTACCTTGCGGTCCGCTGTTGACCGAGGGCAATCCGTTCGGGCCCGGGAACTCCTTTCGGCCCACGAGGGCCGGGCGGCCTTCAACAAAAACGGTTAGAAGAGCTGAAAGAGAGTGGACGAACCCGGGAACTCCCTTCACGCCCGTGCCGCCAATCGAGTCGTCGCCCGGCGGTCCCTTGATGCCCGGCTGCAAGAATGACGGTGAGATGAGTAAGGAAGAAGCGAGAGAGCGAACGAACCTCGCCCACTTCACCCGGCGTTCCCGGCGGTCCTACGAACACAAACGATCAAAAGGACAACTGGTGGAAGAGAACAAACCGGGATCTCCGACTCGTCCGACCTTTCCGCTTCGACCCTAAACACACGAGTACGTACTTACACCTCCATATGTTCTGTCTGGAGTACTCACAGGCATTCCCGGTGCTGTAATCAACAAGAATCAATGAATGGTTGCTCAAAGAAGCGCTTACCGCCCGGATCGCCCGCCACTCCTTCAATCGCCTCAACTGTTGCATCAATCTGCACGCCCATAATCACCAAACCTGGCCTGCCCCGGGTCGCCCGATGGCCCGCGGTTGCCGGGCGGCTGAAAGCAACAAGTGGAGGTTCAATGCAAGCAGGAGCTCGTGCTCACGCCCGCCGGACAGATGACGCACGGGAAGGCGGGTTCGGGATCCAAAGCGATGTCCAGCCCGTCGAGTCCCGGCTTTCCGCTTCTTCCCTGCAAGCAGGCGACTCATTCGCGGGTTGTTGTTGGTGGATGACGAACGGGCATGCCGTCCTGACCGGGTTCTCCATCGATTCCTTCAATACACCTAACAGATTATTGAACATTTCTCCTTCATTCTTCCCCACCCGGCGGCCCCGACGGCCCGGGGGGGCATTGGAGCTGCACGCACGAGGTGCACTGCTGCGCGCCCTCGTCCGACTGCCCGCCGCTGCCGTAGCCCTGCCGCTTCGAGCGGCCGTCACTCCGCACGATCACGACGTCCTGCCAGATGTTGCGGGCGGTGAACTGAAAGCACTCCATCTTCCACCCATCCCTTCTGTTCGTCGTGTACCTTGAACGCCTGCATCCGCTGCTCGATGTCCCGATGGGCGACGTCCAGCCGGTGGATCATCGTGGGCACGAAGACGCCGACGACCGTCAGGCAGAAGATGCTGAGGCCCATTGTGGCCAACGCCACGCGCGGGACCGGCTCCCGCCCTCTTCCTCTTTCTCCATTCTTCTGCAAACACCGCGAATAGTCGGGGATCGTAATCAAGTGGAGAATTGAAAGAAGCCCGCTCGCTCGTTTTGCGCGTAAATCCCGACCGCGCCGACCGCAAACCCCGATCGCGTCTGCCGCCGCCTTCCGACTGGGCGCCGCTATCAGCGAGCGACGACCTTGACGACCGCCGCAATTCGGATCGGCGACCCAAATTCCAATCCAACGAAGCAGAAGTGGGTCGTTCTTCCTTCCATCCCAGCGATCAACCGCTTGCTTCTGCCTGCCGACTGATTAGTGCGCTTTTTATTCGTAACGTTAACAGTTAACAACGAACGGGAGTACTCGTGCAGAAACAAGAAATTTCAAAGTGATTAGAACCCGGAAGAAAGCAGAAAAATCCCGTGCTGCTCGTTCAGACGTCCGGCCACGCGAGGAAGCTCTCGAAGATTTCGACCATCCGCTCGCTGACGCACACGCGGCCCTCCTCCGCCTCGTCCGCCCACTCGGCCGGCCCGTCCTCGTCGTACTGCGGCGTGTCCGGGTTGCCGCGCATCCAATAGAGGCCCAAGTGGACGGCCGTCCCGCGGTAGAAGTCGTCCTCCTTCGCGCCATCGCCGCTCTCGCTTGCGATCGCCGCCTCCATTCGTTGCATGAAGCGCGGGCACTTTCCGTTCCTGCACGAAAGAAAGAATGAACAAACGAACGACAGAGGAACTCACTTGTCCGAGGTTGATCGAGATGGTGGCGAAGATCTCCTTGACCTTGATGCCCACTTCGTCCTGGGCGAGATCGACGAGCTCTTGGGCGCGGTCTTGGATCAAACGAAGGCGATTGCGGAACGTGCTCAGTTGCTGCAATCCAGCCGTCAATGAAAGAACAAAGGGATGTGCTCACCCGAATGCCACGAATGTCGATGTCGAGGCACTGGAAGGAGAGGGCCATGCGCGGGTTGACTCGCTTGAAGCACTCCATCCCCCGCCGCCACGCGTCCAACCGCTTCGGCCACGCGTCCTCCCGCTCGCCCAGCCAGCAGACCTGCTCGGGCACGAGGTTCACGTACGTCTTCAGCTTCAGAAGGTGCGGGTTGGGCGGGAGTCTGCAAACGAGCGAGCGAGTGAACAAATCTATCGAAAAGAAGAGGAGAACTCACTGGCCGACGTGCGCGAAGTAACTCAGCTTGCAGACCTGCGTGGCCTGATCTCTGTACTCCCAGATTCCGTGTTCGGCGGGCGGGACACGCGGAGGGCGTAGTAGAGGGCGGCTAAACGAGGAGAAATCAAGGAATGATCGGTGGAAGATGCTCACAGTCATCGACGGGCGAGTTGCAGACGAAGGAGTCGAGCGGCTGGTCGAAGCGGCGGGCGGGGATCTCGCGCAGCGAACACGTGAGGATCGTGATGCGGCCGGGCAGGAGGCTCAAGAATGGCGCGCCCGCCTTCCGCCCACGAGCTCACGAACAGCTTCTTCACTTTCGGTTGCTCTAAACCGAAAGAAATCAACGAGAAATGCTGGAATGTCCCACTCACCTTCGAGCAGTCGGGAGAACGTGGCCGCAAAGCGAAAGTAGTCGGCGCTCAGCGGCTCCCACGTGCTCAGCTCGAGGTCCACGCGGCGCACTCGACGCGCGAAGCAGAAGAAGAACGCGAGGAAGCGGGAGTGCAGCCGGAGGGCGAGCAGGACGTGGTCCTCGTTGCGCACGAAATTCACCTGATCGTTGACCACCGCCACGTAGATCCTGTGCTGAAATTCAACGTCGTTACCGCCTGTCGAACCGTGTCCGCCGAACATCGTCGTCGCGTACTGCCGGCAAACGAGCGCATGTCGGAGGATCCACGGCTGCTCGTCCACGTCGCTCACGAACGAGTGGTTGGGGATGGCGAAGAGCCGCTTTTGGACGGCGGGGCGCAGTTTGGGCCGCCGCCGCTGCATTTCGCCCGCCGGCAGCTGGAAGAACGCGAGTGAAGGCGAGTGATTCAAGGCAATCAACGGAAGGAATTCGCCCCGAATGCGGAAGGTTGCGAAACCCGAACGGAATGGCGGTTCCAAAGTCCTCGCTCGCTCCCGATCGGTCCGCTCGCTCGCTCGGGCGCAACGCGGACGGACGCGGGTTGCGAAACGCGGCGGCGGCGGCGAGGAAGCGGACGCCGAGCGAACGGAGCGGCGGGCGGGCGGGCGGGTGACGTGGGAACGACGCAAAGAGACGGAAGGAGGTGGAAGCGGATGATGCGACCGCGCTTATCGCAAACAACAACGTCCGAAGGATGTCTTCAATAATCTTTTATTCATTTTTATTCGCTCAACAATCAATCCGCCGTCTGTTGGATCCGCTCGCCCAAAATCAGGAGATTTTCGGGCGAAATCTCCGCGTCCACGTACTCGTACAATTGCACGCGATAGCCGAGGGTGCGGAGGAAGGCGGCGCGCGCCACTTCGATCGTCCGCTTCGCCCGTCGGCCCCACTCGAGCTTCTTGGCGTTCAGCTGGCCGGTCGCCGTCGAGGGGTCGAGGTCGGGGAACTTGCAGGTCGCCCACGTGGACACGTGCCGCAGGGCGGAGAAGTCGGCCGCCGTCTTGATCCCGACCGTCTCCAAGAACTCCCGTCCGACGAACTGGAAGCATCGACTGATGATCAAAGCATCCAATTGTTTCCCCCACCTCTTCGAACGTGCACTTGTGATGGCAGCAGGGAATCAGGGCGAAGGCGACGAACTTGACGCCGCTTTGAATCCCGTTCTCAATGCAGCGGATGCCCTAAAGAAACGAGGTGGATTCAGGAAGAGGAGAGGAAGATGCTCACCGCATCGGTGGCGTTCCCGCAGAAGTGTTTGCACACGATCGTCGCCTGATCCTTGCACTTCTAAACCGACAGAAAGAGTAAAGGAAATTCCATTGTTGACTGACCTCAACGATGGGCACTTTGCTCATGTCCAGGTGCTCGATCGAACACAAGAGGCGCGTGATCTTCAGCTTCGGGTCTTCCTGCAATCCGCCCGTCCATCAGGAGATGAGTGGGTGGGTGGGGGGACGAACGTGGACGGCCTTTCCGGTCGAATTTGTTCCGCGTTCCCATCCGATCGATCAGCAGGTAGTTGCAGTCGGGAGCGCATTTGGTCATCCACTGGAACAATCGAACGATTGAATCAAGAGCTTCCTGTTTCAATGAACTCACGTAAATCAGCTGCGCCTTGCCCGATCCCAAGTCGATCAGCAGCGAGTCGTCCGAATTGCGGAGAAGATCGTGTTCGTTCAAGTGATCTAAACGAACAAGCGAGTCGAACAAAAGAAGGGAAGGGGAAACGAACCGATGATGGAGGCGAATTGGACCAACTGTTTGTCCTTCCGTTGACTCCGCTCGGCCTCCGCCTTCATGTGCTGCTCGTAGAAGGAGCGAGCGGGCAGGTGGACGACCTCCTTCTCGACCGCCTCGTACGCGGCGTCGATCAGCTTGACCACCGCGTTGATCTCCTCGTCGTCCGGTCGGCGGAACTCCTCGGTCTTCCTCACTGATGACTCGCTTGTTCACGTCCTTGCGAATCCACGCGGCTTCGGGCAGCCGGGCGTTGCATCGCTTCAGGTGATCCTCGAGGTCCTTCTGCTTCACCGTGTGCGAGGAGTCGTTCGGACAGACGATGCGGGTCTGCAAACGGGCAGGAGAACCAATGGGATGAATGAAGAGAAGAACGAACCGAGTTGTTCGGGTCGTGGACCAAATGCTCGCCGCAGAACTGATTGCCCTTCTTCGTCAGCATCCGACATTGCCGCTTCTTGCGCGGCACGACGTACTCGCAGCGGTGGGGATCGTCCGCCATTCCTGCTTTCTTTGAGTGAGTGATGAGTGGATGGAAGACGAAGAAAGAAACCGAAGGGCACACAACCCGCTGAGTCAAGCGACAAACGAAATGAATGCCAAGAGTTTAATCAGAACAAACAAAAAGGACTAAAATTTGGAGGTTTTGGGAAGAAATTCGGTCAATTCCTCGGGGATCTTCCGGTTGTTGCAGCGGTAGAAGTGGCGGCAGCGCTGGAAGACGTGCTCGTAGCGCGGGTGGTCCTTCGGTTTGATTTGCTTCCGCAGCGATCTCCACAACACGTCGATGGCGTCCAGATCGCCTCGCTTTCCTGCAACCGACCAGAAATCAACGCGAATGGGTGGAAGGAACGAACCGTAGAGCATGGCGAGCGTGTTGAAGAGCTCCAGGCGGGCGGAGTGGTTCGACGGCAGCATTCGGTGCATTTGGACGAGCGGCTCGAGGATCTTCGGCTGCAAACAAGCGAGGAATCCAATGGAAATTGCGGGGAACTCACTTCTTTGACGGCGGCGGCCACCGAACACACGTACCGCAGCTCGTCCACGCCGAACGTCCGGCCGTCGTTCTTCAGCGCGTCGAAGAAATCCAGGGCGCGGCCCTCGGCCAGCAGAACCGCCCCGTTGATGCAATGGCGGGGCACGCGGCCGCCCTGCTCTTCGATCAACTTCAGGCCTGAACACGAGGGAAATGCAAGAAGAGAGAGATGGAAGACGAACCTTTCTCGTACGCCCGCTTCTTCCCCTTCGTTCGATGCAGCGTGCTCATGATCTCGAAGATGGAGGCGGGGAAGATCTTCAGGTGGGGATGCAAACGAGTGAGCTCCGCGTACAAGTCGAGGGTGATCTCCGGCTTGCTCGCATTCCTGAACGAACAAGAGGAGATGAAGCAGAAGGCGGGGGACGAACCGCTGGAGGTCCGCTCGAATCAACTCGAGGATCCACTCGTCGTCCAGCTTCGTGAGCTGCAGGTCGACGAGGAAGGCGGCCAGACGCCACGCCGCTCCCACGGGATCTTCGAGCGTCTTGGAGGCGAGCACCGTCCGGATGGCCGCGCGGACGTGGTCGGCGTTCAGCGGAAATCGCTCCGCTTTCTGCCCGCCGGCCGTCTGCTCGGCGGCCGCACTCAAACGCGCGTAGCCCACGTGCTCCAGCCGCTTGAACGACTCGTCCGCGTGGGCGGCGGGAGCGGCGGCCAGCTGGGCGGTCAGCGTCTTCACTTCCGCCCAAACGCCCTCTGGTTGGGCGGTCGGCGAAGGAGGACGAGGCGGCAGAAGCCGCGGAGAACCGGACGAAACTGAAAGAACAGGAATTCAATCAAACGAGGAACAAATGGACTCACTTTCGACTCAAACCACACACCCTCCTCAACAACATTCTCTCCTCTTTCACTCGGTAGATCGAATAGCACCGAATAACTGCAATATCACCGACGATCACCTCCAATCGCCCATTTTCCCCCCCCTTTCGCTCTTTTGGGCGGAACGCCAACCGAACTGCCCGCCCGCTCTCCGCCCGGGATCCACCAGCCCGCTCTTCTTATTTCGCTAACCGACGCGTGAGGTCCATAAAATGAATTTATTTCCCATTTCCCTCCAATTAATTCATTTATTCGGCTTTTCACATCCTACGACAAAAGAAAATCAGAAGCCGTAAACAAGAAGAGAAATCTGGGCGTTCAGCGGCGGCAGCCCGTCGTTCTGCGGAGTCGACGGCGTCCAAATGTTCGTCGAGAAGCCGATCATCGGGCTGCTCCCGTCCAACACGAGCGAGAGGCAGTAACGCCGCAAGAAATCGTCGCCGAAGATCCACGCGGGGCGGTTGGGATCGCCGCCGTCCAGCGGATTCGGGCGGATCGTGATGAAACTCGTCCATTCCGACGAGCTCCCGTCTTTCGGCTGCAAGCATCGAGTGAGTGAAGAACGATCCACCGTTCGCTTGCCGCAACCACGTAATCCGCAAAGTTCAAGCGTAAGAATCGATGTTGTTCGCAAAGAAGAAGTTGATCTCCTTCTCGGAGAACGAGGCGCCCTTCTCGCAGGCCCCAGTACGTCCCGTTGCCCACCGGCTGGGCGCCGATCTTGTGGAAGAAGACGTCCGTGAAGGAGCGAGGGGCGAGCGTGAAGGGGGTGCCCGGCCGGAAGGCGACCAGCGGCTGGCTGCGGTCCGTGAACTCGTCGATTGTCACCCTGCAAATCACCCCATTCTGTTCATTCGGTTGTTCGAATGGCCGCTGCCTGGTCAACTGCACCATCCACGAGTTCACGTCGAAGAGGCGGACGTACTGGAGATCGTTGCGGCAATTGACGACGTCCAGCCGGCCGACGGTCAGCGAGCCGCCCGCCCGCGTGTCCTCCCGCCGCGTTTCGTTCGAGCGGTCGGCGAGGATCGTGACCGCCGACTGGACGGTGTGGCCGAGCAGCAGCGAGCGGATCGGAACGTCCGGATTGGCCGCCTGCAGCCCGAAGCCGAGGACGCCGCCCTGGGGCGTCGGGAAGGGCACTTGAGTGGCGAGAGGCGAACTTCTGCCTCCACGAGAAGTAGTACGAGAGCTGCACAAATGCGATCAGTTGTCTAGGGGATGCCGAAGAGCACTCACGCTCACGTTGTCCTTCCACGTAGTCGCCGACCACCGTCTGGTCGATGAGTACCGGCTGGTTCAGGTCGTTCAAGCGTCAACGAGGTCCTGCAACGACCATTGGTCTTTTTGATTAAACCGAAGATGCCCGTACTTTCGATCGAAGAGATCCTTTTGCGAGGCATCAACGCACTGCCCACTCGTCGAGCAGGAGACGTCGTAAATCCACATTGCCGACGTATAGAGATCCACTTGGAGCTCGTAGAAGTGACCTCAAATCATCTCCCATTCCATCCCTCCACTTTCTTCTGCTTACTCGGAGTGCCCACAAGAACGATCGTGATGAACTCGTCCTTCCATCTCGTGGTGAAGCCGGCGGTCACCTCGTTTCCCTGCGAATCGACCAGCCGATCCCGTTCCCAGTGGATGTTTCGATCCAATTCGCCTCGCAGTTGCCCGAAGAACCCACAGAAAAGGAAGGAAGATGAACCGTCGCTCCATTGCGGCCGGCGGGGAGAAAGTCGTGAATGCGCGCGCCTTTTGATTCGGCCGGCCGGCGGTGATTCAGACGGCCGCATTCCGCCCGCACTTCCGCCGATCCGCTCAACGAAACGAGCAAATACGGAGTGGTGTTTGTTTGTTCGATCAATGAGTGATGAAGAGGACAACAAAGTGGGGACCATGCGGTAAATAGACTTGCGTGAAGCCGAGTAAGGGTTGGAGGCGACTCCCAAAAGGCATTCCATTCGTAGGAGTCACCGCCGAACTGCACCGCAGCTTCCACTAATGTCCAACGGTAGCTCTTCTTCTTACCTCAAACCAGGCGGGCTGTTTGTCAAGAACTTGTGTCTAGTGCAGATACGCTCGACAACTTAACCTGCTTGAACGCCTCAGTTCTTCAGTTTTTTGATGGCAGAAACGCCACATTCATGATGTCTTTTTCTTTTACAGAGCCGTCGAATTCGAGAGATGCTCGATCAAACGACCACAAAGTACACCGTCCACTCCACCTACCTGCACTCTTCTCTCTCACTCGCTCGAACAAACGAGTCCGACGGGAATCGAAAATGCAGGCAGGGCGATTATCTCCGAATTGTTTCGAACACGCGAACCTTTCGGCTCGGCGGCCGGCCGGCGGCGAATTGAAACCGGTGGAAATTTCCGTCGGCCGCAACCGCTCGCCCGAAATCCAAACAAGCGGCTTTTTTGAAGCCGCCAAAGGAAGAAAGAAGGCGGGGACGTTCGAACGGGATTTCTCAAGCCGCCCGTCTCCGCGGAAGTTGAAGACGAGCGAATTGAATCGTCTGGATTCGAGTGGACGGCCGGCGAGAAGGCGAGACGGCCAACATCCCGCCGTTCTCTGGTCTTCTTTTGGAATTCTTTCGATGTCAACGACCGGCGGCCGTGTTTCCGGCATCGCTTTCTTTCGGTCTTCCCTTTTCACCTTTGGGTTCCGAGAAGAAACGAATCTCGAACGAGAGTTCAAGGGACGGCTTCTTTCTTCTCGTGAATCGAAGAAGAAAATTGTAGCTGCAAAGGGGACAATTAGGGCGACAACTGAAAGGTCCTCCACTCGGGGATCACCGACCACCTTTTCGCTACAATCGCCCTCCCTCGTCGCTTATCGTTTTTATCGAACAGAAGTGTTCCGCCGAGGAGTTCGTGATCATTTTCGCCTTTCCGCCCGCTCGTTCGTTCGTTCGAGGGCTCGCCGAGGCGTCGAGCGGAAGGACGTTCTATTGGCGAGCGGTCGGCGGAAAGCTTTGACGCTCGAGTTCATGATTGATGCGCGCATTCTGACAGTCTCGTGTGCGGAAAATGCAAGAGAACCGTTGCGTCCTCCTGGTTGACCACAAGTCGCGTTCTTTCAGTTCGATCAGCGATGGTCTCTTCGCGCAGCATATCAAGGCTTTTCTTTCTTTACCTGGGCGGGTTCGTCTTCCTTTCGCTGGGCTCGCTTAACTACACGCCGCTCGTGAACACGAAGTTCGGACCTGTCCGCGGGTTGTTCAGTGAACCTGATCCAGAGACCGGGCGACGAGCGGAGGTTTTCCTCGGCCTTCCGTACGCCCTCCCGCCGGTCGGCCCGCTTCGATTCGAAGTGAGCAATCGAATAGCTCTTAGTTATTTCACTTGACTGCTTCTTGTTAGAAACCGCAAATCTTCAACTCGACGTGGATCTACGAGCGGGAGGCCACGCAGTTCGGGGCGGGCTGCCTGCCGTTGATCAACCTCTTCAACACGCCCGTGAGCGAGGACTGCTTGACGCTCAACATCATCCGCCCGGCGAGAACTGTGCGTTCATTCCTGCAAGCCCTCATGAATGAAGTGGACGATTGCAGGGAGAAGAGGCGGAGGATGCGGAGAAGTTGTCCGTTCTTGTCTACGGCAAGCATTTTTCTCCTTCTTTATCCTGAAGACTTTCTTTCAGTCCATGGCGGCGGGTTCGCTTTCGGCGCCTCGCTTTTGTACTCCTACCAGAATCTTTCAAACAACTTTGCTTCTCGGGGAGCGATCGTCGTCACTCTCAACTACCGCCTCGGGTTTTACGGTCAGCCGTTTGCAAGAGGAAACGAAAGAGAAGAAAGCGAATGTTCAGGCTTTGGTTCGACGGGCGACGCGGAGATGCCCGGCAACTTGGGTCTTTGGGATCAGGCGGTCGCCTTCCGGTGGATCTACGAGAACATCGGGGATTTCGGCGGAGACAACCGGCGGATCACCGCGTGGGGGCTTTCGGCAGGAGCCGGAAGCGTTGGCCATTTGAATTTATCGCCGCATTCACAACGTTCGTTCCACTCTCCGCTCAATCGTAAGGGGAGTTCTGCAGGATTCTTCCAACAGTCGATCGAAATGAGCGGCCCGGCCACCGCGGAGTGGGCGGTCAGCGACGAGACGGTCGACTACACGTCGCAGTTCGCCGTCCACCTTGGCTGTCCGTTCGACGACTCGCGCCGAATGAAGGAGTGCTTTCTGAGCAAGACGCCCGACGAGATCCTCCAGGCGACCACCACTTTCGTTCGTTCCTCTTCCAAACGAAGATTGAGCGGAGGGTTTTTTAGACGCAGCCCACGCCCAAACTGCTCCAATTCACGCCGCGCATCGACGGCGACTTCCTTCCGCTCCCATTGGGCGAGTTGATTCGAAAGGCGCCGCCGATCGCCACGCTCAGCGGCGTCACGCAATCCGAGACCCACTACTTCAGTGAGCACAACGACAGGAGAGGGATGAATGAATGGGATGTTGCAGCAATCCTGAACAAAGACATGCCGATCAATTCGGTGGCCGTCCCCCCATCGCAGTTCAAGACGTACGGCCGGCCGGAGTTGGAGCGCTACATTCACCACTTCTGCACGCACATGAGCGCCGTGTTTGGTGATCAGAAATACCGAATTTGCGAGGAAGTCCTCGATTTCTACACGCGGGGAGAGTGGGAGGCAGTCGACTCGTCGCTCTTCTACCTGCAACGTTTGAACGACGTGAATCTCTTCTCTATGACCGTTGACTTCTTCTTCGTTGCTTTCAGTTGACCTCCGATTTCTTCTTCAACGTTCCGGCCGTCCTGTTTGCCCGTGCCCGCACAGCTCACGGCCATCAGTCGTTCCTCTACCTGAATTCCTACTTCAATCCCGCCCAATTCGATCCGGAGGTCCCGCTTCAAGGTTCGTTCGTCAACTGTCCACTTTTCAAATTCGTTTGCTTGCAGCCGCCACTCACGCCAACAGGTGACATCCATCAGATAGCAATGAAAGAGTGGACTTCCAGCTACCCGTACTGGAACGGCCTCTTTCCGATTGGGCCGTTCGAATTCGACGAGAACGACCGCAAGTTCCAGAGGCTGCTCGCCGACACACTCGTTCGCTTTGCGGCTGAAGGGTTCGTCCTTCCTTCCATCCATCTCCCTCCTTTTTGCAGACAGCCAGCAGCCGACTGGAAGCCGATCGAAAAGGAAGCGTTCACCCACGGCCACGTGGACGAGAACGCCGACTTGCTGAAGCGAGACGGAGCGCCCTTTCAAGAGGCCGTCGATTTCTGGCGCCGGATGGACGCGCTCAGCGAGCGGGGGATCTTCAACCTGCCGCACGAAGCGAACCAAAAGACCGAACTTTAGGAAACCGAAGGGGAAATGCGTGTATTTACGAGTATAAACGATCTTCTCGCTCAGTTCAACGGGCACTTCTTCCGGCACAAAGAGGAGGACGGGGACGAGTCGAAGGAGAAGCGGGGCATTGACGGGAATCCCTGCCGTTTCTGTCGGCATTCGGAGGACGGGCGGGAGTCGAACGGCCATCCGCAGAACTGGAAGCGAGGAGTGCACCCGGACAATCGTTGATGGAACTCACGGATTGTTGCCGCCAATCGTTCACGCGCTTCTCGTAGTCGTCCCACGACCTGCGCCGGTCATTCCGCCAACTGTGCGAGTTCAAAATGCGACGATCACGAGCGTCCAGCCGTCGTTGTGAGTTGTCACATTCCGTTACAACGTTGTTCCAAAACAACGACAATAAGTTACAAAGACTAATCAAGGACTCACTCGGACAGAACACGACGTTCGCCAGTCTTGACTCCACGTCTCCACTCGCGCATCCACCGAGACAAAAAGGAGAAGAAGCAGAAGAAAGTTTAGAACGAGCATCTGATTGGGTTAATGCAGATTAGAAAGATTTCCTTTTGGAGGCCGCCATTCTGGCTGTCTGCTTATTTGTGCAGCCGTTCGACTTCTCTCCTGCCGTCGGCTTAAAAGAAGAACGGCCGGCATTTTCGGATCTCCTTACTCATTGCCTTCCGTTGAACCCTCTCGATTTGTCGCGTTTAAAAATACTCGTTGAGGGTCGATTAACGCCTCCGTTCGTCCTCGCTGACTCACTTTTGTTCACACGTCGTCCACCGACCACTTTGCACCTCCGCTTTCTGCAAACAGGCGGCGAGTGGGCGGCGGGTAAACACGGGGGTGTTGACCCGAAAGAAGGCAGTCGGTTAGTGAGTGGGGGGTGTAAAGCAATCAACAGGCGATCAAACAAACAGCGTGCACGTGCAGGCGACCACCAAACAACGTCCATTCTTCGCGGTGATCGATTGGGCAGCCGCTTGATCGCTCCTGTCTTACGTGTTGTTTCGGCCGTGATCCTTCTTTGTCATCGAACGTTTCACCCGCGAATCCGCTACGCCCACGTTCGTTTTTGTTTGGAAAGCGGGCCGGTGGGGCGGAAGCTGACGGAAGCCGTTCGGTCGCGACTGTTGGCTTTCGATTGGATGAGCAAGCGGCCGACCGGCGGCCAGCTGCCGCCAATTGCGCAATCCGACGTGTTTCCGGCGGCGTCGTGTTGGCCCTTCGGTCGGCGGCTATAAATTCGAGCTGCGAGTGGGAGGTCGTTCGAAATGAAGACGAGTAGCGCGCTTCCGTCATTCACGCATGTCCTCTTCTTTAATCGACCGCTTGCAGATGAAGTTCGCGTGCGTGTTCGTTCTGCTCGTCGTCCTCGTCGTTCTGCAAGACGCGCAGGCGGCGCGCAACCGAAAGAAGCGGCTGTCGGTGGCGTCGGTGAGCGACGGCAACGGACGGGGCCGCGTGTACGTGAACGGGCGCGAGATCGACGCGGGCTCCGGTAATCCGACGGTCGTCACTGCGGGCAACAACGGCTGCACTGTTGTCGTGAGTTCTTTCGTGAGGATTGGAGTGCGTGGTTGAAGTGGGCGTGAGAGATTTCTGCCGTTCTTGTCGTGCCGTTCGGTCCAAACAAACCGACGAAATCTAATCGAAGTTCCGTTGAATCGGCAGGCCTCCAGCGGCGCGGGCGACGGCAAGATTCCCGCCTTATGTCGTGAAATGTTCTCCAGAATGGCGTCGTGCATGAACCAGATGGGAGTCGCCGCCCCCTGACCGCCGAAGATCGCCGACTGCTCGATGAGTACGACCGACAAGTAAAGGAATATTTCGACAAACTCGTAAGTCGCCGCCCTCCTTCACCTGCCCTCACAACACCGCTTGCAGTTCCCTCCCAATTTCCCGTTCGAAAAGGCGCCCGAAGGACTTCAACACCCGCCCTTTCCCGCGATCTGCCGCTCGCATGCTGGCGGCAGCGGGGCGGGCAGCGGCCAGGCGAGCGGAAACTTCGGCAGCGGGAGCGGTAGTGGGAGCGGGAATCAGTTCTAATCGCGAGTAGAAAGCAGTCCGCTTCTTTAAATCCACCCATTCATCACGTGCACTTGTTCTTGTGTCCCGCGCCGATTAGACACCAGTCGAGTCGGGAGTTCGAGCGAAATAAAACGGCAGTCATTTCGAACAGAAAGGGAAGGCGGAAGGACGTGTAGCTGGACTTTGCGCAAGAAGCTGTGAAAGAGCAAACAAACAAGAGATGTCTTCGGCCGGCTTGCTTCGAGTCACCATTCTCGAACCACGAACAAGACTTATATAAAAGCCCAGATTCGAGGATTTTCTACGCAAGATAGATTGCCACTTCCAAAATGTCACATCGATTCCTCGTCGTCTTCTTCGTGCTTCTGACCCTGAATTGCCGGTCGGCGACTGCGGCCGTCCTCGACCGCTCGGGAACCTCGTTTCCGATGGGCGGCTGCAAGTTCGACGTTTCGGTGAGCGAAGAGAAGCACGAATGATCGAACGGTGGATTGCAGGACTCGGCTACCTTCTCGTGCAAAAACTCGTGGCCGTTCTCTGTTGTGCCCAACTTCTTCGGCGTGAGTACATTTTAGATTGTGTTGTGTAGATTGCTCGCTTCCAGGTTGGTCCTTACGACCGCGATCGAGAGCATGCGGACAGAGAGGAGACGAACAACAGCAGCTACCGATCGTGACTCCGCTCGGACATTTCAATGGCAGCCGATTCACTCGTGTTCATCGTGTGCAAATAAACCAATTTATCGCTTGGAGATGCGGAGGGTTTATTGCTCGTCACAAAGTAGGTACAAGGGCCAATGAGCTTACGTTCATTTGCTTGAGAGGGAGAAAGGCGGACAGGTGCCGAGCGGCTGCTTCACAGCTTGGCCTTGTTCGGGCACGGATCGGGGATGTAGTCGGGAACAAAGAAATCCATGCGAAGCGGGGCGCTCGGGTCGTACGCGTAGTAGTCGAAGTTCCGAACGCCGCCCTTTTCCGCGAGGAACGTGTCGTCGATGAGGAACTGGCCGGTCTGCTTGTTCGAGAGGATCAGGTAGGCGGCGTCGGCCATGATCTCCGGCTTGCGGCAGAACTTCTGGACGTCGTGGCCCTTCGAGAGGACGTTCTCGACGGCCGCCGTCCAGATCACTCCGCGGGGCCACAGGCAGTTCACGGCGATCCCGTCCGCTTTCAGTTCTTCGGCCATCCCGAGCGCGTAGATCGACATCAAGAACTTGCTGCAAGAAAAGAGTCTGAGGAAGTGTTTGGACGCCCGGGAGATACCTGGCCGTGTAGGCGGGGTGAGGAGCGAACCACCGGGCGGCCATGTCCAACGGCGGGCTGATGTTGAGAATCGCCGCTTTGCGGCTCTTCTTCAAGTGAGGAATGCATAGCTTCGAACTGCAAGCGAAAGAATGAGGGAATGGCGAGCAGAAGATTCACTCACAGCAAGAAGGTTCCTCTGCCGTTAACGGAGTGCATGAGATCGTAGCGCTTCATTTCGGTGTCGACGGTCGGGCTTTGAGAGATCGCGCTAGCGTTGTTGATCTGCAGAAGAGTAAGGGTTGAAGGCGTGAAAAGAGAACGTACAAGGACGTCAATTCCTCCGAACTTCTGCACCGCCTCGTCGACCGCCTTCTTCGCCGACTGCTCATCGCGAACGTCCACGACCAGCGGCAGTGCGCGACCGCCCTCGGCTTCGATCTCTTTGGCGGCGGTGTAGCTGAAAGAAGGGGGAGGAATATGAGTGAATAATCAGTGAAACGAACATCGTTCCGGGCAATTTGGGGTGTGCTTCGGCGGTCTTGGCGGCGATCACGATGTTGGCACCGTCTTTGGCCAGCTTCTTTGCGATTGCAAGTCCAATTCCACTGCAAACGAGAGAGATGAGCATTCAGCAGCTGATCCAAAACACTCACCGACTAGCGCCGGAGATAAACACGGTCGCTCCCTTGAAGTAACTGCAAACACTTGAGCATTAGAACGGAATGAAAGTAGAAGAGTTACCCGGTATTTCTGATCGGACTGGTAGCCATTTTGAGGAAGAAAGAACGCGTGTTTCGAGCAGCGAACAAATCGAGCACTAATCGTTGGGAGCAGGCGGGAATTCGATAAGCAGGAAGCGGAGGAGCGATCGAGTGTTCGCCGATACCCCGCACTCACCGCCTGCCGCTTTTATGGGGCGTCCTCCCGAGCGGCCCGCTTCATTTCTTGTAGTCCGCGCGGAAGACGCCTTTCGGAGATGAAAGCGACTCCTTGGGGGCGATCGAGTGGACACAAATCGAACGGTTCGTACACCCACCGGTTAAAAGGGCGTTTGTGCTCGCGTTATGATCGAAACGTTCGAAAGGGGTTTGTTACGGGGGTCGTAAATAGAGCAGGCGATCAGTGGTATTTGTAGTGCTACTCGCTGAAGGTCGAACAATGGACAATGAGTAGAGGAAATGTGGTCCTTTTTGTCTCTCTTCTCCGGATCGCACAACCGACCATTGTGCTCTGGGCGTGAGCGGTGGCCAGCTGGTTTGTTGTTTCCTCTTTCTGCTCAACTCAAGATTGTCAGTTGGCCCATTGGAAAGAGAAAGCAACCCAACCGGAAGCCGTCGCTAACCTTCTGCTACGTCGGCTTTCAGCCGTTTCGCCCACACCCGCCATTTGTCGGGCAATCCCTCCGTTCTGCAGCGCAAACAGAAGCCGTTTCCGTTAATTGGAGGGTTGAAATCGATGACAAAGGAAGGCAGTTGTTTATTCAAACAAATGGGCGACGATCACTCCGCTCTGGCCGCGGTCCGTCGACGGACTCCGTTCGTCGCGACGTGGTTTGAGGTCGGCGGGCTGCAAAGCGGGCGGTTATTTCAGAAGCTTCCGGCCGCCGCTCACCGCACGCCGCCGCCGTTTCGGTCCGCCTCGTCCGAAAGCCGGGCGCCCGTCACGAACGTCGAGCTGAACACCAGGGCGGCCATCACCGAGAAAATGAATCCAAAATACAGGACCGCGTAAAACGCTCCGTCGCCCATCTTCCGCATCCAATTGGAAGTGGCGGCTGAACGATTGGTTGACGGACGGAGACAAAGCCGAGCGGAGAGCCCTGCACAAACACTACCTCCATCACTGCACTACGAAGCCAACAGCTGCAATTGGGAAGGAAATGGAGGCAATTGTTCCTCTTTGTGGCTCAACTCTCAACCATCGGCAAAGGAGCGGACGGGGTGGTGTTACTTCGTGTTCACTTGTGTCCCTGTTGCACAATCATGAGCAAACTGAACGGAAGTAAGTAACGCGGCAAACAAGCGGGATTTCTCGTGAATCACACGTGCGAACAACGGCTCCACTTGTCCGCTTCTCGTTGTTGATTGCACGACGATGTCCGACACGAAACGGAAGGTCGTCGGCGAGCGACGATGTCGGCCGATGCGCCCGGCAGGTGGCCAAACAATGTGGGAGGGCAGGGCAGGCCGAACGGCCGCCTAATCACTCGTGCGCCCTTTGCCGTCCGGCGGGATCATTCGACTCGAACGGCCGCCGAAGCGCGTTCCACTCCGCACGAACATGAATTCGCGTCTCCTCCTCCTCGTCTTCTTCCTCTCGCTCGTCGTGGTCGACGCGTCTCGACGGCGCCACTCGCGGCACAAGAAACACGAGCACCGGATTTTCGTCGCCCCGCCGCAACGTTTCAGCAAGAACTTCCTTCAGGTTGGTTGAGAGCGAGATGATTGACGAGCTTCTTTGTTCTTTGCAGGTCTACGCCTTGAAATCGCTGGAAGAGTTCAACAAGCAGAACCCCGACCCCAACAAGTACGCCCTCCTCGGAATTGTGGACGCCCGCGCCTCCGAAGAGAACAAGGCCCTCGAGATCATGCTGAAGTTCGGCCGCACTCGCTGCCAGAAGGTTCCCTTCACTCCGCTCTCTCGTTCATCCCTTCGGTTGCAGACGGAAGATCGCTACTTCTGCCAGACGGCGGAGGACATCGTCGGACCCCCGCGCATCTTCAAGGTCTCCATCCGCCGTCAAGCTGAGGACAACAAAGTGGAGTTCGAGTTCCAAGAGAGCAAATCCGAGTCCCTGGCTGCCAACGACCCGCCCACGACGAGCACCACCGCTGCCCCCAAGAAGAAGTGAGTGAACCGTCCGCTTCTTCCCCCGCCTTCTGCCCCGCTTTGTTGAGCTCACGATCCACGCAGACATAAACCGATTGCAATGTTTTCCGTTGCTTACCGTAGTGTTTCGAATAAAAAGAACGAGGAGAAGAGTTTTGGATTGACGCAATCGCCCGAGTTCAAACAAGCCGGCCGCTTGTGTCGCCGCGAACACCTGCTCTTTGCCCCGAACATCCGCGTTCTCTCCTCTTTGTTCGCGACTCGTGATCCCCGACGGCGAGTGCGGAGTTCGCTTGCGAGCATCTGCGCTTGGACTTTGTTGCTGTTATGCAACCCTTTAGGTTGAAGGTAGCATTGGTGAACTTCCAGATGAGCCAACGGCTTGTCAATCAAATGAGGGTTAAGGGCACCCCAAATACAAACAACAAGTATGTAAAGGAAAGGCAACATTGAAGTAAATTTTCAGTCCATTCCGCGCACTCTCGGCCAACTGCGGCAAGTCGCCGCCGATCGCGGCAAACCTGGCCGAACCCACCCAATGGATTAACAGAGGAGCGGGTGGATACACTGGAGCCGGAGCACAATAACGACCGCCGACCTCCGCCCTCTCGTCTCGGCCGATCGGGTTTCCGCCGAACCGGCGCGCCGACCACTTCAGGCGGCCGGCCGGGCGATCGGCGGTGTTTGTCCACGGCGGGTTATTTCGGTGCGTGTTCCTCCGAGTTCAACGTGGCCGCAAGAAAGAAAGCGGAGGATGCGTTCGCTTGAACTCGTTTCTTTCGCTTCTCGGTTTGTTCCATTGATTCGTCGCGATTTCGGCGACATTTCGGGCGATCGGACTGCCTTTCGGGGCGTGTGGCCGAACAAAAGCACGCAGAGGAGTGATGAATGGCGGCCGGGGGACGAGCGAGCGGCCGGATGCCCCAATTTTCGCCCGCCAACTCGACGCTGTTGGACTTCGAAGCGGGGAGAAGCGAAGGATTGAAGTGGTGAATGAATCGTTCGATTCAACGGAATTCTTCTTCCACTTCGATCTCACCATCCCCGCTGCCCATTCGTTCGGCCCGAAGGAAAGAATTCGCGCACTTGCCGAACGCGCCGCCCGCTTCCTTCGATTCGAATCGACGAGTGAAGAGCCGCCGAATTCGCCGCTTTGTTTGCTCAACGGGCGCGGAATGAGCGATAAGCAGAAAAACGTTTTGTTCGTCGTTCTCGTTGCCGCAGCGGGTTTTGTCTCTTGCACTTACGAAAAGGAAAGAAGGTGAATCGATTGAATTGTGGCATACCAAAGGATGAGCCAGTAAACAGTCGATGAAGTCGGTGGAGTCGATCCTCTTGCTGCACGCTTGTTGCTCGTGCCGTTCCCCTTTGTTTCTTCTCTGCAGATGAATCGGTCGGCCGGAAGGTGTGGCCAGAAGACGGCGGGGATGCGCGCCTCTTCGTGACTCATTCGATTTTCGGCTAACGGTTCTGTTTTCCTTCTTTTGCTTCGCTCTTGACATCATTCCAACGCGAGTTTCTTCTTCGTCGTCCATTCCACTTGTTTGCAGCATTCAACGTCCGGAATGGCCGGCCGGATGGAGCGATCGCGCGGCGTGAGCCACAATCCCGACCCCTCGCGCTACACCACGTCGGACGGGCTCCCGATCCTCCAGCTGGACACGAAGAACGGCGATCGAACTCAAAGCTCGCTGACGGTGCCCGGGACGGGAGGCGGCAGTTCGATCGTGCGTTCTTTTCACTCAATCCCCTGTAACTCATTTCATTTAGACGCCCTCCTCCTCGTTCAAAACCAACCTGCGGGTGGCCAAGCGAAAGTACTCGGTGGAACGCCACGACTCGCTGGCCGAAATGGAGATGCCCGTCTTCACACCGGTGGGTTCCCTTCGCTCGATCTCCATCCGCGGTGATCAACGATTTGGAACGAATGCGGGCGGGCGGGTCGCTTCGGTCATTCCGCCCGTGAATTCCGCACGTGGAATTCGCCCGCTTCCACGCACGCACGAGCGAAAATAATCGCCGAGCGATGCGCGGAGTGGACGAACAAAGAGGCGTGAATTCGCGTGATTCCCGCAAGAATTCGTGACTCCATTGCGGAAATTCCAATTGGCAGGCGGCCAAATCGCGGTCATTTCGATTGTTCATGAATTCCGGACGAATTTCCGCCGATTCGCCGCCATCAATCAGCCGACTTGGTCGGCGGGAACAAACGAACGCATTCGCTCGTTCCACTGGCTGCTTTCCAATCCTTACCGCTTGCTTTCAGACAGAGATGAAGCTCCGGAAGAAGGGCCCGTCCTCGCCGGTGAGTGCGGAGATCGAGTGAACGGAAAGAAGGGTTGATTGCAGGCCACGGTCCTCGCAATGACTGGGCTTTTCGTTTGCGGCCTCCTATTGATGATCAGCGGGATTTTGGTCCTCGTTCAGGTGAGCCGCTTTCTTCCAAACAACCGCCCACTCCTCTTTGCAGCAATCCGGACAGTTGCAGTTCGAAATCAGTGAGTTCAACCCACTCTTCTATTCGATGATCCCCTCCGTTCAGCCGGCGGCGTGTTCCTTTGCATCGGTTTCGCGATGCTGCTGACCTGCCTGGTGCTCCAGCGGAAGAACCTCGTCAAGTACATGCTGGAAATGAACAGGGACCTCTTCTTCCTCAAGTTCGAAGAATCGCCGCTCTTCGGCTTCATGTTCGACGAGAACGAAAAGAACCACGAGTTGCCGTCGCCTAACTGACGGCCGTCCGGTGGGCGCGGGACGAACGAACGAAAGCGGGTCACTTCTTTTCTTCCGATTTCTCCAGCTGTTTCCTCATTTGTTTTGCTGCGGCTGCAAATAAACGATCGCTTCCTTCCATCGAGCGATCGATCGGTCGACCGGCGGAACGAAATCGAGAGCGACAAAGCGGAACCACCGGCGGGCCGCCTGACGCAATCGAGCGACGGGGGCGAAGTTCGCGGTTTACGCCGATTGCTGCCGCCACGCACTCGTGACTCCTCTGCCGATTATGATGCAATCAATCAGGCTTCTCGCACTGCACCCGTCCCGCTCCCGCTGCCGCTCCTGTTTGCTCCCGTGCACGTGTGTTTCTAGTGCGTTGGATTCTTTTGGATTGTTTCGGGCGGGATTGGAGGCGATCCCCGCCGCTCGTGCGGGCGCGAGGGCCACGTCCCCACTCGACGATCGACGAGCGCCCGCCTGCCCGTCGGTCGCCTCCCGCACGCGCGCTGCTCACTGGTCGCCGAATCCACCCGGGCGCCTCGTTGGCGGGGATGTGCGCGCGCAGTGCGTCCTGCCCGCCCGTGCGCCCGTCGCCCCCGATGACCAGAGATCAGCCGGGCGATGGGCGAAAACAAGCGAGAGGTGGCGGCGAGGGCCGGCCCCGCGTTTCGGCGGCGTCCGCAATTCGCAGCGCCGCGCTCCGCTTCGCCCGTCCCCCCACGAGCGAGCGAGCGGCCTGCCCGGGCGCCCGGCTCGAGTTGTTTACGCGAAACGGCGCCCGTCTTGCGGTGCGTTCGCCCTTCCAGCACTTTTTCCTTGTTTTGTTTACGAGTTGCCCGCCAGCGCCACGTATCTCTCGGATGGGGGCGAGAGAGCGGGGCGGGCAGCGGGCGGGCGGTAAACAAGCGCGTGCGTTTCAAACACCAAACAACAACAAGCCGCCCGACCGCCACGTCGCCCTTCCAAATCCCGAACAACAAGCGGGAGGCGGAGCTGGGCGCGTATAAAAGCGGCCGGTGCGGAGTGCCCGCTCGTCAGTTCGCTTCCACTTCCTTTTCGGTTCATGCCGGGTGTTCTCCTCCGCGCCTCCGCTCCCGCTCCTGCCGGTTGGGTGCCCCTGCTCGGGTGCCTCCTGCCCGTGGGTCCAAAGTGCGGCCGTTGTTTCGAGGCGCGTGATTCAAAACGGGGCGGGTGTCTTCGATCGGTTGGCCTTTCGCTCTCCCCGCCGCCGCTTCCTTCTGGGGTCTTCTGCCGCCATTCACTCCGCTGCCCGGCCGGCCGCTCGTTCATTCCGCATCCCCCCATTCGAAGGGGCACGCGGTCCGGGCGGCTTGTTTTCGCATTCCGGGCAGCGCGGTTAGTCACTCCGCCGCGCTGTTTTCATCATCGGGCCTCCTTCCCTTCCCTTCGCCCTTCGGACGGGCGGGCGGCTTTGTGGTAAACAACTCCGACCGACGCCCCGCCCCTCTCCTTTCGGTCCGTCCGCTCGCTCGCTCGCTCGCCCGCCGCTCTCCTCCGCCCGGCATTCGTGGCGGCCGGCGAGCGGCGGGACGGCGGGCGGCCTCCGCTTCGCTCTCCCCTCCGCCCGCCCGCCGCCCATTCGCGAGCGCGCCGCCCGTCGGCTTTGGACTGCGGCCTTCTAATTTCGCTCTGCTTTCAGCCAACTTTACTCCCAACCACTCTTCAACCAAACCCAAGCCAAGATGTCCGACAAGACCGTCACCGACCAGATCAAGGAGAAGGTTCGTCCCCCTCGCTTCCCACTTCATCCACTCATCCCCCTCCTGCTTTCAGGCCGCCGAGGCCGTCGACGCCGTTCGCGAGGGCGCCCAGGCTCTCAAGGAGAAGATCGTCGGCGAGTCGACCGAGCAGAAGGCCGCCAACAAGGTCTCCGACGGCGCGAACACCGTAAGTGATCCACCGTGCCGTTCCCCCACTCACGGTCCACTGTTCCAGGTGGCCGACAAAATCGGCGAGGCCCGCGACAAGCTGACCGGCAACAAGGAGGACGCCAAGGACGACGCTCGCGACCTCAAGCACGACGCCCAGGCGAAGAAGGAGGAGGGCGTCGGCAAGGCCCACGAGCTGAAAGAGAAGGTAAGTCGGCTTCAGAAGGCCTTCAGAAGTCATCGTTCCAACGTTCCAGGCCGGAGACAAGCTCGAGAACCTGGGCGACAAACTCAAGCACTAAGATGGCGGCCCCACCAACGATTCCACTTGGTCTGTATCCATGAGTTCTCTCCGCCCCCTCTTCCCCCCTCCTCTGTTCTCCTCTTTAAGTCCCCCTGTGCTTCATGCCAACTATTTAACGACGAATGCATCGATGGCGTAAATAAAATGTATGATTGAACTCGCACTCGGCCTTCGGATCGACTGAAAGCAACGGGGACTTGGGTAGAAGAAGGGGTCGTCGAAATGAACACGCGATCGAGAGGGGAACCTCGAGCTTTGGTCCTCCGCCTGGTCGTCGCGCCTGGTCGTCCGGCCGGTCGTCCGGCTGGTGGTTGAGCCCTCGGTTGTCGGTGGAAAACAGGCGAGCGAGCGGGCGGTTTTGCACGAGGGGAGTCGTTTGGAGGCCGCCGTTTCGGTCTCGTGCGTGTTCGTGGGTGAAAGGACGAGGTCGGGGATTGGAATCTGCTTTCGCTTTCGGCCGACTCGCTCGTTCACGATCACGAACGAGCGACTCGGGAACTCGTGGAACGTTCGGTTCGTCGAATCGTGGATTAGTTCCGTTCGTTCGGGCGGTCCGTTCACTCTCGTGAGCGGCTGCGTGGCTGTTTTGTTGACACTCGTTTCGCCCTCCCCCGCCCGGCCGCCGGCAAGCGATCGTTCGGTTTCGATTGGCTCCACTCGGCGGCCCGCAAACAAGCGGGAACACGCGACTGTCTGGCCGGTCGGCCCCCGCATTTCTTTGCCCCACTCATCGGAATGCTCGGAAGTCGTCTGCTCTAATTTATTCGCTCATGATCGCATAGAAAGGAAGTACAAAAGGAGCGCGGAGGGAATCAGGAAACAGAGTCTACGCACCGAGGTCGAGTTTGGGGAAGTTCTCCGAAATTGGCATCCTGCGCTCCGGCACCGTCGCTGCTCCGTCGCCCGATCAGGTTGTCCCATGCGGGCTATCCGGGTCGTCCATTCGCTGGGAGTGGGGTGACTGCTTCTGAAAAGGAATAGGGGATCGACACCGGAAACGCGACGACCGGGGAACGCGATTTGCGGCCGCAACACGAGCCCGAATGCCGACCGGGAGGATGGAATGCCGGACGGGCGCCGGCGGCCGCTTTTAATCTCGCCTCTCGACCTTGCGTCGTTCACGAACAGGCGGCAGGGGAGCGGGACGGCGAGGTGTAAACAGAACAGCCGCCGTCACACCCGCGCCCGCAATCGGCGGCAGGAAGTGATCTCCGAACAGCGTTCCAGAAGGCCCCGCCGGCCGGTCAAAGGGCACGCGAACGCCGTCTCCCGCAATCAAACCCGATCACTGAACAACCGGTTCCCTCCAGGCCCATATTCTCGCCCACCGTCGCTTGTGTTCTAATTTATTCGTCGATCATCGCACAGAAAGGAGCTACAATTCACAACAGAGGAGGAGAATCGAGTTATGTACACGCACTCATTGATTGGGGGGCGTTGGGCGAGGATCCTCCGATCAGATCGTGTCGGTCACTTTCTCGGCTGCAATCGACGATGAATCAATGAATGGCAAGAGAGGAGTGGAGGAACTCACCGACCGCCTCGCACAACTGCTCGATCTTCTCCTCCGCCGCCGAGAGGTTCGCTTTGGCCGAGTCGGCCGCCTCGGAGTCCTTCGTCCGCTCGCCGAGCACCGCCTCCTGCAAACGAGTGGATGGAAGAAAACGAGGAAGAAGGACCACTTACCTTCGCCTGCGTGACGGTGTCCTTCAACGAGTCGATCGCGTCGCCGATCTTGTCGATGGCGGCCTCGATGTGCGGGTGCTCGTGGCCGTCCGATTCGGGAGTGGAGAGCATCGGGGAGTCCATTTCGCTGGGATTTGGGGTTGATTGCTTTCTGACAGAGAAAAGATATGAAGGAGGATTCGACACACGACTCGAAGAGGAACACGACACGATCGATCGGAAGACGACCCGGTTTGTTCGGTCGCCGCGAACAAGACCAGAACCGAGTGCCGGCCGGGCGAGGCTCGAGTGCCCGACCGAAAGGCCGCCCGTCTTTTATCCTCGCTTTCGCAACGCCTCCCCTCGTTCCCTGCTCGCTTCCCTCCCGTCTTTCAACGGGCAGGCAGGCAGGCAGGAGGGGAAGACCGAGGGCGACACGAAGGAGAGAAAGAAGTAAACAAAAACAGCCGCCGCACGCACCACGTGTCCGTCGGTTTGCGGCGAGTCGAAGCGAACAACGGGGCGGCGGTAAGGCACCAAAGAACAGGCGGGCGGATTGCCGCTAACTACGGGAACGAATCAAGGGGAGATGCCGCCCGTCGACTGTTGTGTACAGTCGAGTGTTGAAAGCTTCGTTCATCGACCGCTCGCCTCCGCCTCTTCCGGGTTGATGGGCGGGAGTTCACGCCGCCTTTCGGGCTTGTTTTCGCCCACTTGCCGGCCGAATCGCGAGGATTCGGCGTGTTTTCGTCTCCTTCCTCACTTGTTTTGCTCGGCGGGCCCCGCATTTAACCGGCCGGCTCGCCGTGGAGCTCCGCACTGCTCGCTCGGAAGGTCGGCGTGCTTTCGGTCGCGCTCGCTCGTCTCGTTCCTCCAATTGGCGTCCTTTTCGTTCGAATTTCGCGGCCAAATCGGCGGCCTCCTTTCCGATCAAACACCGCCGCCCGCTTCCACTCGCCGCCCGCCCGCCCGCCCGCCCGTCCTTCGCGGCCGCTTGTCGAGCGGAAGGTTCGCGAAACGAAACGGCGGGACGCTTCCGAGCGCGTGCTTTTGGACACGAGCGGGAGCGAAACGAAAACCGGCGAGTAAACAAGCGACTTTTCTGCGGGCGGCTGTTCGGAAGCAAGGAAGCAGCGAACGGCAAGTGAAAACAAACGGAAGGGCCCGCTTTCTTCCCGACTTTTCGTCGATTTGGATCAACAACCATCAATCAGACGAAATGTTCGCTTCGCCGTGGCCCTTCGAATTGTTTTTGTTTTGGACAACGAGCGGCCGAGGAGTCCCGATCGCCTCGAGGAAGAGTGAGGGACGAGCGGGCGGGTAAACAAACACACCTGTCGGCCGCTCGGCGGCGTTTTGCTCAAAGATCACCCGAATGCAAGCGGGATGACGGATTGCCCGTGGATTTCCGGGGAGGTTGTTGGTGGATTCGAGGGATTGCCCCGTCCTTCCTTTCGAATGCTTTCTCGAACTCGAAATCCAAGCAGTAAATGGAATTCGTGTAATTGGAGTGTGTTTCCTCTGCGGTCGCCGCCGCCCCGCTCGCCTCCGCCCGACGGGCCGCAGCGAAAACACGCGGCGTCCAACGGGCTTGCCGCCCGCTCCTTCGCTTGTTTTCGAGCAGCACGCGGAATTCGGATTGTTTTCGTGTTTGCGTGGAGCATCCTGCCGCTTATCTTCGGCGAGGTTCTTGAACTCCCGACCTTCAATTAATGAATTTCTCGGTGATCATCACGTGCATGCAATTGATCCCGCTGCAAATCCCCTCGATTTCACTCATTCCCGTCCACTTTCAGCCCCCATTCCCCCGCCCGACTGAATGGACAGTCCCGGCCGTACTGTGGGCGAGGCGATCAAGAACAGTGCGGAGAAGGTGGCCGTCACGGGCAAGTTCCTTCTTCCATCCCGTTCCTCTCGTTCATCCCGCTCGTTTCAGTCAAGGAAGCCGCCTCGACGGTGAAGAGCGCGCTGACCGGCAGCGACTCGCCGCCGGTGCTCGAAAGCGGGCAGAAGGCGGCCGAGTTCTACGCGGAGCAGGCCAGCCAGAAGGTTCGTCCCCCCTTTTTTCTGTTGATTCAGCCGCCTTCCGTCGATTTCAGCACGATCCCGACCCCGCCCGACAGTCCGGCCAGCACCCACTCACCCGCCCAGATGAACACGAAGTGAAGCCGCCGACCGGACGGCCTCTGGGATTCTTCCTTGCCTTCTTTCCTCGTGCGTGCTCTTTCGTGTAAACTCCGAGACTTTCTATTTTCTCAGCAATGACGAGCATTTCGGGCGATTCCCCCTTCCGTTTGCCTTCGATTTCCCCATCGTTTTTCTCGTGTATTTATTTCCGTTCGGACCTCAACCACGACGAATAAAGACGTTCTTCTATCCACTGGTTGCTCTTCGGCTGTCGAATGTCGTTCGAATCGACGATTACCTTTGATTTGTGGCCACTTTCCTCTCCAATCACCCGTTCCTTTCAGTTCAACTGCAGCATTCTCTCGTTCATGACCACGAAGATGTCCGCTCCGGTTGCCGATGATGTCGGTGAGTCCCCTCTTCTTTCATTCCATTGTTCTCGAGTGCCTCCTTGCAGACAAGACGTTCGCCGACTCGGTGAAGAAGTCGCGGGACGCCGCGAAGAGCGGCGAGGCGCCCGAAGCCCAGGACTACGGCGTGGTCGACGCGGTCCGCAACGCTGCGAACGCGACGATCGACGGCATCTACCAGGGCGCGCACATGGTCAAGGTGATCCCTCCTCCTTCGTTCTTCGCCTTACCACTCGCCCCTTTCGCTTGCAGGAAACGATCGTGGGCGGCGAGAAGACGCCGGTGGAGGCCAAGGAGGACGCCAAGAAGGGCAACAACTGAGCGCCCCCGCCGACCGCCCGGGGCCCTCGCACGGAGATTCGTTCCCAACCCGAAGGTTCACCCTTTGTCCGCTTTATTCCACTCGCTTCCCCCTCACACTTGCATCTTCCTTCCTATTTTTCTCTGCCAATGGATTCTTTTAGGCACCTGAATGAACACTTTGCGTCGTTTACTGCTCGGGAGTACGTGGGAAGAGGGAGCGGGGAGTATCGTTGGATTGAAAGGAGTGGTTAGAAGATGGAAAGAGGGAATGATATCCAGCAGACGGGCCGTCGACGATCGCCCGTGTTCACAGCTTCTTCATCGAGGACTTCTTGTTGGTGGGCGACTTCTCGGTCGGCGACTCCCTTTGCTGAAATCCCCAACGGGAGATCATCCCCGTCCGCTCCACTCCTCCCTCACCTGCTGCTGCATCACGCTGAAGTTCAGAGCGTTGGAGACGGGATCCTTCGAGCGGAGCGGCCCCAACACCACTTGGGCGGTCGTTGAGTCCTTCAAAGCGGGAAGAATCACACATTAAATGGGAATTCCCACTCACATTTTCGGTGACCAACGGCTCGACCGTCTTGGCAGCCGCCTTCTTGCCGCCCCCCTTCTTCTCGACGACCTCCGGGTGGCGCCCGTTCGAGTGGCCGGTCGGCTCGCTTCCGCGCCTCCTTCTCGTGGCTCACCTGACTGCCGGCATTCACACCCGTGCTGCCGCCGCTGTTGCTGTTCTGAACGGACGAAGATGAAAGAGGCGGGTGGAAGGGAAGAACTCACCTTCTTCACAGTGGGCGACTTCTCGCCCTTGCGGCTCTTCTCCTCCTCCTTGGAGACGTTGTCCTTGGCGGCGTCCATCAGCGGCTTCAAGGCGGCCACCTTCTTGATCAACTCGGGCGTCACGCCGTTGCCCACTTCCTGAACGAACCAAGGGTGGAATGAGGGATGTAAGGGGGGAACTCACGTGACGCCTCGGCGGCTCCTCCTCGTCCACTCGCTTCTTGAACGCCTCCTCCTCGTGCTTCCCGTCCGTCTTCTTCGTCTTGTTCGACTTCTCCCGCTTCAACGAGGCTCTGCTGGACGACCACCTCCTCGACGGCCTCGTCCTCCGACTTCTCGTCGTCGTTCAGGTGCGTGGCGAAGACGGCGGGGCGCACGGTCGTCGTCGTCTTCATGGCGGACTTGATCGGAGCGGGCGGGAAGGCGGGCGGGTAGGTTGGACGTCGTGGAGATCGACGGGGAGTAGCGGTGGACCGAGTGGCCGGCTGGAGATGTCCGGGAGAACGAGGGGCCTCCTTTTAAGCGGGCCACCAGCCGACTCCGCGCGCCGTTGGGGCGGAGCTGGAAGGCGAAACGAAATCAGCGGGCTTCTCGCCGCGATCGTGATGTTTGGAGTCGGCCGGCCGCAGAAACCTTTGAGTTCTCGGCCCGACTGCTTGCACACGGCCCGCCCAACCGGCGGGTCTTCTGCCGACCGGCACATTCGGAAGCCCCACCCGCCCGTGTTTACTGCAAACGGCGCGTGATGGAGTGCGACCGCCGAGTGCTTCTTCGGTGCAAATCCGTCCGTCCATCGAACAAACGGACAGGACGAATTCGTCTTGTTTGCATCGAACTGACGTGAGGTTTCTCCGACGATTTCCTCTCGCTTGATCAATCGCCATAGTCGGTGTCATGGGCGCTCTACCGCCGCTTCCAGCAACAAGCCCGCAATCTTCTGCTTCGATCGTCTGAGCGCATGACTCATGGGATTTCGCAGGCACCATCCGGCTCGTGCCCTGTCCGCTTTCGACATCGCGGCAAGCCGAGAGGTCATCGATCACCAACGGCCGACTATTTTCGCTCCCGCACGAACCGTTTGGCTTCCCGAAGACGGCCGAGTGCTCCAGTTCGAAGAACCGGCTGATTACCGTAAAAGCGGCGGCTTCATCGGACGCGTGCACTCCTCGCCGCCCTTACGACACGCGAGAAGCCGGCCGGCCATTTCTGCAGAAGACCCGCCGCTTTCCCCCGATTTCTCCCGACTTTTCGCCCCGAAACGTCAGCAAACGAGAAGCCCCCGAGGACGACCGACCTCTTCGAAGTGGACGCGTTTCGTGGGCGGCTTCGGCAGCGACATCGGCGCCATCCGAACGGCCATCTTCGTTTCGCCGGGGGCACGAAAGGGCACTCAATCCAACGGCTTCTCTTCGTTTAGTGCTGGAGATGGACGATCTGAAAGGACAAATGAGCGATGATGATGGAGAAAACAGAGGTGAGTGGCTATCACGCGTTTAGTTCTCCCTGGTAGTCGGCAGAAATCCACGAATCGCGGTTTCGAAATGAAGCGAGGGACAAATTCAGATCCAATCCTCGTTCGAAAACGGGATGATGAAGAAACCGGTGGTTATTTCGGTCGCCCGAAATGAGTGAAAGATCGACGAAAAAGGACGGGCTTCTGCCCAAAATAGCGGCCAGAACCTTGCGGGGCGGCGGAATGTGAAACAAGTGCGGTCAGTTGGCTTCGGTGGAGCGGACGAACGAAAACAACTCCCCCACCGCTCATCCCAACGGACGGTCGGCCGTCTTTTCCGCCCATTCGGCCAATTTCGCTGCGAGTCGATGGGCCGCGAACAATTCGGGCCGGTTTGGGTGCTTTCGACCTTTCGGACCGCCCGAATGACAACCGTTGGGTGGACGGAGAGGTCGAAGAGGGCGAACGGAAGTACGTCAATTTCCCCGCTGTGCGGACAGAATCGGGGCGTTCAAAAACCGGCGACCAGAACACACGGACCGACCGGCCGGCCGTCCGGATCTCCTCGTTCTTCTTCGTCCAATTCGACCCGCTTGTTCGCATCCGCCGGCCGGGACGGACGGGCGTCAATTCGGGTGTCCGTTCCGCTCGTCCCCGCAGCCCAACTCGGGTTCTCCTCCTCCTCGTCGTCCTTCCGCTTCTTCGTTACGAACTTCCGCGTGCCGCCGCCGAATGCCCGACGGAGTTCGCCGAAATTCATTTTCGATTCCCGAATGGCGTCGATTCGAAACGGCCGCCTTCCTCGGTCGGCCTCCGTTCGCAACAAAAGAACGGCGAGTTTATCCACAGCACACACTCCAATCCGAACACGAAACAATACGACGAGGCAAGAGGAAGAGGGAGGGAGGGGAAAGCACCAGTTTGTACAGAAAAGCGAGTCCTCGGCCGGGCTCACAGCAGCTTGAAGCAGTCGAAGCAGTGCGCTCCGCGCCAACTCAAGCACTCCATGCAGCGCCAGCTCTGAAACGAGGCGGGCCGTTGGGACGTCGACTACGAATTCGTTGCGGGAATTCGCGGATTCCGGCCGAAAGCGGAGCGAAAAAACAAACTCGTCGAAATTTCCCGGGGCAACACGCCGCCCGCCCGCCCGCCCGCCCACCGCCACCGGCGGCGACGAGCCGCAGCGAGGATCGAACGGAGGCGGAAAGGCGGCAATTTTGGCCAAAATGCATTCCACAAAGAGCATCAAAAACCGTTCCCCCATTCTCCATGAATTCCGAATGCTCCCCGCCTCCCGCACTCACTTTTCCCTTGTCGCAGAACCAATGGCACTCGTGCAGCCAGTCGCGGCACAGCGTCTTGTAGCAGCGGACGATCATCCCGTCGGGCTGCAAGCCACTGGAATGAGGGGAAAAAGAAAACGAAGAGAACTCACTCGATTCGTGTCGTTCGAAGGCAGCGGATCGGGGGCGCCGTTGAAGGACGCGTAGCCGAGCGGCGGGGCGAAGCCGCCCGTCGAGCCGTCGTGTTTGAAGGCGGCCGCCAGGAGGAGGGCGGCGGAGAGGAATCCGACGGCCGTCGCACACACGAAAGCGGACGGGA
This sequence comes from Aphelenchoides fujianensis, assembly GCA_024699865.1. NCBI lineage: Eukaryota > Metazoa > Nematoda > Chromadorea > Rhabditida > Aphelenchoididae > Aphelenchoides > Aphelenchoides fujianensis. The sequence continues at coordinate 376,934 of JAMPIO010000085.1, read as the reverse complement.
TCATGGCCGAGGGGTGGAGCGGCGGGACGGCCGACTCATGCGCTCATCCGATCGTTCGCGGCTGCAACGGGAAGATGAACCGGCGGAATGCGGAGCGGAATTACGCGCACACGCCACTCGTGCAAAACGGCGGCGGCGGACATCCGCGCGTTTGCGTCACGATCATCTTCGCCGCCCGGCCGGCCGGCAACCCAACGGTTTCCGCCCACCCGCCCACCCGTCTTCACGCCGCCCGCCCGCCCGCCGGCAAGTGGTCAGTCGACGTCGCCGAATGACCACTCGCGCGTGTTGCCGCCCCGAGACGACCGTTGCGGCGCGTGGAATCAGCGGGCGACCGACGACGGGCGGATTGCCGCCTGCCTGATGACCTCGAAGGAGAAAACCGCGGCACTCCGTAAACAGAAGTCCACCGAACCGATGGAAGGAATGTCCGAACGAAATGAAGTGCTCGTCGGATCGAAACGAGGGGGAACACTCGATCGTTCGGGGCGGCCGTTCGTGCACGTCCCCTCCTCGCCGTCCTCTCGACCCTCCGCCCGTGAACAAAAGTGGATTCAATGGGCGGGAAACGAGGAGGAGTGAGTTCGCGAAAGAAAACTCGCGACCTTCACGCCGAAACAAAAAGCGGCGCCGGCGGGGCGGTTGCGATCGGAAACTCGTGAGGAATTCGCGGTAATCCGGCGTGCGTAATCGGCGGAAATCCACCGGCAAGAAGCGAACCGCCCGGCCGGAAGGTGCCCGGACGAGGACGAGGAAGCGAGCCGAAGAGGTGAGCAAGAGGAAGGGTGGGCAGAACGAACTCGAAGCAGCCGATTGACGTGAACGCGAGCAAGCAGGCGGGCGGGCGGAAACGAGGCGAGGAATTTCGCACTCCTTCGTTCCTGTTCGATCCCCGCTGATTGCCTCGAATTTCGCCTCGAATTCCCGCCGTTCGCGCGCCGCATTTCCGCTTCGACCGAGTGCGGGCGCCTCGGCGACGAGCAAATCGCCGTAATTGGGCGCCCGACTCCACCCAAATCATAAGCGGCGGAACGAACAGGCGGGCGGGAGGAAGCGAGCAAGAAGAAGTGAGCAGCAAGGAATGAGTAATTGGAATCGCTTCTTCGTGATCACGACGAGCCGCGAGCAACGAACGAAGACCAACCCGAAATGCAACAAACAGCCCGCTACCGCGGACGGCGGCGGCGATCTTCGAAGCGGGGGAGCGGCTCGATTTCGCCCGCCCGCCCGCCCGAAAGACACTCCTTTTTCGGTCATAACCGGGAGGAGGAAGAAGCGGAGAGGATCGGCGGGGAGAATCCCGTTCCACCGACCGCACTGTTCCTCCTGCTCTCCTGCTTCCTTCCTTTCTTCTTCTTGCTTGCAGCTGCATATCGAGCGGGTGGACGGACGGGCGGGCGGAGCTAATTGTCCACTGGGGGGTTTGTTAACGAGCCGCCCGCCCGCTACTCGCTTCTTCCTTCCGATCAACCCGCCCGAATGCATGAGGCCCTCGCCGGTGTGCCTTCCGCTTGTTTGTGCCCCCGCGCCCGTCGGCCCGCCAAAACAAGACGCCGCGCTCGTGCGAACGGCGGCGAAATCGGCGATCCGCCGCCCTCCGCCCGCCGGCCGGCCGCTCGCCCGAAAGCGGCGGCCAGCGCGTTCCCCCGACTGCCCGGACGGCCCCCCCCCGACTTCTCCCCGCCGCCCGCCCGCCCGCCGAATGGAAGCCGACCGACCGAGTGCGTCTGTCCGCGTTTATTGTGAGCAAATTACGAGAGCGGGACATGAAACCGATGCCTAAGCACATGCGCAAAGCAGAAGAAAAAAGGTGAGAACATTAAGAGACGAACAAAAGGATTAAAGAGGACGGGAAACAAATGCGACATCAACTGCTGAGGATCTTTAAGGACTAAGGAGGATGTACGGAGCTTAAGGGAGGAACACAAGTGATTGCGGGATGAGTGGGAGGGAGTGGAGGATCTCTTCGCTTCGCTCTAGCGCGCCTTCTTGGCCGGGGCCTCCTTCTTGACGCGCGACGCCTGCTTCGGGGTGGCGGACTTCTTGGGCGCCGCCTTCTTGGCGGCCGGCTTCTTGGCCTTGGGCGTGGAGGCGGTCTTCTTCTTGGGGCTGGGAGTGGCCGAGGCCGACTCGTTGCCCGACTTCTTCTTTGCCCTTGGCCACCAGGCGGTAGCTGCCGGTGAGGCCGCCCTTGCCGCTGGTCACGTGGATGAGGTCCTTCTCCACGGCGGCCGGCAGGGTGCGCTTCAGGACGGTGCGGATCTGAAAGCAGCGGAGGAGTCAACAACAGTCGCGTGATCGCCGGCCCCCGCCCGCCGCCCCGCTTTCGAAAGACGCCGCCCGCCCGCCTTTTAGGCCCCCGCCCGCCGATTTCCCGCCCGATTTCGCAATCGGCTCCCCGAACTCACGTGTTTCTCGTCCTCGCCCACGTCGAAGCGCTCCATCATGGTCTTGACGATCTGCTGGACCGAGACGCCCTTGCGGGTGCGCGGCTGCTGGGTCAGCTCGAGGACCTCGATGAGCATCGTCTGAAACGAAGCGGGAGGGATGAGGGGGAGTCGGAGGAGGAGGGGGAAACGAACCTCGTAGTCGGGATGCGAGTGCTTCGGCTTGGTCGCTGCCGCCGGACTTGCTCGACGACTTGGACTTGGCGGACTTGACCGGCGATCCGTCGGAGGACATCGTTGGGCGGGTGGGTGGCGGAGAGGAGGCGGGAGAGCGGGGAAGAGAGCGACCGAAGGGTGGAGAACGCGGCGGTTCAACTGACGCTCCGACGGACGGCGGCCCCGAAGTGGGGCGGGCGGCCGGCCGTCCGATCGTCGCGGGACCTTTCGCGGCGGGGGATCGCCGGGCGGTCGTTCGAACGGGGATTTTCGGGCCGCCGCTTCCGACCGACGGAAATTCGCCGATTCGCCCCGGTTCTTTCGGCCGAAACGCGAAGAAATCGCCGTTCTTTCGGTCCCAATCCTTCGTCCAATTATTCCCCTCAATTCTTCTCTCGCTTTCAGCCGAAATTCCACCCGTTTTATTCGCGAAAATCACCACAACGACCGCAAATACGCGAAATGCTGCTCGCCCTCGCCGTGCCAATCGATGCGGCGCGGCTCGGCCGGCGCCACTCGCTGCAGGCGGAGCGGCAGGAAGCGGTTGAGGTCCTCGACGAGCACCCGCCGAAGCGATTTGAAGCGGCAGAGCATGTAGACGACCGAAAAGAGGTTGTACAACGCCAGACAGCAGTATTCACTCTGGAAGCAACGGAAATCCAGACGAAAAGACAGGCCGAACGCACGTTGTTCGCACTCAAGAACATCGGCGATTGGAGCGAGTAGCCGAGCACGTAGTGCGTGAGGAAGCAGACGGTCATCCCGCACCCGCTGCAGCAAACGAGCACTCCGAACATCGCGGTGATCGGCTTCAGCACGCGGATCGACTGGTTCGCCTGCTTGATCGTGTACATTTCGGAGAGCGAGGAGCCGCCGAAGAGGTTCTTCTTCACGTGCCGGTCGAGGCGAATCGTTTCCTGCAACCACCCACCATTTTTCTTTCCTCTCCTCTCGTCTTCTGCTCACCACCAGCCCGTAGATCCAAACGAACAAGCCGAGAGTGTGGAGGAAGACCAAAGTGAAAGGGTACCGCTCGATGATGAACGCCCGCTCGAGTCGCTCTTGCAGCGGCACCGAAGTGTTCAGGAAAGATGAAGCAGGCGGCTTTCAGCAGACTGAAGACGGCCATCGCTCCCGACTGAACACACGAGAAGCGAGTGGGGGGTGAAAGGAAGAAAAAACGAACCGTGATCAGAAGGAGTTTCTTCGCAGTTCCGGCTCCTTCGTTCTCGTACGTGCCCACGTGCTGGACGGCCATCCGCTGCTCGATCACGATGAGCGCGTACTCGCTGAGCACAAAGAAGATGAACACGTGGACCACGAATTGGATGCCGTAGTAGAAGGAAACGAAGGCGGGATGCCCGCGTCCCACTTCGAACCACTCGGGCGGCACGAGTTGGAGCAGCGGGTGGACGAGAGGCAACGGTCGCTTTCGTCGCGTGGGCGGTCGTCTGAACGGAAGGATGAGGAGGGTGGATGGAAGAGAGGAGAGAACTCACAAGGATGGCCTTCAAGTTGGGATGCACGACCACGGTGGTGGAGAGCCGAAAGACGAAGTAGAAGGTGAGCAGGAAGCAGAGGGCGGCGATCAGAAACTCGACCACCAGCTCCACTTGAACGATGCACTCGTAGTTCACTCGCTGCCACCACGCCGCCGCCGACGAGTCATTCAGCATCATAGAACCCGCATTTCTAAACGAAGAGAGAGGCGGTGAAGAGGGCAAGCGAATGTAACGTGAACATTGGACTCTTCCCCTCACTTTTGCGGGCGTCTACCCAAAGAACAAAAGATTGTACTCAGACGGCACGAGACCTGCACGCGATGCCCACTTGCCAAGGTCCCGGATACGAAAGCGCAAAAGGAACGAAGATGGACTCACCTCTAGCATCGCTCACGTTTCTGCAGTGAAGCGGCAAAACAATAGATTAAAGGCGAGACAACAGGAAGTAAAGGACACGTAAATGGGCGACCGTTAACGATAGAGCCCGGGGATCAATTACGAAACCGGCCGGCTGGCGGCTAATTGGCGGTGAGGCGGGAGCTCCGTCGACATTTCCGTTGGGCCGCCGGCTCGCGGCAAGGGCAGGTGTTCTTGTTGCGGCGTCGTGTAGTGAGGTTGAACCCTCGCTTCCAGGAAGCGGAGACCAACGGGAACGTGTAGTTTGGGTCATCGTTACGAGCGCTTTTATTGGATTGCTTCGGTCATTTATGGCGCCCGTTTATTGTGTTTAGGCGGGTGTCCGAAAGGAACAGTGACTGTTTCCTTCGACGAGTGCGTAAATGTGTGCGAGACGAACGGATAACGTCCTATACTGTCCGGGTTCACAGTTCAGTGATCGTTGTTTGTTCGAGAGGATTGCAGCTGTTCGGCCCACAGACTTCCGCAAAAGGTCACCGTTGCCGTGGGCGGCCGAAAGTTCACCGAAAGTTTTGTTTTGTTCCGCTGACATTCGTGTGCGTGTTTGGGAGATTGCATTCCAATGACTGCAGGCAGGAGAGAAGTCGGAGAGGCTAATTGGCAGACGGGCGACCGGATTGCTCATTCGGGGGCCGTGCGGGCGGATGAGCGACGAACAATCCCCGTACAGGAGAAGAAAGAAGGAGGAGGAGGGGGAGAAGATGGTGGAACCCGCCCGCCCGCCCGCCGGCTGCCGTCCGGTTTTCCGCCCGCTCCGTACAAAAGAAGGGATCCGAACGGGCGACCGACGACGCACTCATTACGCCCGCCGGCGGGGATCGAAGAGGGCGGCGGATTCTTAAGCTTTCGGATTCCGTCCGCCTGGAGAAAAGAAAGGAGTCTGTCGTTCGTGCTCTTTCGTTCCTGTCTCTCTCCTTTCATTCTCTTGCTCGTTGCAGACGGAAGGAATGGAGGACGAAAAGCAGGCGCTCCAGCAGAAGCAGAGCTTGCGGCCGGTCGCCTTCGCGGCCACCGTCTTCAGCACCGTCGCGATCACCGCGTGTTTGATCACGTTCCCGTTGATCCTGCACTACGTCCAAACCCTCGAGTCGAATGTGCAGTTGGACTTGGACTTTCTGCAAGGTGAGTTCAAACGGAAAGAGTCTTCATTCCAAGTGGCTCGTCGATTGCAGACTCGCTCGCGGGACATGTGGAAGGAGGCGTTCGAGATCCGCACGGGCAACAGCCGGGATTCCGCCCGCTTGGCCCGCCTGCTGATCAACCAGCAGCGGCTGCACAAGCGGGACACGATTGCGGACTTCTGGAACCGCCGCCTGCACGACATGCAGCTGCGCGACGACCCGGTGGAAAGTGGGTACAACTCGGGCTCCACGAAGACCGCCGAGTACGGCGGCGGGCAGGCGGGCGGCGGCTACGCGGCGCCCACGACCTCCTCGCAGCGCCAAACCGCCCCCACGAACGCGTACGGCACTCCGGAGCCCGCCCCACGTCCCCCTCCGCAGCAACAGGCCTACGGACAGGACCAGTTCGTGGAGACGCCGTCCACCGGCTGCTGTTCGTGTTTGCGCGGCCGACCGGGGCCTCCGGTAAGCCTCCGGCTGTCTTCTAGTTTCAACGGACGTCTTTTGCAGGGCGATCCGGGCCGCGATGGAATTCCGGGGCTTGACGGCGAGCCGGGGCCCTTGGGGCCTCAAGGTGCGTCTTCAGAGGTAAGGAATGGAATGCCAATCGCTCGTCTCTTAGGCCCGCCCGCGCCCCCAGGGCCCCGATCCGCTCTCGTTGTTCCCGCCGCAATGCCCGTGCGAGGCGCCGCAAGGAGAGATGGGCGCGAAAGGTGAACGAACGGTCGGGAGAACTCGAATGATCGAAGATTGCAGGACCGCAAGGCCCCGACGGCGCGATTGGAGCTCCGGGACCGAACGGCGACGACGGGAAGCCCGGAGGTTTTGTGCGGTGAACGTTGGACGATCTAAAACAGCTTTGAATTTCCCAGACAGCTGGACCGCGAGGCCCCGCGGGATTGGCCGGCGCCCCTGGGCTGCCGGGCCGTCAAGGTGGGTGTTGAGAGAACGTGTGCGAGTAAACAATCGATCGTTTAGGACCGCCGGGCGAGGTTCCACCTTTTACTTCTTTACCGATCTTCCATTCAACACCTTCTGTCCCTTTTAGCCTGGAGTCTACCGCACGGAAGTGGGACCTCCCGTGAGTTTCTTTTCAGGGGGTTGCAAAAACAAGGAAAGGAAAGATCAAGCAGAGTAAATGTCTGCAGTCGGCTGCGACCGCAACTTCGCTGCAACCCGATTTCAAACTCTGGTTTGACTAACCTTTGCGCGATTGCAGGGAAGACCTGGAGCGCCCGGAAGAATCGGACCGCCGGTTAGTCGTCCAGTCCTAGTTGAAGAAATAACCGAATTCTGTTCAAGGGGCCGCCGGGGCCGGCGGGAAGGCCGGGCAACGACGGGGCGAGCGGAAAAGCGGGGCCGCAGGTGAGCAGGAGCTACCAATACGAGCAGTCAACTAATGAACGATTTCAGGGACCGATCGGGCCTCCTGGTTTGTTTCGATCGAATGGAACGCTGTGCATTCGTTCCCTCTTTCTTCTTCTTTAGGTCAAGCCGGGCAAAATGGATCCCCGGGAGCCGTTGGTCGTCCGGGCGAGCCCGGTGCGTTCTTCACCACCTCCGCAGAGTAATCGATCGTTGTTTAGGCGCTCCCGGCTCGTGCGATCACTGCCCGCCGGTAAGCAGGAAGAAGCCGTCGATTGAACCCTCTCTGTTGTCTGCAGGCACGTCTGGCGCCCGGCTATTGATCCCTCTGGACTGCACGAGCCGTCTCTCTTGCCATTCCTAACCAAAATCCTTTGCATAAACAATTCAAGCAGCAACAATTGGAGTAGAAGGTGGACGGAAGCAAATGGCATAGCTGAACGCTAATCTTGAGCAGTTGCTAGCAGTAAAAAGTGATTAACGACCCTTATTTGAGCCACATGATTAGTGCACGTTGGGCATTGAGTTTATTCTCTGTACAAACAACGAGCTCAATAGCCGGGCGATGTTCGAGGCGGCGGGCAGTTGCAGGCGCCGATCTTTCCCGCTTCTCCGTCGGGTCCTCTGCTGCCCTTGACGCCGAGTTTGCCCTCGGGGCCCTGTGGGCCGGGATCGCCGACGTCTCCTGCAATCCGGCGAGTAAAAAGACGAAGAGAATGAAGAAAAACAAAACACGAACCTGGATCGCCGTCCACGCCGGGCAAGCCCGCCGTTCCTTTCGGGCCGCGCTTTTCCCTTCGGCCCCGCCGCGCCCTTTCTTGCCCGCAGGACCCTTCAAACGCGCGTTGATTAATCGACTTCTTTTACGGCGAACAGCTCACGGGTGGCCCCGGCACTTCAACCACAGTTCCAGGGATCTCCGATTCCTCCCGGCCGACCTAAACGAGACGATTGACGACGCTCACTCGTGTGGAATGAAAAAGAAGGCAGCCAACACCTACCCGGCGCTCCTGGCTCTCCTGCAGTCAAAGAATGCGTTGAAATGAAGAGTTTGTGAGTGTCTTACCTGGCGGACCCATCACGCCCGCCACCCCTCTGCTGCCTTTGACGCCCGGCTCGCCGTCCACGCCCGGCACTCCAGCGACGCCCTTCTGCCCCTTCGGGCCCCCTTTTGCCCGGCTTTCCGGCCACTCCCGGCGGGCACTCTTGGCAGAAGTCCTGCAGAAAGAAGAGAGGAACGTCTTTGTGAATGTGAAGAAGGCGAACCTCCGGAATGGCGGCGGTGATCGGGGCGGGAGCGTCGAGGCCCGTCGAGGCCCGGCGGCCCCTGCTCGCCGTCCGCTCCGTCGTCGCCCTTTCGGCCCTGGCAAACCTTTCGGGCCGGGCGGCGAGACGCCGCAGCCACAGCACGAGGGCGGCGGAGCGGCTTGTCGTTTGTTCAGCTCGTGGCGATTGAAGACGGCCTGCAGCAACAAGGACGAAATGAGGGCCCTGCAACGTCCACTCACCTCCGTCCTCGTGATCTCCCGCCACAGAGTGGTCGAACGAAGGCGGCAGAAGTCCACCTGATCGTGCATTTGCGTCTGCACTCGCTGCACGTGGCCGTAGAGCAGGGGCATGAGGAAGACGGCGAGGATCGTGGAGACCGCGGAGCACGTGACGCCGAAGAAGGCCACCCGCCGCATGCGCGCGATCTCCGCCTCCCACTCGCGCTCCGTCCGCACGTCCACCCGCTCGTACATTCTTCTGTCCAGAAATGATGATTGCGGAAGAATGGAGAACCTACTGATCACTGCACATGCGTGCCTTCTACAGTCGAGTGCCCCAACATAAAGAAGGAGTTAGAAAGTGCGAATCGGTTGAAGCAAGTGAGTGAACGGGAGCAGTGAAAGGACAGTTTCACTAACCAGCAAGTGCACGGAAAAGTGTGTTGCTCTACAAAAACAACTGCTTAGATTGAGGAGGTCAACGCGAGCGACACGAAAGCGAACACGACTGACCGACCTCTCGTTAACGAGGAAGAATGGTGTCACTTCCGTCAACTATCGAATGAAACCAATAAAATTCCATTCCGGAAAATCCGATGACCATTCGCTTGAACCACGCAATAAACCGAAAGAAACGCGCGCCCTCCCGCTCGCTCGCTGATGCCATCCGAACGACCTCCGACTTCAACGGTCGCCCTCCGGATTGCGTCGAGTGGGCGGGCGGAACGAGAGCGAAATCCGGCGGGCGGGAGCGAGTCGTTTGGTTCGGCGATCATCACTCCGTTTCGTCCGTCGCCTTCCGCACGTTCACGTCACGAACCGCCAAACGGCCGACTTCTTCGCGACTCGCCCGCCGGTCCGATCGCCGCCGTCCACTCGACGCCCGCCGCTCGCGTCGTGAATTTCGCCGTCCGCCCGTCCGAAGCGAACTGAAGGGCGCGTGCAGAAGGCGGGCGGGCGGGCAGGTGGGAGGTGGCGGGCGTTCATCCCCCGCACTCATCATAATGGCGGCGAGGAGATGCCGCCGCCCAACGGAGTCAATTTCGCCCATTGTGTCAACTAAAATAACGGACAGCGGAGAAGCCGCGGCATTTCAGCGCTCAAATTCGGTAGAATCAGCCAATGTGGGCGGCATTGGCTTGATCGTGTTGATTGCCTTGATCACGGTGTTTCATCTCGTTGACCACCACCGGAATGCGTGTACAAGGCGACCTTGGTGGCCGAACCCGCATGCGATGGAAAGATTCCGTTTATCTTCGAACAACGGAAAGAAGACAATGAAATGGGTGACTACTGCGCGAAGATGGGATGAGATCAACAGAAGAAGGTGGAAGGAGAACACCCGCTTTCCTTCTCGTGAATTGACGCCCGCCAATCAGTCGACGTTCGTCTGCGGGGCCTCCGTCTCGACTTGAGCCACGGCTTCCTCGGCGGCTGGCGGTTGGACGACGGTCGAATCCAGCGAGTCGGCGGCCTCCGCTTTCGGCGATTTCGTCGGCCGGCGGTTGGGAAGACGGAAGGTCCGCAGTTTCGACTGCTTCCTGCCGCCTGGACGGCCGCACTCGGCGTCGTCCGCCTTCTTCGGCACGAGCTTCGCGCCCTTGCCGGCCAGCGCTTGGCGAAGGTGCGCGTTCTCCGCACAGACGGCCGCGTATTTCTGCAAACGAGCGAGAAGAAAAAAAGGTTGAAAGGAATCCTCTCGCACCCACCTCCAAGTCGCGCGTCTGCTGTTCGCCCATCTTTTGCAGAGAGGCTCGTCGATGTGGTCGGCCAGCTCGTAGAAGCGCTTCTCGTACGTGTTGTTCTGTTGGGACTGCAACGATTGGAAGGATAAACATGAAGGATGTGTGGAGGGGAACGAACCAAATCGAAGCGCCGTTGGACGAGCTCGAAGAGCGCGTTGCTGCGCTCGAAGTCGCGGACGGCCGTCCGGTGCTTCTTCCATGATGAGGCCCATGCCGCGCTGCACGTCCTCGAGGGCCAACTTCATCTGCCGGTTCTCCTCCTGCAGCTGGCGGATTTGGCGGTTCTCCGACTGCAGCCCCCGCACGAGCCCCGTGCGGTCCTTCGAGCGGAAGCAGCCGTTCACCGCGTTCGTCTCGTCTTTGTACTGCAAACGAACGAATTGGATTGAAAGGAGTGAAAGGAAGAACTCACCTCGCGCATCGCGGTGATCTTCTCGTTCACCTCGCGGCTCTGCTCGAGCACGCTGCTCGCCTCGGCCACCCGCTCGTTCAGATTCTGCACGTGGGCGCGCATGGCGGCCACGAGGTCGTCCGGCATCGCGCTCCAGTTCCCGTTCGACATCGTCCGAAGAGAAGTCGGCGGGAAGGGGCGGGAGAACGAAAGGAGGAAAGCCGGCCCGTTCGTTCCTTGAAGGTCGACGACACGAAGCGGAACTCGTGGATTAGCCGGAGAGTTTATTCGCGAAGATGAACGGGCAGAGCGAGCGGAGAAGCGGCGATTTTTGCTCAAAAACTTCGTCCTCTTGACGTTCGATTAAGCGCGACATTCCGTTCCCACGGGCTTTCCCGAGCACGAAGGCGGATGTCGCTTCCTGTTACAAGCTTTTTGCAATTGCTTCCAGATCTTCGATTGTTCAAAGGTCACCCCCGACAAAATGCACTTCTTCTTCCAATCAATCCACTTGCCGTCCACCTCTCACTGTACAAGAAAGCTGTTTATTGTTGGGCTGAAGGCTACGAAACGAGTGGCAGTTGGATTATGAAGTGGAGTGGAGGGGCGGCGGAGCGAGGAGCGTCAACTACGGGATTTCTGTGACTACTGGGCGGAAGCGAGGAAGGCGGAAGGTTCGCGTGTTCGTCGAGGATCAACGGAACTGGTGGATGGGCGAGCGGCCGCCCAGGAAGCGCCGACTGCCCAGCCGCCCGAATTGCCACGTGGAGGACGGGAAGTCGAAGTCGCGGACGGACGGGCGGCCCAACGACCACGTGCTGCCCGGCGAGTGGTTGAGGCTCTCCGAACTCGCGTACCTGAACGAACGGAAGGCGAGTGGGCGGGCGACCGCCGGAACGAACCGAGAGCTCCACTTTCGGCCGGTCTTCCGGCAGATCGAAGCGAATGCGCCGTCCCGGAGCGGTAGTTCGGGTGATGACGGCCCAGACTGGTCGTTGTGGAGTTCGCTGCAATCAATCCTCTCCTTTCCATCCCTTCTTCTGCGCTCACCTCTGCGAAGAATCCCGCCGTCGTAGTCGGAATCGTAGCTCGCGATGCACGGCCGCGAGTCGCTCAAGCCGGGCGTTCGGTGTGGCGGGCGAGTGGACGAATCTGAAGGCAATCGAACGATGAACCGAATGCAGGCAAATGGGAAGGGCACCCACCAACACGACGCGGACTGCTCTGGACGGACGAGTAGCCGGAGAAGTAGCCGCCGTCCTCGCCGCTCTGGTCGGGGCTTTTGGCTGAAAGAAGCCGGCGGTTAGTCGGAACTGTTAGCTTCCACCGGGGATTTGTCTGAGGAAAGAAGAGCGTGCGTGCAAAGAAGGGAAGAAAGAATAAGATTATCAACGAGAAGAAATAAATTAAGTGAAAGGACAGCAGCCGCCCGTCAGATGCCGACGTCCACGTACTCGTCCCGTCGAGTGATCACCGACCGCTTCTCCCGCACGAGCCGCCACTTCGCCTTCGCCCAACTGCCGCAAGTCGAGCGGCTTCTCCGCCTGTCGTTCCTCCGTTCGGGCAGTGCGGAGTGAGGAGGAGGACGGAGGGCGGCCGGCTCAACGGGCGGCTTTTGAGCGGCCGCCACGCGTCGTCCTCGGCCAACTCCACCCGCGCGTAGGCGGCCTCGTCGACGAGCGAGGAGTCGCGGAGGGCGGCCGTCGTGGTGCGCGAGGACGATCCGTTGGCGGACGGACCGCAGGCGATTCGAAGTGCGGACGGAGCGCTGGACCAACGGGATGCCGTTCGCGTGGAACATCGCGTCGTGCAGGCCGTCGCGCAGCCGGGCGCTCAGCCCTCGACGAGGCGCCGAGCGGCCGGCGGCGTTCGGTCGGCTTCAACGTCACTCGCCGCAGCGGGGCGGGCGAGTCGGCGGACGTCGTGGAGCGGGAGCGCGGCGTGATCGCCGAGAGCTCCGAGCGGGGCGGCGGGTGGCCGACCGAACGGCGCAGCTCGTAGGGCGGCGGCTGCTGCGAAGTGCGCACGAAGTCGGCGACCGTCGCGTACTTTTGGGCCGCCGCTGCGGACAGGTCGGCCGACTGGACGGAGGACTCGCGGCTCGAGCACGACGCGTTCCGACTGGTCCGGGCACGGGGATTCGCATGTGATCCGGGACGACGAAGAAGAGGTCGGAGGAGGCGGCCGTTTGGGTCGAGCGGCGATCCAACAGTTTGCGCACGAATTCGTTGCTCGAAGCCGGGCGGCTGCCGTCTCCTCGGCCACTGGCGGATTGCGCAGGGGACGTTCCTCGTCCTTTGCTGGTCTTCCGGGTCTGGACGATCGCTTCTGTTCGTTGCCCTCCTTAGCCTCCGTCCATTGCGGGACGATGGGCGGCTTGTTTGGTGGCTGCCGGCTGTTCGACGTCCAAAAAGGCCGCCAGGTGCCGCTCGTCCAGCTCGCCGTTCAGCAGTTGCGAGAGGACGGAGTCGCTCAAGTGGACGTCCTCCGGCTGCCGGTCGGCTCGTCTCGTCTGCCGCTTCGCGCTGGAGTCGTTGGGAGAGGAGACGGCGGAGGACCTCCGACTTCCAATCGGCCGCTCTCTTGGGCGTTCGACGGTCGAGAGCGAGCGGCGGAACTTCGGCGATCGTCGACGGTCGTGGCGGCCGAAACGCGGCGATCTTCCGCTGGCTTTCGGTCCCACGAAGGAGCTTCCGGTTGGTTCGACGGTTGGAGCGGGAACGTCCGGCTTCTTCTTCTTTTTTTGAGTCAACAGGCGACGGACGAAGCCGCCGATGGTGGACGAATCGGAGGACTTGCGGGCGGGCGGCGGCTCGGAGATTTGCGTCGAGCGTCTCGTTTTCCGCCGCGTCTCCGCGAAGCGACCGGTCGCTTCGGAATCTTCGGCTCGTTTCGGCGGGGCGAGCGGCACGTTCTCGGCGTCCTGCCGTTCGATTTGGGCGGCCATTTCGAGCAGCCGGGCGACGTCCACGCGGCTCGGCGGCTGCGGGGCGGGCGGCGAGTGGACGGCCGGAACGGGGACGTTCTCGATCGTCGAAAGCAGTGGAGAGGCTTCGGCTTGGATGGACGGCTGCTTGTTGCATCGCTCGCTGCTTCAAAGACGCCCGAATCGCTTCGTGGAGGCCGATGCGCGAGTGAATCGACGGTCGGTCGTCCGATCGGCGGAGCTCGTCGTCGTTCGGAGTTGTCGCGTCCTTTGGCCTCGGCTCTCGTTCCATTTGGCGGCAGAGAAGATGGAAGGTGGGCGGCAGGAGCTGCTGTGCCTTCCATGTTTGGTGGACAGCTGCAAGGCGGCTTCGACTTTCCCTCTCGTCTTGGCCGTTTTGGAGCCGAGCAGGCGGAACGGATCTTCTTCTTCCCCTTTCGGTTGCTGGAGCAGCGGGCTGGGCTGGGCAGAGGTCGATTGGATGAAGGTGCACGATTGAGGGAACACCCTCTCCACTTGCCGGACGGAAGAGAAGTGGACGGGCGGGGCGGAGGGAAGGCGGGCGTCTTCCACGAAGTTCTTTGCGGCACGCGGCTTCCGTTTCAACGGAGTGGTCGTCACTTCGATCGCTTCGGGCAGGACGGTCGAATGGACGACGAATTGAGGCCGTCGGCTTCTTCGCTTTCGATCGCGGACGGGCTTCGAGCCGGCGGCGTTCGGAGAGCTCGGCGGCGTCGGTCGGCTGTCCGGCACTCCAGCGAGCTTCTCGCCGTCCACCTCCTGCCGCTCCTCTTCGTCCGGCAGGTCGTCGGCGGTCCGATCGCTGGGGACTCGACGGTCATCTCGAGGATCTTCCGCTTCGCTCAACCCGATCGATGGAGCATCTACGCTTCCTGCATCGTGATCTTCGGCGGGATCCAACGCGATTGGTGTCGCTTCTGTTGCACGGGCGTCTCCAGCACCGACCAGCGAGCTCGCGGTCGTCGAACACGCCCGCTTTTCTCCACAATCCGGCCGTCGTCTTTGGGCTGTTCGGTGCAGGGGACAGAACGGGATTGGTCGGGCGGGCGTTGCCGTCGGGGTGGCTGGGACGATCAATGGGGCTTTCTGTTGCTCGGTCGAAGGCTTCTTGGCATCAATTCGAAGCGCCACCCGAGAGCTTCTTGGCATCACTCGAAGTTGACGCGGCTGTCGGGACGGCAGGAGGGACGGCAGGACGGGTAGGCGGGAGTGGTGGGCGAGGCGGGGAGCGGGAGGTCGACGATGCCGAGTTCTCGCTGCAGCGTCAGGATCCCGAGCTCCAGTTCGGCCACGTCCCGGAAGTGGGCGGTCAGGCGGTCGGCCTCGTCGGCCGAGTGGATGCGCGTGGTCTCCGCTTCTTCTTCCCCTCGCTCTTCCACTTCGGATTCGTCGGTCGTCTCGTCCAGCGGGACGTGGAGCCGCGTGTTGGCCGCGCGGACGGCTCGCTGCACGATCGTCGCCGTCACTTCGGCACTCACGCCACCCGCCCCGACGATCTCCACGTCCGCCTTCACGAGTTCTTCGTCCTTCTCCGCGCCGAGAGGGCGGAAACACACGAAAGGCGGGAGGCCGACGGCGAGTGTTCGACGCTGACGGTCGACCGCTCCGCCCGCAGGCGCGTGGACCACGCCGTCGAGCAGAGTGGATTGCGCAAGCGGGCACGATCGAAACTCAAGAGCTCGTCTTTGAGGGGCGCGTGCTCGGCGGGCCGCCGCGTTCCCTCCGCGCGCACCGGCCGCAACTGCCGCCGCTTGTCGAAGGCGAGCAGTTCGGCCTCGAAACTCGGAATATTTGGGGGTGCTCGTACCTGATTGCTGCTGCTGTTGCTGTCTGTTGAGTGACCACCGAGCGGGGCGAGACGGACGGACTGCGGGAGTACGACCACGAGAGGGGCGGCAGGAAGGCGGGCGCGTCGTTCGGCGACGGCCGTTTGTATTGGTGAGCGGGGCCTGGAGAACAGAAAGGAGTGTCTGTGCTCGTATAGATTGAACCAACCGTAGCCCGCCGTGCGGTGCGGCAGTTCGGTGATGGACGGGGCGGGACTCGCCGTGCGGAGCGGCGGCAACGGCGGCAGCGGAGGCAGCGGGAGCGGCGAGGGGGCCGAGCGGCGGTCGAACGGCGACGGCGAGACGGGCTCCCGGTTGATGTGGACGGAGTGCGAGCGCGGGTACTGCGGCTTGTTCACGACGATCGCCCGTCGCACGTACTCGTGGCCTGCAAACAGACAGCCATCATTCATTTCGTGCTCCTTCTTCCAGTTACCCGGCTCCACGTAGCGATCCCGCTCGTTGAGGCGGTTGTCCGACGTCCAGCTGTTCAGCCCGATGGCGTTCAGCGACGGGCCGAGCAGCTCCTAAACGATCACCCACTCCTTTTATCCTTGGAGGCAGCAAACCGGCATCCGGCCCGGGCCCGTTCAGCCGCTCCACCTGGTCGAAAGCCGCCCGAATGAACGGAACGCTCTGCGGCGTCAACACCCAACGGCCCTCCATCTCCAGCGACTTCAAGCGGCCCGGCCCGAAGCCCCGCACTTTGCTGTCCACGTTCAGGTAGCGAATGTCCTTCGGGTCGAGGCCAATCGTGCGCTCCATCTTCTGGTAAGGAAAGACTCTGAAAAGGATTGAGATGGAAGATTGACGACAGAAGACACGCTGCCCGGTGCACGGTGCACAAGCGGGAAATTATCGGCGGAGTTCAATTGTTTTGCGCAGCCACGTCAACAACTCAAACACGGGTGTAAAGAAGCAACAGGAAGAACACCCAGCTCTCCAAAAAGCTCTCCAGACATCTGTTGAACGAAGGCTTGACGTCTCAAACCACACGTCGTCCAACTGTTCTCAACAAAGCAAAACTTGCAAAAGTTCGGGCACAAGTTGGACTCGTTTTGCACAGACATCAACTCGACGTCAACAGCGTCACTAACTCCCCACCGTTTCGTTACATTCGCCGTCGGTTCGGAAAGGAGCGCGCAGTCGGCGGATCGTTCGGGAGGGAACGAGGCGCACTTTGAGCCATAAGGCAAACAGAGAAGTCGGACGAACAATTCGAGGACCGCTCGTCCGATTGCTGCTCACTAATTGGCCCCCACCCACCGGCCGCCCGCCCGCCCGCCCGCAACCTCCGGCTAATCGGATCGGAATCCCGACGATTCATCGGCGAATCCACGAACGAGAGGCCAGTCTCGATTGTTTCCATTTAGCAGCAAAGTTCTGGAGGAGGGGAGCAGGAGGTTAGAATTCGATCATCGGCGAGAGCAAACAGCCGGGGCGGCCGGCCGGCAATCACGCAAATCGAATCACGGCGGCGCGCAACTCGTTTGTTTCCGAACCGTTCCGCCGGCCGCCTTCTGACTCACGCCGCCGCCCGCCCCCAATCGACCGACCGGCCGGCCGGGCGGCAATTCCGCGAGTAAACGGCGGCGGCGGCAAGCGGAAAGTGCGAATCGTCCCGCCCGCCCATCCATCAGCCGCCGTTCCGTTCGGTCGAGAGCGGGGAAGCCGCCCAATTTAAATGCGGGCCGTCGAGCATAATGGAGGGCGGAGGGGAGGGCGCCCGAAAAGTCGATTGGGAGCGCGCGGCTTCCGATCGAAATTCGAACAAAACGGGACGATCAGAGGCGCCGCAAATTGCCGCCGCTTTCGCTCCGCCCGCCCATTCACGCCGCTCCCGCCGCTCCCGCGAGAGCCGATCGTCCAAAAGAGCAACCGCCCAGCCGGATTTGCCGTTCTGCTCGAATACTCCGTTTATTTCTCCATTCTGGTCGCGTATCTGAGCTTTGAGCGAAGTCAATCAATAGAAGGACAAGGAGGAAGCTGTTTGTCAAGAGGAAGACCCGAAATGCGAACGATAGGCCTAACGAAAGAGGAGAGCAGTAGGGGTTGTTGATAGGTCGGCTTATGGCAACAGACAACAACGAGAAAAAATCAACGTGAGCCGACTGGACTGTACATTGAAGCGAGGAGGAGGAATACTGTTGAGTGGAGGCGGAGAACCGTAGAGGAGGCGGTTGATATGCGGAGAGGAGGGAGAGAATTCTGATCGGTGAGTGGGCGGTGAGTGCGGGAATCAAACGGCCAAACTCTGCTCGTAGGCGACGTCCTCCTCGTCGTCGCTGGACCCGTTCGTGGCCAACAGACGGAGGTTTTCGGCTCGCTTTCGGCGGATGGGAAAGTTCAGACCATTAGTCTCCCTGCAACGAACGAAATCAATTGAGTGCTTCCTGCTTGTTGATCCCCCGTTCAGGTTAGTGGAGCGAGTGAGTGGCGAACGGAACGGCACGAACGAATCGAAGGATCCTCACCGTTGTGGCCGTTCGTCAGTGACTCCGAGGTGCACGAGTAGTAGACGCCGTTCGTCGAGTGATTGAGCGCCGAGTGGACCGGTGGGCGCGTGCGAGCGGAGCGGGAAGAAAAGACCGTCCGATTGACTGAACAAACGCGTACATTCTTTCGTTCAACTCAAGGCATTCCGCTCGTTTTGTTCGTGACGGCGTGTGTGGATCGATGGGGGAGTGAAAAGAAATCACATGAGTTCACGAACAGAACGAGCGGAATTCGGGCGGGCAATCGAAAGGAAAACGGAAGGACAGAGTTCAGCCCCGGGAATCCCCGCTCACTCGAGATGGAACCGTTTAGAAAACGGGAGGAAGAACGAAGCAAGAACTCACCCCGTGTAGATCGGGACGAACCAGAAGATCCACCGGTCGCCGAAGATCTGCTTGAAGTTGTTGAAGGCGCCCAGATTGTACGCCTGCGGATCGGGCCCATTCTCGAAGTGCGGCGGCGACCATTGCTCTGAACACTCCACTAATTACAAGGAAGGAGAGTAGCGGGAACAAACCGATGGTCGTCCGGTTCCGCAGCACGAGGAAGATGTGGTAGAAAGAACAAGCAGGAGATGGAGACCCCGAACAGGAAGGCGAGGAAGGGCAGGAAGACGAGGCCGAAGCTCTCGAGGATCTGATGGGAGACCGGCCGGCCCTCCCAAAAGACGATGAACGACGGCAGGGAGGTGGCCAGCGCGAAGAGGCACAGGATGAAGCCGTAGAAGAGGAAGAGCATGAAGGACTTGTAGTTCCTGTGATTAGAGACGGTAAATGCCCGGGCATGTCCGTTGCCAACCCTACCTATGATGCACGCAATTGCACACCCAGGGGCAGTGATGGTCGTATCTCAAGACACATCGCCCGCACATGCTGCAGTGATGCGCGCGGTCCGGTTTGATGCACTTGCACGAGGGGCACCATCGAGGGCCTGCAAATCAACAGGAACAATTGAAAGCAAACGAGAAGAAGTGGAAACCAACCATCAGTAGTGGAAATGTTGAGAACCGGCAGCCCCTGTTGGGAGACGTAGCGGTAGAGGATCCCGTTTCGTGCCCGCTCGGTCTTCTCCTCCGCGAGGTCGAAGAGAACGTCCTCCGGCAGGTAGTAGCGGTCGGGGATCTTCGGGATGGGCGAGAAAATGGTGTTGAAGTAGGCGAAGAGGAACATCGTGAGCAGCACGTGGAAGACGACGTACAGGAGTGCCCGCAGCAGCCAGCTGTCGGTCAGGGCTGAAAGCGAGCGGGAATAATCAAAGAAAGAACGAAAGTAACTTGCCGATGACCGTCTGGAAGCAGTAGACGTAGTAGGAGAAGCCGAGGATCGCCAGAACGACGACCACCGGCAGCACGCGGAGTGTCCGCACGATCACGCCGCACACCCGAAAGCACTGCGAAGCTGGCGGCCATCCCGCCGTCAAGTTTGAGGCCTGAACGAAGGGAATGAATCGAATAAGCGGCGAGATGGAATTAAGACGACGACGCGCCGCACACGCCGCCGCAAAGCTCCCGTAGCAACCGGCGAGCCCGGCCGGCAGCCCGACCGGTGGAATCGAACGAACGAACGCGCGAAGAAATCGAGCGGAAGTCGCCGCTTCTCCGACCTGCTCGCCGTCTCGCTTCTTCTGCTCGATTATTAGTCGCGGGATGAACGGAATCGCCCGACCGCCCGCAAGCACGCGCCGGCAGCCGCTAAGAAGCTTTCGGGCGAGCGGCTTCTCGTCGTCGAGTGCGGGGAAACAAGGACGAAAACAAGGGGCGTTCTCGCCGCCTCGAATTCAACATCTCGCTGCTGAGCGGACAAAACGGAGAGACCCCAGCCAGCCTGGCCGCCGTTCGTGACTCATCCCCCCGACCCGGCGGAACAAAAGAACGGGGAGCAGCAAGGCGATCGATCGATTGGATGGGTGGAAAACGAACGAACAACAAACACGATTTTTTATCTCCACTGTTCGAATCAAAACAAGCTTGATAAGAACGAGGGGGGGTGGCGGGCGTCGTGACTAAAATCCACTCGATTCCGCTCCGCCCCGATCGGCGTCGAGTGGCGGTTTCTCTGCGAATTTCGCCCACCGACCGGCCGCTTGGCGTTCCGCCCGCATCGACGAGCCGCCGGCCGCTCGCTCGGCTTCTTCCACGTCCTCCTTCCTTCTTTCCTTGCTCGTGCTAATTGGAAAGAAGCTTGTGGCCGAAATGGACGCCCTTCCGATCGACATCCACTCGAACAAGCTGACCGGCAAGTTCGATCGATAATCCCTTCGTTTTATTTGATTGTTCGCTTGCAGATTGGCTGATTTCTCGCCGCCATTGCCCCAAGGAGTGGATGGCCAAAGTGCCGGCAATTCGGGAGAAGATCAAAGCCGCCCTGCTGGACATGCCCGAGAACGAGCGGATTCTTGACCTGCTGAAGGGCGGAAGTGAGTCCCCTTCTTTCTTTCCTCGTGTATTCCTTCCTTTCGTTGCAGACATCAACTACTTCCACTGCCGCGAGATCGTGGACATCCTGCGGGAGACGGAGAAAGACACGAAGAACATCTTCGGCTACTATTCGTCCCAGCGGATGAAGGACTGGCAGGTGCGTCTTCCTCGTTCCTCGTTCTTTTGATTGACGGACGATTGCAGGAGATCCTCGACCTCTACCAGCGGGATCACCTCTTCCTCGCCGAGTCCGCCCAAATCCTCCAACGGTTGGTCCAGTACGAGATCCCCTCGTTGCGGAAGGCGATCCAGAAGGCCCAGCACACGATCACCGTTCGTTTCCTTTCCCTTCTTCTCGTTTATTCTCTTGCGTCGTCGTTCAGGACTCGGCGAAAAAGGAGCAGGACTACGCGAAGCAGTCGGTGGACTCCCGCAATCTCTACGCGAAGGAGCTGAAGAAGTTCGGCATCAAGGGCGAGCACCTGAAGCGGGAACTCGTCGAGTTGGCCGCCGATTTGCCCGCGAAGTTCGCGGAGCTCGGCCGGCAGGCGGGCGCCCTGAACGCGCCGATCGCCTACTTCGGTTCGTGATCCGAAGGGAAGCGAATCGATCAATCTTTGTGTGTTTGCAAACGCCTTCCGCGACTTCTCCGGCCTGCCGACCCGCGACGGCGAGGTTTTCCTCCCGCTCGCCCGCCGCCTCGCCCGCAAGCAGGCCGACTTCACCGTCTACGAGTGGAAACACGAGCGAGAGCCCAAGGAAGTCCAACGGCCGTCCATCGAAGTCGAGGAGGAGAAGGTGGGTTTTTGGATCAACATGTTTTGGTTGATTGCTCGCCGCTTGCAGGAGGTGGCCGACGACGAGATCGACTTCGGGGACGACGAAATCGATTTCTGCGACGAGAACGAGATCGATTTCGGCGAGGAGATCGAGATCGTCGGGGACGACGGCGGAAGTGAGCGGCTGGCGGGGATTTCGGCGAGTAATCAGCGGATTTCAGTCGTCGCCCCCACGCCCGCCGACGACGGGATCGCCCGCTTCGAGGACGCGTTCTCCGTCTTCGAGCACCACGCGTCGTTCATCCAACTGGTGGCCGAATTGGAGGAGGTTCGTCCCTCTTTCTTCGTTCTGTTCACTCGTGCTGCTTCCAGTTGCTGACGTTCGTCACGTTCCGCCTGGCCGACGAGAACGCGAACGATCCCGCCCAGGTGTACATCGCGAGTTTGGAGCAGCGGCCGCGCGAGATCGCCGAAGGGGGCGAGCGGCGGCTGGCGGAGTGGAAGAAGACGATCGAAGAGTTTCTCGCCGCCCTCCGCGACCCCCTCACCCGCCACTTGGCCAAAATCCGCACGTCGCCCAGGTACGCGCCGCCAAGTGTTGCATTCAATCCAATCGAAACATCTGCTTGCAGCTACGTGGAGTCGTTGATCGAGCAGTTGGAGCAGAAGCGCCGTCTGGAGCACAAGTGAGTGCCGCCGAAAGGACGCGAGTGATGCGGACTGGCGGTCTTTTAGGTACAAACAGCTGGAGATCCTCGCGGCCAAGAAGCAGCGGGACCTCTCCGACGAGGTCGTTCGCAATCAGGAGCAACAGGAGATTTTATGCGATTCGGCGCGCCAACTGCAGGGAGAAGTGGGTTCTTTGCGGCCGCCGGACGCCCCAAACGACCGCCCGTCTGCTTTCAGATCGAGGACGAGATCTCCAAGCTGTACAAGGGCCGCGAAGTGAACCTGATCGGCGAAATTGCGGCCGTCTTGTACGATTGAGCCGGAGATTCCATTCCCGTTGTATTTATTCCTGTTGTTGGTGCAGAATGACGTCTAATGAAAAATAAATCTATACTGTCTACTCCTTGCCACAAGACAAACGAAAAAAAACTCGCGGACTGCCGCCGACAACACCCGCATTTTGGCCCCGCTTCTGCCGCGCGCTGTAGCCGAGTGGTTTTTGGGTTGGAATTCGGGCGGAAGAAGCTGCGGACGGAGGTCGATGATCGAACGATTGTGTGTCATGTGAGGCAATTCCATATGCCTGGACGGTCACCGGGATCGACAGGCGGAGTGCGAATGATCTTCTGGCAACACTGAGACCTCTCCTTCCGTTCGTTTCTTTTGACTCCTACCAACCGACCGACTGACTGCTGCATCCAAAAGTTTATTCGCGAAAAGAACGGTTACAATGCTCCAATTCGTTTTGTTTCTTTCGTTAAGCGGCGGCGGGATACAATAGAGCGAGAGGGGGATGTTCGATGAGAAGCGGCGATTCGATTGCGAAAGCCGTGAGAAACGAAGACAAAGAGAAGAGGGATTACGCAAATGGTTCTTGTCGATCAAAACGTGAGGGGGCGGCCGCAGATGCGCGAAAGACTCGAGAACGACGGGCTTCTTTCTACTCTACGGGGAACGTCGACTATCCTACCGAACGGGGTCGGGCACAATTGAGCTGCACGCGGAGTTCTCGAGTCTTGGGCCATCTTTGGGCGAGCAAAAAAAGAAAAGAGGGAGTGTGTGGACCTTTCGGGGTCGATCGTTGGGCTCTTGGGGCGAATGGCAGGGAGAGGCGGTCATGAGAGGAAATACTGCGGAGAGAAGGGGGCTCATTTGGGGAGGAGGTATACGAAAAGCAACGAGAAGGACGGAGAGCAAAAGAAGAGAGTGCGAGAGAAAAGCGGGGAACACTTTGGTGTCGATTCAGGGCGCCCTTCAGGCGGTCGTCGTCACGGTGGTCGGAATGACCGCAGCGTCGTTGGCGAGCAGCTGCTTGCGCTCCACCTAAAGCATTCGAATTAAAAACGTTTGCAAAAAGTGCGTTGGATGGCTCACGTGTTCGGTGAACTCCAACACGTTCGATCAAAAAATATGGACATTAGGAACGTTCGCAAAAAACCTGAACTTACGTGGGAGGTCACTCGCGTGGTGAAATCTCAAAAGCATCTATTTAGCACCGGAAAACGGACGTTTAAACTCGCCGTAGTCCTCGGGCACATTTGGAAAGAAGTCCGCGTCGGCGAACACCTCCTTCTCGCGCACCTGCGTCCACAGCGACAGCTTCAAGATGACTCCTGCAAGCGGGAAGGATGAATAAACGGGAACCGGAGAAGGTGGGGACTCACCGGTGATGGCACCGCTGATGAGGGCGATGAAGATCGTGAGGAACAGAGCGCCCAGCTGGCGGAGCGGCCTGGGCGGCGGCGTCGTAGCCCTCGTGGTAGCGGTCGGTGCGGAAGTTGGTGTAGATGTTGCGGATGGCCTCGCCGTGCGGTCCGACCGGCACGATGAAGAGCAGGACGACCGACGCCAATACGCCCACAATGGCGGGGATGCCGTGCAGCGAGAAGACGCCGCGCGTGTCGTGGAAGTTGAACTTCTTGCCGAGGGCCGGCTGCAAGCGGGGGAATCACTCTTTGTTCCTCTCTTCCCTCGACAACTCACGGTGAGGTGCTCGAAGGAGAGGACCGAGGCGGCGCCGGCGATCACACCGACGAGCAGGGCGGGGAAGGGCGCGAGGATGAGCGTGGAGACGGTTCCCGCGGCCACGCCGCCGGCCAGCGAGGCGGAAGCGATGTGCTTGATGTTGAAGCGGTGCTGCAAGACGAACGATCATTCGAGTTGTTCGCCTCCCTTCGGTTTTAATTGATTTGCGCAAGAGAAGTGAGTTTTCCGCTCGACCGAACGCTCGATTCGTTCCGCCGACTAGCGTGTTCTTTGGTGGGGGAACTCACGTCTTTGGTGACGAGCTGCGAGACCAGGAAGGTCGTGATCGGTGGAGGCGATCAGGGCGAGGAAGGTGTTGAGGACGGAGCGCTGCTGCTCGGCGGCGGTGATCGCGAAGATGGAGTTGAACGAGGGAAGAAGGCCCACAGGAAAGACGGTGCCGACGAAGCTGAAAGCGGGCGAGTAAGGGAGGTGCCCCTTGTTTGGACCGCCTACCTGAAGATGTCCGAGTGGTAGATGGAGCCCAGGTGCTCGGAGACGGCCCACGAGGGCTTGAAGAGCAGGCGCGAGGCGGCCAGGCCGAACACGGCGCCGAACAGGTGGACGACGATCGAGCCGCCGAGGTCACCGGCCTGGAGGTAGTTGAGGACGATGTGCTCGGTTGACGACTTGGACGGGCGTCTCGAGGATGGCCAGGAACACGTACTGGATGGGGCTCAGCTTGCCCACCAGCGCGCCGAACGAGATCAGGACGGCGGCCGCCGTGTAGTCGGCCTTGGCGAAGCTGAAAGCAGCGGGCGGTCATTCCTGTGGCCGGCAGGGAGAACTCACTCTCGGAGGGAGATCGTGAAGTAGCCGTGCTGGGCGAACTCGGTGGCTCATGAAGCCGCGCACCACGAGGCCCCACTCGAGCACCCACGCAAGGATCAGCAGGTTGAAGGCGGGGCGGTGAAGCCGGCGCGGCGCAGGAACGCGACCAGGAAGCCGAAGCCGATCAGCACGAAAGCGTGCGTGTCGTGGAGCACTGAAAGCACAAGGGGATTAGTCGAGGGTCTTCCCTTTCGGTTCAAGCTCGAAGCAGTTTGTTTGGCGCCCACTTCTCTCTCTTCACTCAAGCGGCGTTATTCGCGGTGCAACGCACGGCGGCGGCCACGCGACTCACGTGGGTAGAAGCGACTCACGCCCGCGAACTCTCCGTCCACTGAAATCTCCCGTCCTTCCTCTTGGTTGGTCTTCTACCTCATCCACCCGCCCACCCCTCCCATGGATAGAAACGGAACTTACGCGGAGCATTGCGCGAGACGTTGGCGAAGTCGTGCGGTGGAGAGCGGCTGGGTCTCGGCGGAGTAGCGGCCGAAGATGGCCGAAGAGGATCAGGAACACGACCGTGAAGAGGGCCACGATGATCGTGAAGCCGTGCGTTTGGAACTTTCCGGTCGCCATGACGCTCGGAGGGCTGCAAACAACGAAGCGGAATGAGCGGTCGTGCGGGGACGGCGTTTAATCGCGTTTGAAAGCGGAAAGCCGAACGGGCGGGCGGGCGGCGGCCGGATTCCCAAAGGGTCCCCTTCTGGCCGCCCGCCCGCCCGCTTTCAATCAACGGACGAAACAAAAAGCGCGCAATGACGAGGAGGCCGCCCCTCTTGAAGGGTCCCCAGCGTGCAACACGAAGTCAAACGGATTATCACGACGGCGGCATCGGCCGCCACCGTCCAAGAGGTCTCCAGGCGCGAGTGGAGGGCCGCTCGGTCGGCGAGGGCCGCGGAATGAAGCGAACG
Source organism: Aphelenchoides fujianensis (assembly GCA_024699865.1). Classification (NCBI taxonomy): domain Eukaryota; kingdom Metazoa; phylum Nematoda; class Chromadorea; order Rhabditida; family Aphelenchoididae; genus Aphelenchoides; species Aphelenchoides fujianensis. The sequence goes on along the minus strand of JAMPIO010000085.1, from coordinate 351,406 downwards.
CGCGCGCACTCGCCGGCTGCGGCCCCCGTCGGCTGCCCGCGCCCCGCCCTTCGAGCGAGCGGACCAAAACAACCGCCCAGCGCCCGCCCCTCGCCGCTGCCCGCCCGCCCGCTCGCTGGGGGATGTAAACAACAACGAGGGGGCCCGTTGGTCTTCGGTTCATAACGGGATCCGATGCACAGGCGGGCAGCGAGAGGATTAATGAAAGGGGCCCCCGACGACGGGAAGCGGGCCCTCGTTCGCCAACTCGGAGCCCCGCCGAATGCGCGAGTTCGCCGCCTGTGCCGGCAGGCGGAACGGGCGGCAATTCGAGCGGAAAAACGGCGGGCGTAAACAAGCGACCTTCGCGCACACAAAGATCGTAAATTGGGCGCCAAACCGAGGCGAAATCGAAATTCTTCGCTCGCCCCGCCCCCCCGCTGCCCACCGATGGGCCGGCTTCTTTGGCCTCCTGCCAACGAAACTTTTCGACCAAAAGAACTTCTTTTTGCCGGCTAATGAGCTCCAATTTCCGCTGCGAAGAGCGGCCGGCCGTCTTTACGAGCGGCGCGCAACGACGGCGCCTTCTGGACTTCTTTTTTAATTGCAAACGATTAAAACGGGGCGCCCGCGCGGCGTTTACGAAACGCCAACTGTTGCCGTTTGGGGGGGCGCAACGGAAAGAAAGGAGGCCTGATTTACGAGAAAGGACGACGCCAGTTGGTCGCGCTGTCCAGGGGATTGTTTTCGCTGCGGCAGTCCGCGTTCCGCTTTGTTGGACGCAAAACGGCGGACTGTTTACTTCGGCGAGCGCGGACGAAAACACGGGCGCGGAGTGTGGAAATCTCGGCCGCTTTCGGCGTCCCACGTGTGCGTGGCGCCCGCGTGGACACGGTGGACGAACGGCGAGGTGCCGAAAGTCGCCCTCCACGGGCACCTTCGGCCACGGCGTTCATCCGAACGGCAAACACGCGGCGAGGGGGCGAGCGGGCGAGGGAAATTAGCGCGGAGCGCGGAGAACAACGCCTGCCGCGCCGGCCGGCCGGCCACAGCGTCGAATGAACGCGGCAGCGCCGGCCGGCGAGCAGCGGGAGCGCGGCGGACGCGCGCGGCAACGCAAGACGCCCACCGCGAGATGAATGGAGAAGATTGGGCGAAAATCGACGCCGGCCGCGGCGTTGGGCTCGCGATTGTTCTTTCGGACGTGGTGGACGCGCGGGGGAGGGCGCGGCGGGCGAGGGTCGAATGCCGAAGTGCGCGGCGCGGCGCCCTCCTGCTCGCTCGCACTTGGCGTCCCCCCAACCGCCGCCCTCGCCCTCGCCCGGCCCTGCACACGGGCGAGCGGCCGGCCGAGCAGCGAGCAGCAGGCGGCGCCGGGCGGGCGCGTCGAACAAAAAGTGAGTGAAAGCGGAGATCCCGCCCGCCATCCCGCAGCAGGCGGCTGTTGATCCGCCCGCCCGCCCGCCTACAACGCAACCGACCGACCGAGCGAGCGGGCGGCAAGGGGGCCAACAACAAATCACCGGCCGCCTCGCCGCGTCCATCGGAGTGCCGCCCCTCGCTTCTCGAACAATCCGCCCGCCCCGCCCGCCCGGCCTGCCGGCCGCTTGTCGTCGCACGTGTTTTCGCCGGCTGCCGTCGGCCCCGATCGCCGCCGTTTGTTTACGCGAACGAGATCGCCCGCATTCCGCACGGCCGGCCGGCCACCGCTTTGTGAATCAAGCCGCTCGTCGTCCACATCACGAGAGCTGCCAAACAACAACCGTGAATCACGCAACAAATCGCCCCCGATCGCTCGAGAGAGCACAAGGTTCGCCGGGCGCGAAATCGAAAGGAATGAACTCCTCAACCGGCCGCTCCGCCTCAACGAACGAACGGCGGGGGACTCCCGAATGCATCCGCGCGCTCCACTCAATTTGTCGCTCGAACGGGCGTCAAGGTCGACAGGCGGCGGCGGCGGCGGCGGCGGGCGGAGTGCCGGAAGAAACAAACAACTCGGAGCCGGCCGCCCTTTTATGCATTCGGGAGGGCGGCGACTTCAAACGGCCGCCCGCTTTGTTTCGCGATCACTCCGACCGGCCATTTTTCAAACGCGAACAAACCGGCCGGCCGCCAAAGGAACGCCCCGAAGAGCGGCCGCAATCGCGAGTACGAAATCCGATGCACGCCGATCGAGCGGCCGGCGAACGCCGAGCGAGCGAGCGAGTGGATCGCCGGCCGGCCGGCCCACCTCCTCGCGGATCGCGGCGGGGCGTCGCGCGAGGCGGCAGGAGTTCGGAGGTTCTTTTGTCCACTCGGCGCGGCCTTCATGCCCCCACTCACTGCGCACTCGCCCCCTCCATCCGCCCATTCATTCGCCTAATGGAGTGCGTGAGGTGCACACGAGCAGTCGAACGAATGCCCCAACGAGTGGCAATCGCGGGGCCGCCGCCCGCACTTCGTTTGCATTTTTAACACCCGCCGATTCGAATGCGGACGGCCGCGTGATCGATCGTACAATTCTAATGACCGCCGAGCACACGATCCCCCCGGCCGGCCGACGGCTAGCGGAAAGAAACGGTCGGTCGGCGGCCAAAAGTCGGCCGACCGGACGGCGCGCAATGAAGAAGGCGAGCGGGCGGACGGAAAGGGAAGCGTTTTTGTCTTTGGACCGACCGGAATGTTCGGCCGACTCGGAGCGGCCGGCCGGCGACAATTCGGGGGACCCGAAGAGGCGAGTCGATGGCCGCCGATTGCAATTTCGTGCACGAAACAAGCGGTCGACCGGCCGGACCGGCGGCCTCATTTCTCTCCCGCAACCGACCGGAGCGGCCAAAAGTCAAACGCCGAAGCGGGCGGGCGGTTCGGAAACCGAATGCAAGAGAAGACGGCGGGCAATCCGGCGAGCAGATTACCCGCCAGCAGTAATTCCCCTCCAATACGAATGAAGGCCGAAGAAACCAGTTGGCTGGCAGCCGAGCGGGCGGAAGGAGGCCATGAACGACGCAACCAAGTGGGCAGTCGATTGGATGAGTGCGGGAAACACCGCCCGCCTCGCCTCGTCTCAATTAAACGCCGGCCCGCCGCAATGAGATGCGCGCCCGGGCACGCGGCGAAGCGGCGAATTCTCATTAAATTTTCATTTGGGCCGATTGCTTCGCGCGGCGCCCCGAATTGCGCGATAAGTGATCGTAAATCTCCCGCCGTTTGTTTACGACCGGCCGGGCGTGAAGGAGTGCGAACATCCGCCTTCACAACGGAGGTGGACGGGCGGATTGGCGTGAGAACAGCTGCCCGAACACTCCCCAAACATAAACAAACGATACGAAACGCGAGGCACTCGGCGGGGGATCGAAATGACGAGGCGAACAGCCGCAAACCTCCCGCCCGCCCGCTCGTCCGTCCGCTCGGATTGTGCGCTCCTGCCTGTTTGTTTTCGTTTCGTTTGATAAGCGGGCGGCCTGCACCTGGAGCGGCGAGTGGACACAACAATCCTTGGGCGCTTGTTTGCCCGCCGATCACTCCCGTCCGGCCGCCCGTTTCGGGGGAAATCCGCCGGCCTCCCCGCTCTGCCGGGCGGCCGAAACAAAAAGCAAAAGGGGGACGGATCGTAATGGCGGCCGGCTCAAAATAAACCCCCAAACGTTTCCATGGAGAGCGAGGCGACGACGAGGCGGTAATAACGGGCGTGCAGTGCAGCGAGCGGGCGACCTTCGGCGGCGGCAACCCAACGGATTATGGCGGACGGGAGGGCGGCCGTCAAATCCCCCGGAAAGAACCGTACAGTGCGGCGAGTCGAAGTGGACACTCGCGCCCAACAATCACGAGTTTATTCCGTGCAAACGAGTAAGTGAAGTCGACTACCAATCGATCGGCTAACAGTCGAGTGAACACGCGCTGTTGCTCAGTCACCGGCCTGAAAGCGCGAGTGATCAACCAGAAGGAAAAAAGGGCACTCACGGCGTAGATGTACAGCTTCTTCCTCGACAGCCCCCGCTTCCGTTGGGGAGTGGCCGCCTTGCCGCTCGGCGCGCCGCCCGGCGGTTTGGTCGACGAGCTCGCCGCCGCCTCGTCCTCCGAACTGCTGCTCTCCGTTGAGGGCGAGACGGAGACGTTGAAGCGGGCGGCGGTGGGCACCAGCGAGTCCAACCGGCGGATGTGGTCGGTTTGAGCGGAGGTGGAGGACTTCCGCTCGTCCGTCTGAATCGCCTTGTTGCGCATTCGAGTGCGCTCGAGGAAGCGCTCGTTCAGCAGCCGCTTCTGGTGTTTGCTCATCAGCTTCACGAGGAAGCGATCAGGCAGCGACATTTGCGTGGCGTAGCGGTGGACGGCGTCTAGCTCTTCTGCAATCCCTCCTGCAATCAACGATCCTCTCGATGGACGAACCGGGCGTCGCGTTGGCCAGCGACTGGGAGGACTGACGGCGGAATTCCTCCTGTTCGCGGAGGCTGGGAACGGGGATTGAGATGACGGTCGCCGACTGTTTTCTGTCCGTTTGCGCGTACATGCTCGTCGCGTTCGATACCTTCCGCTTCTCCGCTATATCGAGCAGTCAGTGGAACACGATAAACGAGGGGACGAACCGATCAACTGCTTCTTGAAGTCGCTTTCGATCGAACGAATGATTCGAGCGAACACCGCCTCAATGTGGACCTCAAGCAGTTGATTAGGCGAAATAGGAGAACAGAAAAGTACTTGGAAGATCTGAATCGACATCGACACGACCGCAAGACCGAGGAGAATCAGGACGAAGTTGAGCACGGCGATCCTGTGCGGGACCACAACGTCGCCCAATCCTTCAAGCAACAGAAATGAATGGGGAGGATTCTCCGCTCACCGATTGTCGTCAACGAGACCGACGAGAAGTAGAGAGCCGTGATGAAATCCCAGTCGCCCTGGATCCTGAACACAACCCTTAAACCTTTGATCAATGGAAAGAAATGAACCATTGGAACAGGAAGCTCGAGAAGAGCAAGTAGATGACGATTGCGAACACGGCGAGCTTCATCGGGAGTTTCGGCTGCTCGATCTCCTGCGCCAGCGGGACGTCCGCTTGGCTCGCGACCTCCGAGTCGGCCAGCGAGTACTGAAAAAAGAATTGAATGAATGGTTGGAAAGAGGGGATGCGAACGTCGTCGTACTCGACCTCCGCCTGCAGCTTCTTCGACTTCCGCGCCCTCGAACGGATGTAGTGGGCGGAACGCAGGAGGTACTTCTTGTAGAGTCCTTGCATGCACTCGAACAAACCGCCGCCCCACGTGTTCAGGACGGTGATCAGGAGAGGAATGCCCAAGAAGGAATACAAGATCGTGAAGAGCCTTCCCCCTACGCTCTTCGTTGTGAGGTCGCCGTAACTGAACGAAGACAACCGGTGAGTGAAGCAGAATGCAGAGGGCTTGCCCGATCGTCGTGTAGAGGGATCCGCTGTAGTACAGGCCGCCCCACAGATTCCACCGCGGCTGATCCGAGTAGCGAGAGTCCCGCACGGGCAGCGAGTCCAGCATGCTCTGGTCATAATGATCGAGAATCTTCGGCAGACTCGTGTTCAGCAGGGCGGCCACTTTGATGTCTTTGAAGAAGTAGTACTAAACGAAAAGAAAGATGAAAGGTTAAAGACGAGTAGAGAGCTTACGGTGAGGTCGCTGAAGAGCTTCTCGCGAGCCAGCTGCTTCGCGACCTGTTGGTTGTGCTCCCGCTCTCTGATGATCTTCAGCTCGTTCTCCTGCTCGAGCGCGCAAAAGCAGAAAGCGCCCAGCAAAGAGTAGATTGCAATAATCAGCCCCATCACCAAGTGGGCGATCCTGTAGCGCTCATAATTGGTGGTGAGCAGGTTGAAGAACATCCCGACGGCTGCAAGTGGGCGCCGTCGATTAGTCGCTGCAGGCATTTTTGCAATGGACACGTGAACAAAGAATGAAAGAAAGAAAAGCTGGAGCGGAGGAAAGAAAGCAACCCGCATTCCCGCTTTATCGCTTTTTCATTGGGCTTTCGATCAGAACGACTCTTTTGTTATGAGCTTCCCCAGGCAAACAGAAGCACGGAAGTGCTCATAAAGCGGCCGAATCACGGTGGCCATTCGACTGGCCACCCCGGCCGATCAAGCGTTGGACCTTGAGCAAGCGAACGACCGGCAACCGGATGACGTGGAGCGAGGACGATAAAAACCGAAGGAGGCACACGTGCGGGCAAGGCGGCGATCAAAACTCGCCCAATTACGACGATCGTCGAATCGAATCTCCGGGCCGAAGACGGCGGCCGTTGGGGCAGACCGGCGGGCAGCTGCCGCCTTCTTTTTCGTTCGTTTATTTCGCCCGCCGATCGCGTTCTCCCAATCCGAACGGGCTTGCGGCAATCAACAACTGGGCGCCGCCGCTTGATTCATGAGCCCGGCGGCGTTCATCCCGACTTTCCGCCTCGATTGATGGCCGGCCGGACGATCCGACCGGGCGGACGTCAGCGGGAATTGCAGCCCGAGGACGGAGACTCGCATTAATTGCAAGAAAATTCGATTTGACGTCAACCGGCGGCTATTTCGAGCTCTTCCATCTAATTGTGTGCTACTGACCGCTCGGCATTCAAGGCGAATCTCGGCTGCTTTTCGTTGCTGTCAACAATCACTTCCCGTTGTGTCACTTATCGCTCCCAACAAACACCTGCCGTCCGCCCGCCCGGTTGGGAGGAGGAAGTAAAATAAGGCGGTTGTTTGTTCGTTTGCGGCGTTTTTCTCGAATTCAATTCAATTTAATCGAATTCCACTCCGACCGAAACACACGACTGTTCGCTTCTCGGGCACGTCCTTGAGCACTCACGACCGTCCGGTCGGCCATTAAATCGGAGCGATCGGAGCAATCGAAGCGAATGGCAGCGGAATTGCGTGCCCGTGAACTTCGATCAGCAAGCGAGAGCAGTGGGAAGGCAGATGGGAGGATGTTGTTCGAAAACACACGAACATAAACAAAACGATCCCGTCGGTCGCTCGAGCGGCCGGCCGGCCGGGCGATTCATTTGTTTTCGCCGCGTGTCTCCGGGCGATTCGCGGAGATCAACAGTTGGCGACGCCGACCGTCGGGCGTGTATAAAAGCGGCGGCCACGTAGCCGCCACTCAGCCGCGTCTTCTTCCTCCTTCCTCCTCGAATTCAAATCCTTTCCAGAAGATGCAATCGATTCAAATCTTCGCCCTCGGCCTCCTCCTGCTCGCCGGCACGTCGATGGCGATGCGCAAGCAGGGCGCCGCCGTCAAGGGCCAACTGCTGTGCAACGGACTTCCCGAGAAGGCAAGCATCGAATGAATGTGATCATAAATAACCCTTCTTTCGTTACAGAACGTTAAGGTGAAGCTGATGGAGGTGAGTCTGGGGGTCGGTCTTCAACCTGCCGCCCCCGTCGCTTGATGGGGGATTGTGAAAGTGATCGGCAGAGCGGCCAGCTTTAATGAACTTTGAACGACTGAACTGAACGCTCATTGCAGGTGGACCGCAATCCGGGCGACTCGGACGATCTGCTGGACGAGAAGTTCACGGACGCCCGCGGCTACTTCCTTCTCGACGGTACCACGAGAGAACTCACCACAATCGAACCCGAGTAACATAGAGCTTACCTCCATCCAACCCTTCTTTTGTTTAGACTCCGCATCTTCACCGACTGCGAGGACGGCATCAAGGTGAGTGGGAGGTGAAAGGAAGATTCAACGAGTGTTCGTCTTTTAGCCCTGCAAGCGACGGATCGTGATCCCCGTGCCCTCGGAGTACATCCACCACGGGACGGCCGACAAGGTCTTCGACATCGGCTCCAAGGACCTCGCACCCCAGGTCAACGGCGAGGGCCGCACGTGCACCGACGAGTAGACGTCGACGGACGAGGAATCCCGCCTTTATTTTCCGCTCTTTTCCTGTCCGCTTTGTATTCGTTCGATCCGAACGCGAGTAAATGGATTCATTCTGGCAGCAAAAAGGAGTCGTTGGAACGAGAGACGTCAGGGACGTTTTGGTGCGGGGATCTGCGGGAGGGCACCGGAATTTGCGCTCTCTAAACGCGTAAGTAGAGGCTGGGTGGATGTAAGGGAGAACTCACCCGCACACGTGAACGGAATGCAGTAGCGGCAGGTCTTTTGACAGCCTTCTTTCATCAGATGTGTGTAGCCCTAAAGAGCCGGTTACTTGATGTGTGGAGTTGCAGGCACCCACCTCTTTTGTGCACTGGCTACGCCGACAATGACGTCTCATGTCGAAACAGTCGCCTTCAAACATTCGTAAGGAGTACAAGCCGCTGGAAGAAAGCAAACCCTTGTCCACGCACCGCCCGCAGCTCATCGGGCACGCTTTGACCATCATGCGATGGTACATCTAAACAGGAGGAACTTGAACACGCTTCTGCCTTCTTTTCTTACCGGGAGCTCGCAATAGCGCTTTCTCGTTTGGCAGGAGGAATAGCGATCTTTGCACCGCTCGACGCACGGAATCGTGATGTTCGTTGGAACGGGATCGATTCGAGCGGTGGTCGTCTGCACAGTCGAGGGCACGAGCGTCGTCCCGTCGACTTGCGGCTGAGCGGCCACGTCTTTCAAAACCAAGCCGAAGAAGAGGACGAGAAGCACATCGAGGAGAACGAGCGGAAGCAATTTGCCCAAACGAGGCATTTCGGATTGCTTTCGGCAAGTGATCCCCTCTTGCAGACCTCCTTCCGTCTTTTATCCCTCGCTCGCTTCCTTCCTCCCACTTCTTTCTTCATTCGGGACAAAGAAGTTGGAAGTGAGCGGCAAGCGGAACAAAGGAGTTTGGCAAGCGGGCAGGTGAGCAAACGAACGGCAATGAAGGGAAGACGCGATTTGCAGCCAGAAAGCAAAGCAAGACCTCGTGACCCCCGGATTTCAACGAGAAGCAGCGAGAAATCGAAGAGCAGAAACAAAGTCGCGCGATTCCTGCTGCAAGTGGCCGCTTTGCAGCAGGCGGCAACAAACTCCAACACGAAAGCCGCGCGTTCGTGGCGAGCAGAATCGAATTCGAACGGATCCACTCGCTGCTCCTTTTTTGTCACCACCTCACCGCGGGGAGGCCGACGGAAGCCGGCCGGAGAGCCGCTTGATCCCAACGAATCCCGCACAAGCCGCCGACCAGCGGGGACAGGTGCACGAATGCGGAGTGGAATAAAAGCGGCGGAATGAGCGCAAAGAAGTGTGTTTTCCGAAGGTCCAATCATGTTGAATCTTCTCCTCCTCTCCGCCTTCTTCTCCGTCGGGATGGCGGCCGGCACGGCGCCGCAGAAGTTCACCGTCGCCCCGATCTTCTCGAAGAAGGGGACCCTCATGCAGCTGATGGGACTGGGGTTAGTTCTCGAGCTCCCTTTGTTCAAACTAGCTGCTTTAAGGACGCCCACCCAACCGATCACTCTGCACTTGAATCCGACGACCCCTGACTTCTTCGTCGTTCCGACCACCTGCAAGACGACCAACTGCCTGAAGAATCGTGGAGGGTAACAACGGGCAGCAGGGAAGCAATCCATTGACCGCTCTTCAGCTTCGACACCTCGAAGTCGTCCACTTTCGACGACACGAACGCCGGACCGTTCGCCACGACCGTCGGCGGCGCCCAATCGACCGGCCGCCTGTGCAAGGACGCGCTCACCGCCGTAAGCCTTCAATCGCTGTTCGAATCGAAGCTTTCGCTTGGTTGCAGCTGGCGATCCCCGGCCGCGCCCCGCCGATCATCCCGCTGCCGCTGGTCGAGTCGCCGAACGGCGAGCTGCGCGAGAGCGTGGCGACCGGAACGATGGGCTGGGGCTTCTTGCCGAACGGCTCGCCGCTGCCGGCCACCTTCCTGCAGGGAATGCTCAAGAACCTGGACCTTCCCGCCTGGGAGGTGTACTACCAATCGTTCGTCCATCTATTCTTTCGATTGATGAGTGAATGCTCGTTCAGGTACACGCACACGAAGAAGGACGACGTGACGGTGGTCGGCAACGTGACGTACGGCAACAAGGACCTCAAGCACTGCAACGAGGATCACTTCTTCTTGAAGACGGACAACCCGAAGGCGTGGGAGTTGAAGATGGATTAGTGAGTGCCGAATGGAAGGAAAGAACAACCCCCTAGTGTTTAGCGCAAAGATCGGCAACGTTCGCTTGCGCGGCGGCCGCGCGCTGATCTACCCGGGATCTCCTCGGATTCACGCGCCCGCCACGGTCGTTGCGGCCATCCGCAAGCGTGTGCACGCGAAGTACGACAGCCGCCTGAAGGAGTACGTGGTCGACTGCAAGATCCGCAAGAAGCTGCCGATGCTCCGCTTCGTGATCCACAAGAAGGTGTTCGCGTACTTCCCCCGAGAGTACCTCGTCCAAGTGAGCAGCTTGAAGGAGAGCAATCGAATGACCAGAGAGGATTGCAGAGCGAAGGAACCCAGAAGTGTCTGCTGATGATCGCGCCGCCCAGCAAGCGCTACACGGGAGCCCAGTGGATCCTGGGAGAGTAAGCGAAGAAAGGGATCCCTTATTGTTAATTTTCTACTGACTTTAGCCCGATCATGCGCGAGCACTGCATTTACTTCGACTTCAACGGGCCGCGCATCGGATTCACGAAGCACAAGGGAAAGTGAGCAGTGGAGCGGGCAGGAGCATTGAATAAACGTGTTATGCATTCACCTACGAGTGATTAGTCAACGGTTAGACGGGAATAAACCAGCAACTTCAACCCATCGGAGAAGGAATGAGTGAATGAAAGGGAAGAGACAAACCCGCTACAGCATTGTGATCCCTCGTTTCTCGTTTGCTTGAGTCGAGCAACGGCTCTCGAGCAAGGAAACGGAAGAGAGGGTGCACTGCGTGCTTGAATCCACGAATTCGCAAGCTGGGATGAAAAGCGGTTGTTTGAGCAGGCGTGTGTCTCTTGCACGTTCTCTAGCTTGATGCAAACCACCGATGGACTGTTTGGTCGGAAGCGGGTGTATAAAAGGCGGGATAGACACAAAAGAGTTACAGAAAGAAGGTGACTCGCGATGCAGTGGATCGGGAGCTCGCTCTTCGTTCTTTTCGTCCAGTTCGCCTCGATCGCCGCCCAACAACTGAAGACGGTGCAGCCGTTCGTTGGGAAGCATGGTGCGTTGCTTTCCTTCGTTATTTGTGGGCAATCCTCTCGTTTCAGGGACGATGATGGGAATGCTGTTGCTGGGGAATCCCCGTGAGTCTCCTGCACTCCTTCTCGACCACCTCCGCTCCTTGCAGCCCGTCCAATGAAAATGGAGCTCTCGTTCACGTCGCCCGAATTCTTCCTCATCGATTCGAAGTGCGCGGGCGGGTGCACGAAGAACCGGAAGGGAATGGACACCTCCGCGTCGTCTTCGTTCGTTGAAATCACACCGAAGAAGGAGTTCAAAGCGAGCTACCGCGGTGCGAAGCTGAGCGGTCGCTGGGCATCCGATCAGCTCACGGCGGTAAGCAAGAAGCGGAAGGGATAAGGGTGTAGACGATTGCTTGCAGCTCGCCCTCGGCCCCAATTCGCCGCCAATTCAGTTCGGGTTGGTCGACTCGATGAACGGTGGGGCGTCTTACGTGGCCGACTACGCCGACGGTTTGTTGGGTGAGTGCTTGATCGACCGTCTTTACTCGAACATAACGCTGTTGTTCAGGCCTTGGATTCATGAAGCAGAATCCGAATCAGGAGATTTCTTTTGCCCAATCGCTACTCGAACTCCTCACCCAGCCGGTCTTCACGATTTTCATGGAGAAGTGAGCCCAGCGATCAGTTCACTCTAAGATCTGCTCGTCAGGTACACGTACTCCGCAAAGAACAAGGTGGAGACGTCCGGTGAGCTCGTCTACGGCGCGAGGACGGACAAGTGCAATCCCAACGTAAGCTGCAAAGATTGTCCAACTTCTACCGCGTTCCTTTCAGTACTTTTTCGTCAAAATGGACAAACCGGACAAGTGGATTGTGCGGATGAAATCGTGAGTTTCTTTGTCTTTTTCCTTTCTTATTCTCTCGTTTGTTGTGCTCGCATCGGGAACACGCGACTGGGCGGCGGCGAAGCGTTGTTCATGCCCGGCTCTCCGCGCATTCACGTGCCGAAGAAGACGTTCACGGCTATTCGGAAGCGAGTGCACGCGACCCGCGACAAGAAGCTGGGCGAGTACGTGGTCAAGTGCTCGATCAAGAAGCAACTCCCGCGTCTTCGGCTTCAAATTCACGGCCACACGTTCGTCCTCTTCCCGAAGGACTACTTGGTTCAAGTGAGTGGGAGGAAGAAGCAAGTAGGAAGGGACCTTGGTGTTTGCTGCAGGCACGTGGAAACAAGTGCGTCCTGCTCATTTCGGGCCCGAGCAAACGGTACGCGGGAGCTGACTGGATCCTCGGTAGGCGAATAAAGAGAACAAAAAGATGAATCTTCCTTTCAGGCGACGTAATTCTCAGAAACCACTGCTTGCTGTTCAACCCGGGCGAGAAGCGAGTCGGTATCACGGGACACAAGGGAAAATGAACACCCGATTGCAAGGAGAAGTAAACAACTCAATAGCTATTTGTTTGTTGAAAAGAAGACGACTGACCTCCGGGTCTCTCCGAAACGAACGAAATGCGGGGCGGCCGTTTAAGGTCGCCCGTCGAGCACCCGCCCGTCGGAACAAACAGCCGCCCGTTGATCCAATTAGTCGAATCGAATCTTCGGTTTGTTGCACAAGCAACAGAAGAACAGGTGAACACCTTGTAGACGCCCGAACGCCCTCTCTCGAGCGTCTCGAATCGGAGGCCAGAAACCGGCAGTTCGCAAGGGAGAACCGGGCCCATTAACCGGAAGGTCGTCCTTGCGCCCGCTTCTAATGGACTCCGCTGATTCGAAACGTGCGAAAGAAACTCGAATTTTGCAATGGGAACAAGCTGGAATCACGTTGCCAGTCGAATAAAAGGCGAATCGAAGTCGTCGACCTCGTCGTCACTCGTCGTTCTCCCGCAAGAGAGATGGCGGCTCGAAGCTCTCCTCCTTCTGGCCGGCTTTCTGCTCGTCTCGTCGGTGAATGCCGGGCTACAATCGACCGTCCTATCCGGCTCCAGCTCCGAGTTATTCGCCGCCCGTTGAAAGCTACAATCCAGCGCCTCCACCGCCTCCACCCCGCCTCCTCCCCTCCGCCTCCGCCCACCTACAATCCCGCCCCGCCTCCCCACTTACTCGGCTCCAGCTCCCGTCTACTCGCCGCCTCCACAACGTAAGCTCGCTCTTTTCTTCTCCCACTAAAGCACACCGAACGGATTCAGAGGGTTACCAGCGGGCTTCGTACGGCAACGGCTACGCCACCGGGAAGTGAACGACGAACACATGCTTTGAAGCTTCCGGTTTCTCCCCTGCTTCGTGCTGCTTGTTGACGTAATCGCGAGAATAAACGAGCGGAAATGAGTGAGTGGTCGGCGTTCGCTGAAGACGAGCGAGCGATCAGCCTCGGCCGGTTTCATCCTCGCGTTGCTTGTTTCGTGACCTCAAGAAGCGGGTCGAACTTCCGCCGGCTTATTCAACACTTCGCCAAGTTCCCCCTGACGCAAACTTCAACCGGCGAGAAAGAAAGAAGAAGGAAGGACGAGGTGGCGGGCGAGTGTAAAGCAAACCGGCGGGCGGCGATCAACGTTCACGTTGGCGGAACGGCGGCGAAGGGACCGCCCGCGGACGTTCGGTAACCTTGGGGGTCGGCGAGGACGCGCGGCCGCTACTTAAGGCCGGTCCGGTGGCATTCGAATCATCACTTCTTTCTTCCTTCGTCCTCTTCGAGTGGTTTCAAACCGAACCAGAAAAGGTAAGAGTTCTTCCATCACTTCCTTCCTTCTAACCACTCATTCTGTTCAGTGAATGCGTGTCCTGCTTCCTCGTCCTCGCCGTCGTCTGCATCTTCCTTGGGCGTCCAAGCCGGCTACGGCCCGCCGATCCTCCCGCCGCCGCCCTCCGAGTGGAGGCTACGGGTAGGCGCTCTTTCTCATGACCAAAATTCAATGTTCATTGCAGATACAACGGAGGCGGTGGAGGATTTGGCGGAAGCTCGTACGGAGGCGGCTATCAAGGAGGCCAGTTCGGCGGCGGCGGCTTTGGCGGCCAACCGGGCGGCTTCGGACGACGTCGTTGAACGTCTCCCTGATCAACTCTCCTCTCGCTTTCGTTCTTCTCGACGTGTACAACCCTTTTGTATTCGAACTAGCCGCACTGCTTGAATAAACAGCATTCTCTTCATTCCGCCCGTTCATTTGATCTCCGAACAAACGAAATGAAAATGACAAGCGAAGACTGACAATGCACCCTTCAATCGATCCATCTTTCTTTCTTCCTTCGGGCTGCCGGTCGACCGTCTCGCTCACAAACAGACGGCCGGCCGCCTGTTTACACTCGCCGCCCTTCTTTCTTCTTGGAACGAACGGAATAACAAAAAGCATGCGGGCTGGCGGCTGATGATTTGCGGGAAATCATTGACAAAAAAGAACTTCCATTCCAGCAATCGAGTCTCGTCGATTGAATGAACCGCCGATCATCGACCGCATGGCGTCAACTTCCTTGTCTACTTCCTCGTTCTTCTTCTGGTTGAACGTCGGCGAGACGAATCCATTACAAAGTGGGGTTCCGAGGAAAAGTAATCGGTGAGAAAGGGAATCAACTGGTAAGAGCCTCTCCGCCTACCTTGGTGCGCCGGAAGAACACGGCAAGTTCAAAACTAGGCAGCAGCTGGCCTCCAAACAACCAACAAAAGTATGTTGACGGGAATTAGCCGCAATTTCTCGTGAACACTTCCGTCTTACCCTCACTCATGGCTGAACAAACGCAGAGTCAAGAAGGGCGCAAATCCTGTTTCGAAGATCCTAATCTTAATCTCTCACGCCAATTGAATCCTTCCCGCTAATCCGCTTCACTCGATGAAATGCGGGTGTTCCATTCCGTCCTTTCGTTTTCTCTTTTTCTGCTCTTGGTTTCCACTACCAACGGGAACGTTTACCGAGGTCGCCGCACCTTCTACCCCGAGCTTCAACAGCCGCCAGAGGCCGAATGTGAGCCGTCGACTGCCTTCTTTCCACCCAACCTTCCTTTAGACACAAAGGAATACTACCAGTCGCTCTGCTCGCCGGCCGCCCGACCGCAAGGGAACCTGCAAGATCCCCATCTAATAACCAGCGAAACAGAGAGAAATAAACGAGTTTATTCGAACAATCAACCTCTTCGTCGCCCGCCGATCACTCCTTTGCCCGGCTGTCCAAATTGACGGTCACCGGCCCGTCGTTGCTGATCTCCACGTTCATGTACGCGCCGAACTGCCCGTCCTGAACGAGAGGAAGTCAACAGAAAGCTCCCTCCAAACTCACTTTGATCCTTTCCGGGCTGATAGGCGGCCTTCAGTTGCTCGAGGAACTTCGCGTAGAAGGCGGGCGCTTCCTGCGGGCCCATCGATCGGTGGAAGTCCAGCTTGTTGCCCTTGAGCACCGAATGGAGGGTGAACTGGAAGCAGAAGAGTTAAAGAGGAAGAAAGAAGAGAGTGTGACCTGGCTGACGCAAAGGATCTCCAGCCCGCAATCGACCACCGACCGGTTCCACCGCTTTCCGCTTTCCGGATGGTCGAAGAGGCGGAGGTTCAGGAGTTTGCGCACGCCCCACTCGACGTCCTCGTCCGTGTCCTCCCGGCAGATGCCCACGAGCACGCAGATTCCCCGGCCAATCTCTGAAATCTGAAGGTCGTTGATCAAACGGAAGAAGGCGAGCGGATACACAAGCTCGGAAGAACTCACCAGTTGGCCGTCGACGGAGACCGCCGCCCGCGTCACTCGTTGGATCACGAACCGCATCGATCAGTTAACGAGATCCACCCGAACCAACAGAAGAATCTCGACAATCGTTGCTTGCCGAGAAAGCCGGACGGAAAATCCCCGTTTAAAACGCCGCCACTCGCGTGCAGTTTGCACTCGACCGCGCCCGCCGGTTTGTCGGCGTGTTCCTTCGGATTTCGCCTGTTTTTTTCAATCCACGCCGTTCCAATCGATCCTTCGCGCGATGGCCGACTACTACTCGCAGAATTTCTACGGGCAGAACCAGCCGTACGACCAGGCGGCCGGCGGCCAGTGGTTTCAGCAGGACGGCGGCTGGGCACAAACCAACTACAATCAGCAACAATACGGAGGTTTGTTTCCTTCCACGCATTTCCTTGATTGTTTGCGCCTTCAGATCAATCGTACAACGGCGGCGGCGGCGGGAATGCGGCGTACGGGGGCGATCAGAACTACGCCCAGCAGCAGGGCTACAGCGGCAACATGTTCCTCCCGTCCGCGCCGCAAGGTTCGCTTCCATTCTCGTGAATTCATTGATCCTTCTTTTCTGTTCAGAAGCCCCCACCCGATCAGACGACGACTTCTAGAACGAGCCGCCCCTGTTGGAAGAACTGGGAGTAAACTTTGATCACATGTGCGTCCTCCCCGCCGCTCACCCACTCGTTTCTTTCGTTTTCAGCCGGCAGAAGACGATCGCCGTCTTGAATCCGATGGCGTACGCGTCCGCGGACGTGGCCGCCGACCAGGACCTCGCCGGGCCGCTCGTCTTCTGCCTCCTGTTCGGAGCGGCCCTCCTGCTGAACGGCCGGGTGAGTTCTTCCGTTGGAATTGAAGTGAAGTGAGTGCCTTCAGGTGTATTTTGGCTACATCTACGGAATCGGCATGCTGGGCTGCGTGGGCATGTACCTGCTGCTCAACCTGATGGCCGAGCAGAAGAAGATCTCCTTCACGTGCACCGCGTCCGTCCTCGGCTACTGCCTCCTGCCGATGTCCCTGCTGGCCCTCTCCGCAACGTTGTTGTCCTTTTCGGTTCGTTCCACCTTTCATTGATCCTTTCATTGAATTCCGTCCTGTTCAGACGTACTTGGGCTACGCAGCCGCCCTGCTGGCGATCGTTTGGTGCGCCTCCTCGTCCGCCAAGCTCTTCTCGGCGATCCTCTCGATGGAGGGGCAGAAGTTCCTCGTTGCCTACCCGTGCGGAATGCTCTACGCCGTCTTCGCCCTGCTGGCCATCTTTTAAGCGCCCGCACGGCTGCCATCCCTCTTGCTTGTCCAATCGGATTAAATTATTCTTCACACGTTGCCTTTCTTTCCGTTGGAGCAATGAATGCGCGGAATAAACCACTCTTCTCCGGAGATAATCGGCGAAATGAAGACGTTTGCCGCGAATTTCGCCCCGCAATGGTTGCCTCCAACGGCGGTCTTCCCCTCCACCCCGACCACTCGCTTTTGGTCGCACGTGCAAAACGGGAGTTTGTTTTCGCCGCCGGCAGTCCGCACTCGCCGCTCTCCAGCGAGCGCCGCGATGATCGCCGCGAGCAGGACGCGAATTCGCTCGCCGCTCCTCGCTTTCGCCCGCTTCTTCAACTCGGATGTCACCGAGGTTCGTCCCCCCCTTCTTCATCCCCTTCTATCCTCGGATTGATTGCAGAAATGCTCCAAACTGGTGCCCAAATTCGAGGCCGTCGTTGGGTGCAGCTAACGTGATCACGCGCCGAAGCGCAACGCGAGCAGTTCAGCCACGATGAGGGCCACTTTCCGTTCGTTCTTTCGCTTAAATGTCGTTGATCTTCCATTTGATTGCAGGTTCTGCACGCCGGACCTCGTCGTTCTGCCGGGTAGCACGGAGGAGGTGGCCGCGATCCTTCGGCTTTGCAACGAGCAGAAGATCCCCGTTTGCCCCTCCGGCACCCGCACGGGCATTGAGGGCGCGGCCATCCCGCTGCACAAGGGCGTCGTCGTGGACATGCTGCGAATGAACGAGCGTGCTGCACGTAAACGAGGCGGATTTCGACTGCGAGGTGCAGCCGGGCGTCACCCGGCCAGGCGTTGAACACGCACATTCGAGATACGGGCCTCTTTTTCTCCGTCGACCCGGGCGCCGATGCTTCGATCGGCGGAATGATCGCGACAGCCGCCTCCGGAACGACGAGCGTCCGCTACGGAACGATGAAGAACAACGTGAAGAACCTCGATGTCGTCCTCGCCGACGGGCGCGTGATCCATACGAAGGGCAAAGGAAGACGGCCGTGGTTCGTTCCCCCTCTTCTAATTCCTTCAATTGGTTGCAGGAAGTCGTCGGCCGGCTACAACCTGACCGAGTTGTTCGTGGGAAGCGAGGGAACCTTGGGCGATCGTGACGTCGGCGGTCGTCTCGCTGCACGCCCGACCGCAAGCCGATCAGCGCCGGCCGTCTGCCCGTTCCCGTCGGTCGAGAAAGCGGTCGAGACGGTCGTGAACCTGCGGCAGCTGGCCCTTCCGTTGAGTCGAATCGGTTCGTCCCCCCATTTCCCCTCCTTCTACCGCTTCTGGCAGAGTTCCTGGACGAGCACCAAATGGCCGCCAGCATCGCCTTCAGCCGTCCTGGAGATGCCCGCGAAGCCCACTTTGTTCCTCGAGTTCCACGGCGCCACCGAGGAGGAGGTCGGCCGGCAGGCGGAGACTGCGAGTACGCCCACTTCATCCATTCAATCAACCCTGATGTTCGATGGATTGCAGAAGAAGTGTGCGAGTCGAACGACGCCCTCGACTTCAAGTGGTCGGTGGACGCCGATCGGATCAACGAGCTGTGGAAAGCGCGGCACACCGCCTACTACGCCGTGCCTCGCCCAGAAGCCGGGCGCTCGCGGCTTCTCCACGGACGTGTGCGTTCCGTTGAGTCGGTTGGTGGAAGTCGTGCGCAAAGCTCACACGAGATGGCCGCCCTCCAGCTGAAAGGGGGCGATCGTCGGGCACGTGGGCGAGGGGAACTTCCACTGCCTTTTCGCCTGCTCCGAGGAGAACGTCAAGGAAATGCGGACCATTTGGAAGTTCTCCGATCGCCTCATCAAGTGAACGCTCCCGTCCTTCTTTTTTCCGTTCATTTGTTTCGTTCAGACACGCCCTGGCGGTGGGCGGCACGTGCACCGGCGAGCACGGCGTCGGCATGGGCAAACGGCAGTACCTGAGGAGGAGTTTGGCGATGTGACCCTCGGATTGATGCGCACGCTGAAGAAGACGCTCGACCCGAACGGGATCCTGAATCCCGGCAAAATGTTCCCCGAATTCAACGATTCCGGCGTTCGAATCCCTCTTCACGAGTAAATCGATGTGTGTTTATTTCCGCCATTCTTAAGAGAGGAGAGAAGCGCGATCAATAAACAAAACCCGAGTAGCTGGTCTCCGCGCGGAGCTGCCCAACGCGAGTTCGTGGCGTTTGCGGCGTCCCGTTTGGGCCGCCGCCCGTCGACCAGCCGGCCAGTCGGTCGCGGACCGAACGCCACGCGGAAGCCAGCGGGCGGGAGGTCCACGATCGAGTGGCCGCCGCAACGCGCCGATCGCCGCCGCTCCACCAGCCGCCCAGCCGTCGCATCCCCCGCTGGACAGTCTCGTTCCAGTGGGCGTGTTGCGTGTTCTGGCCGGGTTGCTTGCGCGGCGGGACGCGCCCCGGCGAGTCGGCGGCACGATCACCAACGGCGCGTGGCTGCACTGCGTCGAGGTGGGATCGTTGGTGGTCGCGTTGGAGAAGAGCGAAAGCCGCTTGCCGTCCGCCGCGCCCATCGGGACGCTCAGCAGATTGGCGGCGGCGATCGGCTGCGGCCGCTGCCGCGTGACCGGCCAGCCGGCTGCTCGTTGATGGCGGGCAAAATGACGCTGATCTTCTGCAATCCACCAGACGGATTCCTTTCATTCCATCGGAAAAAAAACCCACTTGTTCCATCCGACTGGGCCCGTCCATCTCGATCGCCGTCGTGTGGCCGTGAAGCGGGAGTTCCGGCGGCCGAGGAAACGCTCGTAGTAGTCGGAGAACGTCGAGGCTTCGCCCTCGATCTCGCCGCCGAACAGGCCGCTCATCCCGCCGCCCATCGCAAACGAGGCCACTCCACAGGGATCGGTGCCGTACGAGACGGAGCCGCTCGTGATGCGCGACCACCGCCGCCGCTCGTGCTCTAGGGCATCCGCATCGAGGAACAGCGGTCGAGGGGCGTTCGCTGGGCGGGTTGCATCGAACGGGCGCGGCGGATCGCCAGCACATAGTCGATCAACTTCGTCCCGTCCTCCGACGAGTCCGTCCGTGGAGTGGCGGAAGCGGCGGTTGGCTCCGCGGCCGGTCGATGGGGCGTCTTCGTCTTCTTCATCGCTTCGCTCGTTGATGACTGGTTGGATCTTGAAGAGCTGCAACAAGAAGATGAAATTTGAATGAATGGAAAGAACGAACTGAGCCGCGGTACGGCGCGTTTCGGAGTGTCGGCGTGTGCGAGGGGCGGGAACTCGTCGGCCGAATCCGAGGAAGCGGACGAGTCCGAGGAGGGCCGCGCCCCAACGGTCGCCGCCCGCTCGCGCATCCGCCGCCGTCGGCTGGCGGGGCTCGTTGTTGTTGGGGTCGCGCCGTTCGCGTCGCTCTCGAAGTGCCGCCACGAAGGCCTGGTCGCCATCACTGCGTCGTCGGCTGACTCGTTTCGACGCGTGCAGCGCCCGTTGCACCTTGCGGGCGGAGGGGAGGTGGCAGCGCAGTTTGCGCTCTCGTCGCGTGTACTGAAGCGGCAGCTCGTGGGGCGTCCATTGGAGCGGTGCGGGCTCGGCGAGCGGGCTTCGCGGCGCCGCTCGTCCCACTGAAACGAAGGAGAAATTGGGCGGTGCGCTCTCCGCGACGTCGACGGCGGGCGGCACGAGGGCGGCGGGCGACAAGACGGCGGGGCGAGGCGGCGATCGGCGCCAGCGACTGCCGCTTGCCCGCGTGCAGTGGCCGCACGGAATTCGAGCCGAACGAGTGGCGATGCGAGCGGGGCGGCGGCGACCCAACGGTGGGGCTTCTCGGCGGCGACCTCACGCCGATCGGAGCGAGCGACATCGTCCGCGTGGCCGCCGCTCGACTCCGCTGCGGTGACTTCGCGAAGAAGGCGGACGGGCCGACGATCGACGGCGGCGCGACCGCCGAGTTGAAGACGTTCGAGACGGACTTCCGCGTCAACTCGGTGATCGAAGTGCCCGTCGCTGCCGCAACAATCAGCGGGATCGACTTCTGCCGACAGGACGCCCGCCGCCGCTGCGCCGCGCTCTGCGGCGTCCGCCGCCCGTACTGCGAGTGGTGCATCGAGAGCTTCCGCTGCTGCCGCCGCACCCGCCGCGCCCTCGCCGAACAACAACAATGACAGAACGTGAAGGCACAGTCGAGGCCGAAGCCGTAGCAGGCGGGCGAGCAGCGACTGCGGCGGCGGCGGCTTCTTGCCGCCCTCCGCCAACTGCGCATCCAGCAGCTGGAGCGTCTCCGACAGCTCCGGCTCGCCGTTCGACCACTCCGAATCGTAGCTGAAACGATCGGAATTCAGCACGCCGTCTTTTCGCTTGGATTGAGGGGTTTCGTTGCGGAAGGATTGAGAAGTTGGATTAGCGGGGAAACGGAGAGGAATTTGGGCGCAAATCAACCGAACGGTTCACTCGTTTACGAACGAAAGCATCGGGGATGAGAGGGGGCGAGTGTTAGCGAAAACCACTTCAAACTCGGTGGGGATCGGCAGGTTAATTCGAACGAAAGGACGGAAGTCGAGGGGGGACACGAAAACCGCAATCCGCACCCAACAGAAACCCGAAAGATCGGTCGGCTCTCGTGCGTGAATTCGAATCGTTTCAGTGCGACAAACAAACGAGTGGACTTCAAACTGGTGAGTGGAAGACGGACCAGCACAAAACGAAACCGGTGAGTGGAACGAACGAAACACGACGGAAGTACAGGAGGCAGTCGGGGTGAGTGGGGAGTGCAAGAACCAACGAAAGAACTCACTAATACGGCGAGCAGTGCAGCAGCGAGAAGAAGAGCTGGAAGAAGACGGAGCGGAACTTCCGGCTCATCGCCACGTAGATCAGGAAGCCGATGGCCGAGTTCAGCAGCGACAGGAAGTCCATGAAGTCGCCTGCAATCGAATAAAAGCGGTTGATGGCAGGCATGTCCTCCTCCGACTGCTCACCTAAAGGCAAGTAAATCTGCAAAACAAAGGAGGTCACTCAGTTCACTACTCGCTTGTCCACCCACCTTCTTCTTGAACACTTCGCTGGAGAAGAATCCCGCTCATCACGAGGAGGATCCCTTGCGGCAGTTCGGCGAGCAGGAAGATCGAGAGGACGGCGACGAGCATCGGCGTCGTGTGGTCCTTCGGCACCTTCTTCTTCATCACCTGCAATCTATCGGGTTGATAGAGAGAAACCAAGGATGGAAGGAACGAACTTGCGCCAAATTCTTCCGCTTGTTCGACACGTCGGCGATGATCTTCAGGAGGGCGACGATCGAAACGGTGAGCAGCAGGCACGGGACGACCTTGAAGATCATTCCGTTCGACCAAAAGGCCATCTGAAAGCAAGAGAGGCGTGAAGAAGAGATTCTCCGCTCTACCTACCTTCAGCTTCATGCAATCCTTCTCGTGTGCCCGGACGGCGTACACCCAGCTGCCGTTCGTGAGCGGGAGCAGCGAATCGTCCGTTCCGTCGCTCTCCGTCTGGAGGCACGACAAGTAGGCTTCGGCGGGCACCTCGTCCACCTGCAAGGACCAAATGCTCCTTTTCCTCCTCCTTTGCACGAACCTCGAAAGTGAGGAAAGTTCGGCAAATTCACGGCAAACCATCACGATCAACGTGACGATCGAGAGGACGAATCGAAAAACGCTCCGAAATGTTCGTCGTGGGGCCGGAGGTCGCTCGCCGGATCGTGAGCACGCGGATTTGGGCCAACGAGACGGTCAGCCAAATGGAAGTCGCGTGGAAGATGACCGAACATGTGCGCGTGGAAGATCGTGAAGATCGCCCAGCCGTACGAGAAGTCCCCCACCTCGCACCGCCCTTCCGGCCACGAAGTGGAAGTGAACGACGAACACAAGGTTCGGAGGTCATCACGAGGATGTCGCAGATGGCCACCGCGCACAGCAGAACGTTCACCGGCGACACCATCGACGGTCGAGTGAGGACGATCACCGTGGCCAGGTTCATGAACGTTCCTGCAAGTTGGGTGCTCTCTTGATTGCTCGAAGTGCGATCTTGCTCCGCTTGATCCCTCCAGTTCATTCATTTCTGTTGTCATCGGGAAAGACGGTGGTTTTCCGTGAACTCATTCGTTCGTTTCCGCTCGCAATTCGATTATTCCGGCGAGCAAATTGGTTCGGCCGAATTCCAATTGGATTCTCGTGGTTTTTGAACGACGAGGAGGAGAAGACGGTCGCTCGTCATTCTCGAACGAACGAACGAACGAAAAGAAATGACTACCCTCCCCTTCCCGCTTTTCCGCCCGCTCTCGCCAGCCACACACGCGGATTCCCGGAAATTGCGGCGATCCCTTTTGAAATCGCCCCCATCGAGTGTTTTCATCATCGAAGGGCATCCCTCCCTCCCTGCTGCTCGCTGCACATCCACTCACCGACTGCACACAGCATGGTCGCCACGAAGGGGTGGATTTGCCCGTACGACTGCTGAAAGACGGCGACCGCGTCGATGAACCACGTGGCGTTCGGCAGGGGAATGGAGCCGATCTCGCAGAAGTCCCCCGCCATCTTCTCGCTTCAAGTGGTGTCGGGGGATCAAGAGGCGAGGAAAAAGACCGTCATCACGTGCAGAAAGCTCCGAATACCCGTCCAACTCAGAAGAATCTGCAAGCAGAAGGAAGATGAAGGAGTTGAGGGGACGTTCAAACGGACCCCAACAACATTGAAAGCGGAAGTGAGCAATGGACACGACCGCGGAATCCTCGTCACCAGTCGCCTGCAAACCCGCCGGAGTGACCACTGGCCGGCCGTGCAGCCTCCAATTGGGTTTGGATCGAAATTCGTGCATCCAACAGTCGGCACTGGCCCACGGAACAAAGCGGGACTTTCGACCAATTGGACAAATCGGGAGGGCTGGCGGGTGAATTGGCGCCCAAATGAACCAAACGGAAGATCCGCCGGCCGATTCGCAAAGCGGGCGGGCGGGCGGAGATTTCGGCCGCCGACAAGTGGGCGAGCGGGTCGGCCGGCCGGCTGATGACTTCTGCGTATCGCCGGGCGGCCGGACGGCCGATCTTCCTCGAAATTGGCCGCCGCTCCGTCGACCGGCCGGCGAACTCATTCGGTCGGACGGTCGGCGCGGAGACGAAGCGGCGCAATTTTGAGCGTCCCCAAGGGAGCCGAACGGTGCGGCGCTTCGGCTAATTTCTCGCGTGCGACAGCTGGAAGCACGCGGACGATCGAAGCGGAAAGACGGGGCGTCCTTCTGCGGGCCGGAATCGGCCGAATGCGACCGCCGAATGTCACTCATTCTGGCCGCAAACTAGTTAGAAAAACGAACGGTTTCCAATTAGGCCCAAAATAACCGCTTCTTTCTTTCGTTTTCCTTCCTTTTGTTCTTTGTTGCTCTATGTGCGGAGCTCAAGTTCCCAGCGACCGCGAGCTGCAAACCTCCGCAACAAATCCGAAACGGTTCTTTTGGGGGGCCGTGAGAAGTGAGCACGACACAAAGGAGCAAAAGAGCGAGCAGGCGGGTGCGAACATCAAAGCTCGAGGCCGGGGGATCGTGGGAACGCAGAATTGTTCTGCTCGCTTCTCGCATTCTGCCGCCTGCCGCCTAATCGGGCGCGTAATCGAAGGAAGCAAACGAAGAGGAGGAAGGAGAAGACGAAGATGACGCGCGAGAGCGGAAGGAAATTGGTCCCCGAAGGCACGTGTTTCATGCGCAAGAACGAAGAGGAGTGGCCGGAAGAAAGGAGTGTTTCTAATCGAAATGTTTCCATTAATAAAGCCCGCCGGATGGCCGCTGACCGGCCGCCCGGTGGCACTCCGTTCCGAACGGCCACTCGGCTGTTTGCCCAACGGCGAGCAAACAAACAAATGAGGAGTGCGGAAGGGAACTCGGTGGCACGTCGTCATGCTCGAACGGCGGAGCGAAGATCGCCGCTCGGATTGTGCCGTCGAGTGTCATTGAAGGCGCGAAGTTCAAACTGCCGCCCGCTCATCCACAACAACCCCGTATTTGAGAGAAGTGAGTGAACATTCCAGCAGGCGCATGTTGCGGACACTCCGGCCGGTTTGCTGCTCCCCATGCGGCCGCTTAAGAGCGGGGATTGCAACGGCCGTCAGTTGCATGACGGAGGCGAGAGGGGATGACGTGAAATTGAGCTGATTAGCCGCTGGTTTGTGGCCACTCGGCGCACTCATTTCCCGCCGGTTCCGCTCGACCAAACGACCGCCGTAAACGCGCGCGCTCACTCGTCGCTTCTCCTTTCCGTCGACGTAATCGAATCGGCCGAGCATTGAGGCGGTTTACGGGCATTTGGGTCGGCTTTTAATCGCTTCTTGGGGACTCCACAGACTGCCCGTCTGGCCCGCCGATTCGCGTGTTTGCCGGCCGAAGGCGCGAAGTTCGGCGGACGGGCGGAAGTCGGGCGTGCTGGCCGCCCATTTCTCGCGATTCACGGGCGATCCAACGGAATTCCGGGCTGTCGGCGAACCAACGAGACGGAGGCGCGGAGAAACGAAGCCGCTCGTTCGTCTAAACGACGATAAACAACAACAAGCAACGCGAGTGAGGGGAAGGCGGGAGCCAAACGGCCGAGAAATCGGACCCTCCGAACCGCCTAACGAGCCCTCGGGATCCGCTTTCAAGGCGGCCGGGTGGGGGATCAGGGATCAACATTTGAACGCCGCAATTACCCCCCGAGTTGGGGCAGTCGGAAGTGGTGATTAGGCGTGCAGCTGGGGGACTTCTTGGAAGGCGAAGAAGGTCGTCCGTCCCCGTGCTCACTGAAGCGATCCCGCGGCGACAACAATCCTCCGCTTAATCCGTCACCCAACAGAAACAAAAGGAAGAAGGAATAATGGAAGCATTTTCATGCTCGAATATCCCAAAGAAAT
The DNA here is from genome assembly GCA_024699865.1 of Aphelenchoides fujianensis. NCBI lineage: Eukaryota > Metazoa > Nematoda > Chromadorea > Rhabditida > Aphelenchoididae > Aphelenchoides > Aphelenchoides fujianensis. Next base: position 325,614 of record JAMPIO010000085.1, on the reverse strand, counting down.
CAGTTGTTTTTCCTCCAACCGAAAAGAAAGAAGCGACCAAACGCCACTCCGGCCGGCCCCCGCCCGCCCTCGTCGCCAAACTCGTGTGTTTCGACGGGCGGCTGTCGGTTTGGCGACCGCGGACGTCCCCGCCTTCACTCGAGAGGACCACGCGGGAGAGCGGGAAGTCCGAATGAAGAGGGAATCAAAATCGAGTGAAACGATCCTCGTAAATCATTCCAACTGCCCACCGGCGGCCACTCCAGCGATCCTCCCGGGCGATCACCCCTCTTCGCATGCCAACGGCCGAATGAAAACGGCTCAGCAGAAGGGAACAAGAATGTCCGGGCGAGCGAACGGAAGAATGTCACCCGTCAAACCGCTTGTCATCGGCCGCCCGCCGCCGTCTTGCCGCAAAGAAGTGGGCGAGATTCGACGAGTAATTTGCGATTGCGTCAGGCGCCACTCAAAAGCCGGACGATGCGGGAGGTCGAGTTGCAGACGACGAGATAATTGAGACGAGTCGCTCATCTCTCGCACCACTGTAGTCAGCAAATGGCGAGTGAGAGGTGAGTAGACGCTTATTGAAATGACCACTTAGCCTCAAATAGGCAGGAGAATGGTGAACACGAAGCAAGCGCTAATCACTGCCATTACACGTGGACATTCAAGAACGCACTCCTCATCATACAGCGACAACAGCCAACCGCCTCCTCCTTCTGGCGGCATTCCGCCGAATCATCACGCGCCGCCCGCCGGTCGTCTCGCGCATCCCGAAGCAAATTGGGGCCGAAAGGTCGCGAAAATCGACACCCGAACGAACGAGGCGGCCGCCAGTCGGCTGGGCGGCCGGATGCCCGAAGTGATGAGCGGCGGGCGCGAAAATCGGAGAACCGGCGGAAAGCCGGGCGATGGCCGCAGGCAAAATCCCCGCCGGCCGACCGCCGTTTGAAATCCGCCGGCCCAAGCGGTCAATCCGGCGGACGATCGAGCGACCCGCCGAACGCCCGGCCGTGCCGCCCGCAGCGCTCGGTCGGCCGTTGCCCCCGGAGATCGTCCGAGCGGGGAACGAACGGCGGCGATTTGCATAAACGAGGGCAAACGAAAACAACTACGCAGATTCCGGCCGAAGGGGCCACTCCACCGTGTTTCCAGCGGCTCCCGCCCACTCCGCCCGCGACTGCGCGAGGCGGCGGCGAGTGGGATGGCCGGCGGCCGGCCGGCCGGGAGTTCCGAGAAGGCGGACGGCACGCGGAAGCGGGCGGACAGCGGGCGGGTGTCCGTCACTCAGCTTTTTGTCTTTCGGCCGGCCATCATCAACCATCAAGCCGCTCATGTAATCGAGTTTCCGCCCTGTCCGACACTCTCGTCTCTTCTTCTTCGCCGCCTCTCCCTTGCTTTCTTGTGCTCTGGATTGCGTTCGGTCGTCGGCGAGAGAGCATCTTTGTTTTATTTTTATCCCGCCGCCTTGTCCAAAGTTTACACTCGCTCGAATTCGGACAAACCGCCGCTCTCCGTCGAGCACTCGCCCAGAGCGGGATTAAACGGAAAGAAGTGCGAACTCGAGGCCCAAATGTGCGAAAAGCGGCGAATTAGCGGAAGACGTCGACCGAAAACATTCTCGACGTCCGCATTCATTCGAAACAAACAAACACGCACTGCACTTGTTTCTTCAAGTCTGACCAACGATTTGCGATGAAAACGGCGATTCAAAATGCTCAGTGGGCAATCCGGAGAGACGATTCGAATCTTTATGGGCTATGCAGAAGTAGAGAAACCGTGAAGTCCATACACGACACGCAGACAACCAACACTGCTCTTTTGTCGTTGTTCATTTTTGTCGTCTGCTTGAATGAAGGCAGGATTGCTCGCTCGCAAGCCGACAGCGTTTGCAGGCGGTGAGAACGGGCGGAATGCTCGCACTCTCGTTCGCCCATTCGACTTCGAACGGGCGATCTTTGAAGTTCGTCGGCTTCTCGTCGAACTCGAGGGGGGATAAGTGCGAGGAAAACACTCGGGTTTGTTCACCGCACTCAAACTTTCGAAGCAAACTGGCGGATCCTTCCCGCACACGTGATTTTCGATTCGTCTTTGCGATGAAGGCTGCAAGACTTCTTTTGTTCTTCTATGCATTCATTTCTTTCTTCCCACTCACGACGGCCATCTACGGTCGGGTGCCGGGCGAGCGGTACGTGGGTTTCCTGCGGAAACTGAACGACGCCGACCGGCTGAAAGTGCGCGCGATCATCTTCAATCCGAACTACTCGAAGGCCCGAGCAAGGCGGGAGGTCGAGCGGTGGGCTCACGCCAAATCGCCTCTCACACTCGTGAGTGATCAAACGTTCAATCAATAGATCAACAATGTTCAGGAGGCCTTCGACTTCTCGATGATGGAGTACGAGGACGTGCAGCAAGAGAACACGCGGATCCTCGACGAGCGCGCCAAAAAATACTCCCGTTCGGGCCGTCGAGTCGACGCGCAAATTCGGGTTCGTTCTTCGAGTTAGGAATTTGTGCTGAAGCGCATGCTATTAATTGGCGGAAGGTGTGCCGATCGTCGGGCACAAGAAGTGAACGATGACAATGGAAGAAGACAGAAAGTGGTGATAAAAACTAACGAAACGCACATTAAAGTTCTCCCTCGCTTTTACGTGATCTTGTGTTCTTGGACCCGTCATTCCATTTGTTTCAGGCCATCTACGCGAACGAGAAGCTGACCGAACGGGCGGCGTGCGACGAGGCGAGCGACGTGATCGCGCGCACCCGCCCGGCCGTCCTGCAGGAGGTGGGGCTGGAGCCGCTGAACTGCGATCAAATCTTCGAACTCGTGCTGACGTAAACGCCCTTCAGTTGTTGTTTGCACTCGACACGGTGGAGAATAAACGGAATGCTTGCTCTCGTCTTGAACTCCTCGCTTTTGCACGGCCGTCTGGTCGGAGTGGTCGGGGGATCTTCGGTGCTTCGGGTGAGGGATGACTAGGAAGAAGGGGACAGTCGAAAAGGAATTCCACTCGTCTTTTGCGAATGAATCTTCACGCCGTTCTGATCCTCGCCCTGTTCTACTCGCTGGCCTGCGCTTTCCCGATGGATCGGCACCAGTTCGACTATCACCGGTCGCCGGGCGAGCGCTACCTCCCGTTCGTCAGGCGGCTGACCGCCGAGCAGAAGCAGATCGCCCGCAAGATCATCTTCAATCCGCAGAAGAGCCGTCGAGCGGCGTACGCCGATCTCCAGCACTGGGCAAACGACGTCTCTCCGTTGACCATGGTTGGCAGGTTTCGCCGATTATTGCAATCCTTTCTTTCAGATGCTGCTTGATCGAACAGTCCTCGACTACGAGGAGCAGGAGATCGAACGGGAGCGGCGGTTCGAACGGCGAGCCCTCCGCCTTTCGCCCGCCGCTCGCGAGTTGGACGTTCGATTGCGGGTGAGTTGGAAGGCGATCATTTGATTAGTCATCAGTTGTTTGTGCAGGTCTTGTACGCAGACGATCTCCTCTCCGAGCTCAGCTGCTGCGAGCAGACGAACCGGGCGATCGCCGCCAGCTCGCCGGAGATTCGCGACGAATTGGACGTCGAAGTGATCGATTGCTCCAAACATCTCTGATCACCCTGCTCGCTCGACATTGTTTGTTTGATTTGTGAGGGAATCGATTGGCCGCAAATAGTATTACGCACCTCTCTCTACTCTGCGGTAAAATAAAGCTTCACCTTCGACGCGCTCGTCTCAATTCTTCCCCCTTCTTTGATTTTTGCGCGTGAAATCGGCTTACGCCCGCATTCTGCCGAATGAGTCATGGACGTGGAAGAGAGCACTCGAGAAGCGATGATTAGTGGGAGGAAAGAATGTCTGATAAACGCCACCCTCTTCTGTTGAGTTCTTTCATTCAAGGGGATTGCGAAACGAAATTCTCGAGAAGTCGTAAACCGTGCAGCAATTGGTGCCGCTTGTGAAATCGAAGCAGCCAGCCGTCTGTCTGTCTTGTGTCTGCCAGCAGAACGTTCGTGAAGACGGGCCTTACACGTCCATCTTATTGGCTTTGCTTCATTTCGCCCACCAAACACACCGAAGATTTCCCAATGCTGAAGGCGGAAAGTGGGTGCGGCTAATCGAAGTGCAAACAGTCGGCATCACCGCTCGACATTCGTCTCCGCCCTCTGGCTGGACTTCCGGCGACCATGCGGAGGAAACGAGGGCGATAAAAAGTTCCGTTTTCGGCTCTCATTTAAAGGACGGCCAGACGACTCGTGTTCATCTCTCATTCCTTCTGTCTGATCACCACTTTCCGCTTGTCTCCAACGATGCGCTCAAGCTGTGTCCTGTTGGTTGCTGTGTCGATGGCGGCCTTTGCGGCGCTCGTCGTGGACAGCCGCGAGTGTTATTATTGTTCGCAGACGGGCAACGTGAGTGGATTCCCAGTCAAAGCACAACTTTTACAACTGATTTCAGAAAACCACAGATCGTAAGTAAGGGTAAATCAAATCCCACGCGTGGGTGAAGTCGTCAAAGCAGTGGTCGTTGCTGACAGAATACTCTATTACTAACTACCTTCCATCATTTTTGCTTGCAGGTCCTTGTGACGGAAAGAAGACGGTTACGTGCGGTGACGGAAAGGACAACTCGTGGGGCTGCATGAAGGCGCGTAGTTTAATTGAACTAATGGCGATAAAACGACACGTCTTCCTTACAGATCACGAAACCGAACAAAAAGGACATCCTCGCCGAAGTAATTTACGATCGACCTCCTTCTCTTTTAACGCGAATATTTCAGTCCTGTTTGATCAATCCGGATGACGGCCAGTCTCAGTACAATTATGACGGCTGCAAGTCGATAACCCAAGACGGACAAAGGTCTGGTTCTGCGGCTGCATGGGGTGGGTGTTCGACTCTTCGTCTCTGCTCACCCGCCCTGTTTTCAGCAAAGACAACTGCAACTCGGCCGGCCGCCCTGCGATCGTCGCCGCCCTCGGCGCCGCGGTCCTCTTCGTTGCCGCGAAACTTCTCTTCTAATCAGCGACTTCTTTTCGCATTCTCCAACTCGTGTATTTTATCAGCAGCTTCCACGTGCAGTCCCGCACTTTTGTCTTTTATTAGTCTGGTCATAAACGGCAGAAAATCATCGCGAGTGGAAGTGGTTCGTTCTCAGAAGACACAAGAAACTAACCGAAAGAGAAGTCCTGCTTCTTGATCCAAACGAAATCAAAACAACTCCGTCTGAACTTCTCGTCTTCAATCGGCGAGCCAACAACAAACAAGATCGCCGCTCGTGGCGGGCGTGAACATTGACGTGATTTCCATTGGGGGGATCGGCGGCGGCGGATGAACGGGAGTACTCGATCGCCCGCCGCTCGACGACGACGAGAAGCGAGCGGCTTCTTCTTCGCTCAATCGACGGCGCAAGTCGGCGAGTGCGCGGGGCGGCGGTCGTCGCCGTCGATCGATCGAAAGCCGGCGGAACACGAGCGTCGAGTGGAATCGATCGAACTGCGCGCTTCTCCGTCCTTTCATTCCCGTCTTTCTTGCAGCCGGTCGAATGTCGTTCGTGTTCCGCTCACTCCTCCTCGGCCTCGTCGTCCTTTCTTCCTTGTCGCTGGCCGCCGACCTGACGGCCGACGAGCTGCGGGCCGCGTGTCCGGCCGACAAGGAGTTCTGCTTCGAGAAGGCCGTCCAAGGCGAGTGCTTCGGCTCGTCGCTGAAGGCTCAAGTCCTGCTAAAGAATTGCCCGTGCACGTGCCCTCGAATGAATCACCAGCGCATTCAAAACTGCTGCAAGGCGGTCGGGAATCCTGACCAGAAATTCTGTTTTCCTCTGTGCGGTTACAATACGACCGCTGAAGAGGTGAGGGCGACGAGCAGCGCTATTGTTCATTCTTCTTCCTTCTGTTTGCAGCTGGGCAGCTCGTTGGGCGTGAAGTGCGTGGGTTCGCTGACCGTTTGGTCTTATTGCGCGGCCGACGGCAACGACAACACGGCTTGCTGCAAGGCCAAAGGTTCGAACGAAAAGAAGAAGGCGCTGTCATTGGTGGGTGGCTGCAGGAATCTCGGACGAGTGCATCGACTTCTGCCGCGGGAACGTGCCCACGTGCGACCTGCAGCGAATCTTCAGGTTCGTCCGTCTTCTCCCCACTTCTTCTCATTTCTTTCGTTCAGCTATCAGCCGTGTTTGAAAAGCTTGTCGACGATCATGAAGTGCCACACGGACCACTTGACCGCGCAGCCCCGCTTCGATCGCGATTGGGCCACGCAATGCGAGTGGGAGTGAACAGAACGGAGGATTGCTGACCGGCTGTTCGGTCGGTGGAGTCGTCGCTGCTCGATTGGAAGGAGTATATATCCGTTTAGTCATAAATTCGCTTCTCGTTGTTGGTTTCGGCAATAAACGGAGTCACGATGGGCGGTGGTGAGGTGATTGCTGGATTCTGGGGGTGGGCGTCTTTTTTCTGTTTTGCCCAATGGCGGATCAATCGTTTGTTTACAAACAACACGCCTAATAGTGCGGGAGAATGACGAGCGAATGGTGAACGGCGAGCAAGTAGCCGAACCGCCCGGCCTCCAGCCGAAGCCCGAGAAGGCGAACGACGAGGCCAACGAGTGATCGCCCTTATTCAACCAATGCTCTCTTCTTCCAGTGGTTTTCATCTTTCACTTTTCTGACGTGTCTTGCAATGCTTTTGTTGTTCCAAGTGCGTCCTTTCGCAATCCACGTAATTCGAATCACCTTTGCATAGCTGTAATCCTTTTTTATGTCGTTGGTCGACCATGAAACAGTCGGTTCGACCACTTGCTGCAAGCGGAGCATCTTTTGTGTGCTGCTCTTCTTGCTGATGGCAAAGCGAGTCGAAAGAATCAACCGCCCATTGGAAACACTTCCGTTTGTTTGCCTGGAAACCGGAAGAATGCGAGGAGGACAAAGAGGACGGGCCGAATCTGATTGCATTTCTCTTGGCTTCCTCTCAAAAGATGGGCAGGAAACGATTAGGAGTCGCAGAGTCCAGGAGTGCGGGCACGGATTGGCAGTTGTTTCTTTGCGGCCCCTCCGTCAACAAACAGCCCACTCCCCCGTGCAGAAAAAGAGTTTTCGGAGAAGATAAAAGGCACTTAACGACCGTTTGCTTCACTCACTTCTCGTTTCACCTATCAGGAACGGATATGGTTTGGGAACAACACGAACGCCACGCGAACTACACGCAATATTTTGCGTGGACGTACGGAACACCCGACATATTTTACTACGTACCGGAAGACTACGCACCAGAAGGCCAGTTCGACACAGGAGGATTTGGATCTGTGTTGCAAGTTGTCAGCCCGTGGGGTTTAACAAAGGCTCTTTTTGCAGCAAAGTGGTGCAGAAGAACCCGGTGGACGGAAAGGAGCCCGTGTTGGCCACAAAAACGCTCCTCGAAGATCTGAGCCATAAAAATCCCGCGTGGAACCTGATTTATGCAACCGTTTTCCTCCGAGAAGCCCTCATTCTATCGAGCGTGAAACACACCAACGTTAATCTTTTTCTAGTTTTCACTTTCAATCCACATTCCGTTCAGATTGTGAAGTTCAAGGACATGTACGCAGTTGATCGCTCGTTCCAGTCGCCCAGAACGCTCTACTTCCGGATGGAATGGGTGGACTGCTCACTCCAGCAGGCCATTATGGAGCCGACGGCGCCGTACAAGGTGGACACACTTGAGAAACGGCTTAAAGCATTGAAAGAGCTGCTCACTGCCCTTGCTTTCCTTCACAGCTGTCGGGTGATGCATCGTGTAAATACAGAATCGCTTGCCTACCTTCATTCATACGTTGTTTAGGACGTCAAACCGGGCAACTGCGGCATGAAAAAGATGTCTGCAGACAACTACCGCCTGAAGTTGCTGGACATGGGCTTGGGGCGGGAAGTTCCCGAGATCGAAGATGAGAATCCCGACGGACCTAAGTCAAAAAAAGTTAGCCCCAAAGTAGGAACGCCGGGATACATGGCGCCCGAAGTGCTTGAGAAGAAGGAGAACTACGACGGAAAAGGCGAGAAATCGTTCACTCCTTCCCCTCATGCCTGTTTGCAGTCGACTCGTACTCGGTCGGCGTGTTGATGGGCGTATTGATGAAGAAAGAAGAGCCGTTCAGCAAAGGAAGTGTGGACCGTCAGAAAAAGTACCTGAAGGAGCGTGAGACGCGCCCTTACGGTTTCGTTTGGGACTCCAAACAACACCTTGAGGAATCCCCGAGTGACGAAACTTGTAAGTACCTTTTCATTAAGGCGTGTAGCAAACTATACTCGTTCACAGCAACGGCCGTTCGGTTGGTCGACCAGCTGATGTGTTTGGATCCGCTAAACCGTTTTCTGGGTGACTTGGCCAAGAGAGGAGCGGAACTCGTCCAATGCATCTGCAAGAAGCGCGCCGGCAACCCAAAAACTCCGCTTTCGTTTCAAGAAAAGACGAACTGCAACGAATGGAACACAAAAGCGAAGCGCTTGCTCGAGAAGTTTCCACCAAACGACACAAGTGGGTTGAATTAGTAACTTTGGGATTTTAACCACTGTCATCAGCCGGCTTGATCATCGATTTGGTGTACAAGCTGATGGCCTACGACCCGAAAGAGCGGCCATCGGCTGCAGAAGCACTCGAGCATAAGCTGTTGCGAGATTTCGACCTCGGCTACACGCCGGAAGGAACGTTTACAGGCGACCTCAACGTAATCATTGGAGAGCTCACGCTGCAGCAGTGCATAGGTTAACGACTTAATTTCTTGTTCGCATTTAATTTGATTGTTTAGGGCGCATCAATGGCCTACTTGAGCAGCACGCGCCGGTGATCGGCGGCAATTCGCAGCCGGCTTACGTCCCGCCTGGTCCATAGGCGTGAAGGTCCTCGCAGTCGACTAGCGACTTCTATTTAGAATAACGAAGCACGGCGTTTGTATGGTAATTCCTTAAGCATTGTGTCATCTTTTTATTCCGCCAGCCACTTTTTTGCAATTTCTTTAGTAAACCTCGTTCATCTATCTTTTACTACAAATAATTAGAAACGCGTAAATCTAATAAAAATTAGTCATGAGTTAGAGTTTTGTTTCTTCCGCGAACTCGATTAGAAGTGAGCAAACACACGGTGAAGCGGAGATTAAACTCGCAAGGAAGAAATTAGTGTTGATCCCCGCCGCTTAACCTCACGGCCGATCCGCCGAGCAATCGGGCCACGGGCGGGCGGCCGTGAGCAAACAGAATGACGTTCCGGCCGCTCGCTGGAGGCCGCCGCCGCGTGTTCCGTTCGGGGACATTCGATCGCGGCCGTGGTTGGCGGCCGGAAGATGCAATCGACTACGCTCGATTGTACTTTCTTCCTTTTCCTCTGCTTGCTGTTGTGGACGGGATGGACGTCCGCTCAGAACGATCCAATGGATTTCATGCGGACGAGCGAGCAGATGCCCCGCAATGTGCGCGTCCACCACTACGACCTGCACTTGGAGCCCTTCAAAACGACGCCCACTTGCGTGCAGGAGAGTGAGCAGACGGATTGGTCGGCTGAATGAGTGAGCGTGTGAATTGCAGAACGCGAGTGCCGCTTAACCGGCCGCATGCAAATGAACTTCACGATCGTCGAATTCGTTTCCACCTTCCGCCTGAACGCCGCCAACCTCACGCTGCAGAAAGCGAAGCTCTTCGACGGGGTGGTCGGCAATGAGAGCGAACTGCCGGTGGACGTCCTCCCCTCCGCGGATTCGGTCGGCTTCACCGCCCAGTTCGTGGTCGGCCGCACGTACTCGCTGGTCGTCGACTACGAGGGGCGCTTCAATGACGAGAAGATCGGCTTCTTCACGGTCCAGTACCCGGGGGAGGGCGGAGTTGAGAAGTGCGTGCTTGAAGGAAGGGATGAGTGGTCAATCGGTTGTTCAGAACGCTCATCGCCTCAGTCTTTGAGCCGGTCTTCGCCCGCTCCCTGCTGCCGTGTGTGGACGATCCGTTTTTCAAGGCTTCTTTTCGGTTGACGATCGTCGTTTCGAAGGACGCCTCCGTCTTCTTCAACACGCGAGAGAAGTCGGTGGAGGAGATTGAGTGAGCTGCCTTTCTTCTTCTCAACTGCTTGCTGTTTGCAGCGAGAAGAAGAAGGCGGTCACCTTCGAGACCACGCCTCCGATGTCCACCTACTTGCTCTCGATTGTGGCCGGCCTCTTCGAAACTTTCACCACTCACACGAAGTCGGGCATTCCCGTGAGTTCTCCACCCACATTTCAACGATTGACCGCCGTTCAGGTGCGGGCGGCAACGACCTCCGAACTGGCCGCCTACTTGGAGCCGGTGGCCGAAGTTGGGGCGAAGACGATCGACCTCATGGAAGAAACGATGGGCGTTCCGTTCTCGATGAGCAAACTCGATCTCATCGACGTCCATCAGATGAAATTCGAGGGCGCTTTGGAGAACATGGGCGCCATCGTCTTCTCCGGTCCGCTCTCCCTTCTGCCCGCCGGTTTGACGGCGGAAGCTCGCTTCCAACGCGACTACATCGTCGTGCACGAGATCGTCCACAATTGGTTCGGTAGGTGAACGACCGGAAGCTTAAAGTGACGGAAACGAGCGGCTGCAGGCGATCTCGTCACGACTGCTACCTGGGGAACGACCTTCCTGCACGAGGCGTTCGCCACCTTCTTCCAGTACCGCCTGATGGAACGAATCGATGGGGATGCCGAGTGGATCGTTCGTTCATTCTAGTCCTTTCATTTAATTGTTGGTTGGAGGTATCGAAGCTGATCAGCATTCGCGATTCGGGTCTCCAGTCGACCGCCGCCAAGCACTCCGCTTTGGTCGCGAAAGAAGCGAACTTTGGACGTAAGACGAGGATCGAACGCCATGATGCTTTCTTCATTTCTTTGTTGTTTAGCTGACGTCTACCTGGGCGGGGCATCAATGCTGCGAATGACTGAAGCGGCCGTCGGTCCTGACGTCTTTTTGGACGCTCTTCGGTTGTACTTGAGCGAGCACATGTTCGGGAGCGCCGACCATTTGGATTTGGTGCGGGCTTTTGAGGAGGTAACGGTGGTCGCTCTTGCTTCACTCCACTCGATTGCAGGCAGCGGGCAACCGAACGCTTTGCGGCGATCTCACAATTCGCGAGTTCCTGCTCGACTTCCTCACCCAACCGGGACATCCGATTGTTGGAGTGCAGCTGCGGGGAAGAACCCTCGGATTCGCCCAATCGTCCTCTCCGTCGCCTGCGGACTCCGCTTCGAACAGTTCGGCTGTTCGGTGGAACCTCCCGCTCTTCCTGTGGAACCCACGAGACGGCGTGGAGACGACCGTTTGGTTGCTGAAGAACAATTCGGTTTGTGCGGACGACCAGGCGGCCTTCGAGCGGGCACTCCGCTCGCCCGCCCTCGTCCTCAATCGGCGGGGACTCACGTACGCCCGCTTCGTCTACCCGAACGAAATGCTCGCCGCTTTGTTGCGGGAGGAGCGGCTGGACGACGCGAATCTCCAGGGTTTGATGCAAGACGCAAACCAAACGGCCGTCGCCCTCCGCTTTTTCGTCGCCGCCGTCCGCAGCGGGCGGCCGGTCGGCCCCGAAGTCCTTCAAATGGGCTTTGGGCTGCTTGAGGTGGCCGAGGGGATCCTCGAGAGCACGAACGAACGGGAGCTGTTCCGCGTAATCCACTGATCGCTTATCTTTTGATCTCAACGCGTGTTGCAGCAACTGAAGGTCGACCTGGTGACTCGATTGTACCGATTGATCAATCCGGAGCCGCAGAAATCTGGCGAGCGGTTCGTTCACTCGGCACACAAAAGAGCAATCGAGTTCTTTTTTCTAGCGCCCGCACCGACTTCCTCCTCCCGCAAGCCGTCCGACTGAACGTCCTGGACTCTCGCGCACAAGCGGCGAGGACATGGACGGAGTTCGTACGAGGCTGCGAGTCTCTTACAAACTTGGAGCAGTGCAATCAGCAAGGATGAAACACAAGAGAAGGGTCCATGCACTGCACGCTTTAGGCTGCCGGCGGACCTCCGCTCGTCCATCTTCTGCTTTGCGGTGGTTGCTGGCGACCAGCAAGCAGCGGAGTTTGCTCTTGCTTATTGGACGCGTCTGTTGAACCAATTCCCCGTCTACACGTACTTCAAGCAAGAGATCAACAACGTGGAGGCGGGGCTGAAGTGTGCCGAGGATCCTCGACTGTTGACCCGGTCGGTCATTCTTCCCCGCTCGTTCCTGATCGAAATGTTCGTAGATTGCTGCAACAAGCGGCCGCCCACGGCCGGCAGGACTTCGCGATGCAAATCGCCCGAAATCCGGCGGCCGGCGACGTTTCGTTCGAATTCGCGCGCCGACTGGTGAGCGGCGAGCAGAACGCGAGCGGCGCGTTCGTTCAGAGCTTCCTCTCGATGTTGCTGCAACGTTGGATGACGGAGGACAAACGACCAAAGGCACTCTGTTTCTTCTTCTTCCATTCGATTACACCCGCTTCTTTCAGCTCCAACAGTTGATGTCCGCATTCAATCATCAGTTGACCGGTGAGCAGCGCAACGCTCTGGTGCAAGTGCTGGATGCCAACATCAAAACTCGGCTGGCAACGATCAGAGACGTTTGTTTGCTCTCCGCAATCAATCCACTGCGTTCCGTTCAGTACACGCGCTTCCTCTTCGACGTTCAAGTGCCGCAAACGCCGCCCGTTTGGAGCGACAACGAAGTGAAGCCGCCCGTTCGGGACGTGGCCTACGATTTGGCCTTCCGACCGCAACTTCCCGCTCCCCACTTGGAGATCGAGTGGGGCAAAGAAGGGACTTTCGACGCGAATTCCACGGTCTGCCCGCTCTCTTCTCACTGACTTTCATTCCTCGGTTCAGATCTCGTTCGTGACGACGAGCCCGACGGATCGCATCGAACTGAACGCCCACCGGCAGGCGATCGGCCGGGTGTTCGCGACGATCGACGGCTCCACGTTACCCGTCCGCTTCGAGCGGGACTTCCAGCGAACTTTCTTGACGGTCTTCTTCGGGCGCCAATTGCCGACCGGCACGTCCGTTCGGCTGACCTTCGAGTACGCGGGCTTTCTGGCCACTCCCCAATCGAACGGAGGCGTGATCGTCGTCAAACACTTCAATTCGATCACGAAAAATTCGAGGTACTCGCCACTCGTCCACTGATTTCCGTGAATTGTACTCTCTTTCCTTCAAATAAAGTGCTTCCTTCCGAGTGCTGACTGTCGCTGCTTTCAGCTGGGCGCTGACCATCCAGCTTGCCGCCGGGGCGCATCCCCGCACCCTCCTTCCGTGTCTCGACTCTTCGGCCTTCAAGGCCGTCTGGCGGGTGGCCATCGAGCACCCGCTCGGCACGACCGCCATCGCCAACGGGGCGGCGAACGAAACGAGAAACACGAACCGAACGGGCGTTCTGCTCACTTCTTTCGCGCCCACCACTCCGACCGCCACCCTCGTGTTCGGCCTCTCGGTCGGCCGCTTCGAGGCGATCGGCGGACGCACGCGCGGCGGCGTTCCCGTCCGCTTCCACGCGGCCGACCGCTTCCAACCGTTCGGACGACTCGCCCTCGACGTTCGTCATCCAAACCAAAGGGTCGACTGAAAGGAAGTGGTTGCAGATCGCCGTCCATTCGATCGACTTCTTGAGCGACGAGCTGGCCTTCACTTACGCCCGCATGAACTCGAAACTGGGTAGGGCGCATTAAAGGAAGCAAAGAATGAAATGGGACGATTTATTTGTGCAGATCTAATCGCATTCCCGAAGTTTTATGGCTCGATGGAGAACCAGGGCGCCATCGTGTTGCGGGACACACTTCTCTTCTTCGACGAGCACACGCACAGCCTCGAGTTCAAGCGTTCTGCCTTCCACTCGGTCGCTCATCAGTGCGCGCATCAAGTGCCTCTTTCCCTTCCATTTCGCTGGTCACTGATCGATTACAGTGGTTCGGGGATCTTCTTTCGAATCGCCGCTGGACGGAGATGTTCTTGAGCGAGTCGCTTGCGCACTTCTTCGAGCACCAAATCTACGCCAATCTGACCGGCGATGACGTAAGGAAGGCTCTGCATTCAACACTTTCAGCGTTGTTCCAGCTGTTGCTTCGTTTTGCGAGTGCTGAAGAGGGGCTGCTGTTCGACGAAGACCACTTGCTGCCGGTCGTGAAGGAAACGAAGAGCGAGAGCACACCGTTCACCACGCTCATCCACAACAAGGTCCTCTCCGTTCTTTCCGCTCACTCCTCCCTTCTTTCAGCCGGCCGCTCTCTTCCACTCGCTCCAAATTCTGATGGACAGGCGGGAGTTTCGAGGGGCCGTGCGGGAGTACGTGGACGCAAATCAATTCGGAGCGGTCGAGCTGCACGATCTCTACGCTGCTTTTGCTCCTGTACGCCCTGTCCTCCTCGCTTCACTTGAATCCTTGCAGCACGCGAACTTCCCGTACGAGACGTCGAATGGAAGCCGGTCGATCGGAATTCGGGAGTTCGCGGACCGCTTCTTATTTCAAGTGCGCCCACCTTTCTGTCCACGCATTCTTTTCGCTTTGCAGGCTTCTTTTCCGGTGTTCGTCGTCAATCAAACGAACAACGAGACGATCGTCTCGGTTCGTCCATTCCACGACCCGCACGACCTCCCGCCGTCTCCGTTCGACCACTCGTGGCTCTTGCCGCTGCTCGTCGACCGGGCGGAGCGGAGCGAACTCGTGGGCTGGCTGACGGACGAGCAGCCCACTTATTCGCCTTCCGCCTCCCTTCCGGTGGTCGTGAATCCCGATCGTTTGGTCTACGCGAGAGTTCTCTACGACGAGGGCAGCTGGCTCCACGTTCTCCACCGATGGGAGAAGAAGGAGATTTCGGAGGGCACACGGGCGGCACTCCTGGCAGACACCCTCGCTTTTATCAAATAAGTGAACGGTGGTTGTTGATCGTACTCGTTGCTTTCAGAAGAGGATGGCTGAAGTGGAAGCGTCTCTTCGATTTGTTTTCCTTCCTGCACGACGAGGAGAGCGAGGTCGTTTGGAAGCAGGCCGAGGGAATCCTCGAAGATCTCCGCTCTCATCTGAACGGACGTCCAACGGAAAGCCGCAAGTTGAAGGTTGGTTCCACTGATAAGAAGATGAAAGGCGGTTGTTGAGGAATTGGTCGGTCGAATGGTCAGCGGGCGAGGGACGATCGAGTTCGGGCGAAAGAGCGAATGGACGACAAAGTGAGTGCCGATTGTAAGGCCCCTGCTTACTTACCGGCTCCTCGTTTGAGCGATGTCAACACAATCCTCATTCGGTTGTCCGCCCACTTCGCACTCCCGCATTTCGCGCACAAGGCGGAAGAAATGTTGGCTGCAATTGCCGACGAATGCTTGCACTCGACCTACGGACTTCCCGAGTGCGTTCGGTTGGATCCTCCAACCAAACCACACTTACCTACTCTTTCCTGCTTTGAGAATCCTGCCCGAACACCGAGGCTCCGTCTTCTGTGCAGGAATTCGCTCGTTCCCCGCAGTGGAGCCACAAATCCGGCGTCTTTTGTTCCGTTTTGGCGAAACGAGCGCCGACGATCCCTTCTTGCGGCGAAGAGTGGAGCCGCTGGTCGATGCGATTGGATGTTTGCGTGATCCAAACACCCAGAAGTTGTGAGCCTCTTCTTCCACTTTCATCTACTGCCTTCTCTTCAGCTACGTGAACGCAGTTCTGAACAACCGCTTTGTTCCGTTCGGCGACCTTCTGCTTCGCCGCATCTCCGCCCACGACGAGACGCGCAGCATTTTGCGGGAAGTGGCCGAGGAGCGACGAGAAGACGTCCTGCTTTCCGCCCACTACGAGCTCTTCGTCCAGCTGCTGGCTTCCTGTTGGACGGACAAAAACGAGTGGAAAACGGTCTTTTGCTTCCTTTCCTTTCTCGTCCGAATTACTCGTGTGTTTCAGTTTACGAATTATTGGAACGGGAGCGTGCTCAACGAGAAGCAGAAAGAAGCGCTCGAGGCGGCGGGCCGAACGGTTGAAGCGAACGCCCGGTGGAACGAGCGGGATTTGCCGCAGATTTCTACCCTCCTTCTTCAACACAAGTAGAATAAATCGGTTAGCTGCAGCCGTTCAGTCGTCGAATGCGATGAAGACAAATTTGCATGGACGGTCGACTGCGATCAGCAGTCAAGAGAGCGCCTTTCGCTCAGTTCCTTCGTTTGTCATTCGGCCGGTCGGCAGTCGGCAGCAGCGAGATGCAGTTGGGTGGCGGATTCTTCTGCTGCTTCGTGTTCTTCCGCCTGCTTTCGGTGGGGGCGGGCACGAGCGGGACGACCAGCGAGCGTTCGACGTTCGACCCGGCGACCAACACCACGTGAGTTCTCTTTCCTTCCTTCTTCCCATGCCCTCTCCTCTTTGAGTGTGATTTACGCGATCGGACGCCAGAGCGTGGAGACCTTCGAGGGCGACATCACGCGCATGGACATCGCCGTGAATCTGCACACGTTCGAGCAGGTCGAATTTGTTACGTGAGTGTCCCTCCTTCTCTCCTCCCAACGAACAATCGAGCTTTAGGTCGTTCAACTTGAGCATCGTGTTCGACGATCGGTGCAGCCTGCACTTCGGCGTTAAACGGGCGTTCCCCACCCTGGAGGAGTGGGCTACGGGCGGGATCGGAGGGGTGTTTTACGTCGCCTACTGCAAACAACTCGACGGTTGGTCCATTCCTCCTTCTCTAACTTTTAAGAACTGCAGACTACAACACGAAATTGCCCACTTCGTTCACGCTGACCTGGTTGAGTTCGTGGCGGGTGGTCGGCGCGGGCTTGCAGGGCGTGGACCTCAACCACGAGGCCGAACTGTGCGTGCTCAACGAGTCCGCCCGCGTGCACACGATCGGCTTCGTGCTGCACACCGAGAAGGACCAGCCGGGAGTGCGCATGACCGTTCGTTCTTCTCTCCACTCCCGCTTCTTTTTGCTCGCCTGCAGGTGCGGAACGCCCGCTTGACGCCGTCGGGGCCCTCGCCGGCGGTGGCCGAATTCTGTGCGGCGGTGAACGAAAGCGACTTCGTCGGCTACGCGTTCGTCCTTCCCTCCTCTTTCGATTGATCGCTTTCGTGTAGGGCGCTGCTCTTGTTCGTCGTCCTTTCGATCGTTCTCTCCTGCTGCATGTCGACGGCCAGGCGCTCGCTCAAGCGGGTGGAGCGGAAGTGGGCGGGCCTCAAGCTTGTCACGTACAACGACGCCACAAAACACGTGAGTCTTCTCTTTCTTCCCCTTCAACTGTCTCTTCTGCAGAACCGCCCGCTGCAGCCCGGCGACACCGTCTTCCTCCAATCGCTCGGCATGCGGATCGTGTGAGTGCTCGTCGTTTGAAAAGAGGAGGATCACGCGCTCTTTTCCAGCTGCATGGTGACTTCGTTCGCCGACCGCCGCGCCTCCAGCATCTTCAACGCGCACGTGCTCGGCGTGGAGCGTTTCACTCGCCGCTCCATGATGTTCAATGTTGACGCGGACAAGACGCAGCTGATGGAGGTTGGGGATCCCTTCGATCAACCGATTCCTTTCGTTTCAGAAGCTGCATCTGATGGTGCACAACGCGAACGAGAAGTGCGCGTGCTTGCCGGTCCCCATCTGTCTCAAGCCGTCGCGCAGTACGTTCTCTTCATCCTTCCTCCTTCTTATGCTCGGTTTTGAAGCCTGCACGGAACTGCGCGAAATGAGGATCCAGGACGCCGACCTGACGGTTTGCAACCTGACGCTGCTCGAGCCCGTGGGCATGGACCTGGAGTGCTTCCTGCGGAGCCACGCGCCCGGCTACGTGCCCGAGCGGGCGGTCGAGATCCTCCGCGCGGCCCTCTACGCGCTGCTCCGCCTCCACGAGTGGGGGTTCGTGCACGGCGCCCTCCGCACGTCCAGCTTCGGGATTTCCTTCCGCGAGTCGCAAATGCGCGTCGTCCTCAAGGAGTTCGGCTTCCTGCACACGCCCGACGACCCCGAGTTCGCGGGCAAATACGAGTGAGTGGGCGGAGATCTCCTTTTAATCTTCCCGTGATTGCAGCGAGTTCTTCAAAGGCGGCGGGACGGGCGAGAGCTGGACGTTCGCCTCGCTGGAGGCCCACCAGCGGGCGGAACCCACGTGCACGGGCGATCTCCAATCGTGGTTCTTCGTTCTCTACGACGTGCTGCTCGCCGGCCGCCTGCCATGGCGCGGCCTGGACGAGGAGGTTCCCGTTCGGCCTTCGACCACCACCCATCCCGCTCGTTGCAGCAAAAGATGCTCGACATGAAGGAGGCGTTCCTTTCGGACACCGCCCACTTCAACGCGGAGCTCGTCCGGCTGCGCGCCCTGCCCGCCCGCATCCAACTGCTCAACGAATGCCGTTTGTGCATCTTCGCGGCGAATCCCCTGCCCCCGAAGCAGCAGGTCGAATTGATGTTGCGCATGATCGAAAAGGAACTCCGCAGAACGGTTCGTTCCTCCGGCCACTCCTTCCGTCCACTCTTCTGCTTGCAGGCCCCTCCCGTCCGACCGGCTGACCGCCTGACGGCGACCGTAAGCCAACAAGTGACAGTCGAGCAGCGGCCGGCATCGCGCGTCTCGGCCGTCGGTCCAGCGCCCAACCCGCAGCCGGCCGTTCAGCCGCCTGCCCGACGGCTCCAGTGATCGTTTTGTTTCTCGTTTTAATTCGTGCACCGATGAAATAAAAGAGTGTTTATTAAAGCGGGGTACCCGTGTTGTCCGCGTGCTTCGGTCAATCAATCCCACACGGAAGCTCTCCTCCTCACTGTCGAGGGTTGTCTGAGCGATCGATTGAGCGAGTGGGTGAAAAGAAGCCGAGCTCACCGGAATTGCTGCCGTTCCACGAAGAAAGCGCAGTAGACGACGCTCGCCGCCAGCGAGACGCCGAAGAGCCACACGAATTCCCAACCGAAGAGGAGCGAGACGATCGACGCGAACCACTCGCTCTCGTGGGCAGTCGGCGGGAGCGGGCGTTTCGCTGCGGCGGCGGCGTCGTTGAGCGCGTTCCTCGTCGCGTAGAGCGACTGCCGGCCGGGCTTCCGGTCGGTCGGCCACTCGCCCACCCGCCCACCCAACGGGAGCACTTTGAAGAGGAGGACGTCCATCGGCGGGACGACGGCCACGAACTCCTCGTCCAGCGAGAGATTTCGGCTCTTCGCCGGCGTCCACACGTTGCGCATTCGGAAAGCGCCCGAGTGATTCCAACCGAATTGCTTCAGTTTGAAGGAGGCGGACTAAAAGCAAACAAATGAGTGTTCCTTTATTCTTCTCGTCGCTCACGGCCGTTCGGTTGGATCGGTTGACGATCGCGAGGGCGTGCGCGCAAACCGTCCGGTTCGCGTTGCAGGGCTCGATTCGTTTGAGGAAGAACTGGAGGCCATTTTGCTGCAATCAACCGCCGATTGTTGATGGACGAGTGCCCGAGGGAACGAACCTCGAGCACCATTTCGGCCATCTCGCCCAACTCGTCCTGATCGATGTCGATCGCGTCCTCGTTGAGGAGAATCCGCCGCGCCGCCCGGTCCAGCGAGCGGAGGTCGGCGGACATCATCAACATGGCGCTCCACATGCACCAGAGGGACATTTGGATGCGGGACTGCCCGACGGTCAGGCCTTGATTCCCGATGGTCAGCTGAACGAAGCGAACGAGTGGGTGAGTGGAATTCTCGTGGATACCTCGCCGAAATCAATCCACTTGGCGTTGCGGAGGACGTGCGCCAACTTCTTCCGATTCGCAATTGCGTAATCGATGATTGCGGAGACGCGGCGCCAGTCGTCCCGCATCGGCGGCAAGTCGGGCGGGCGGAAGACGTCGCACTGGAAACGAAACGAAGTGAAAACGACAGGGCGGGCGGGTGGACGAACGAATTTGGGCGGGTATTTCTTTTCTGTCGGTTGATTCCCGTTGCAGAAGACGAGCATCGTGCGAGCTGCAAGAAGCCAGTTGTGAACGAAAGGGAGAGATCGAAAGAACGAACACGTCCGTCGGATTTGCGTCGGCTCGCAGGTGTTCATTTCGACGAAATCCGTGCGCAAATCGAGGAGTTTGGAGAGCGGCAGCGAGAAGCGATCCCGACGGCTCTTCTGCGTGCACGACGGGCGCCGAGGACCGCGCGTGATCCCAAAGTCCAGGTGGCGCTCATGGAGCTGAACGAATGAACGCACGGTTTGAAGAGTGGAGAGAACGCACGTAGTTGGACAAAAAGCGGATGCCGGACGGGAATCGCCGCCGGCTCGCCGCCACTCGGCCGTCCTCGTTGGCCGCCCGCTCGAGCACACAGTCGTCCACGTGCAGCAGCGTGTAGCCGGCCTTTCGGAAGCCGTCGAGGAACAAAGCATCGGCCATCTCCACGTAGAGCAGTTCGTTCAGGCAGTCTGCCGGCTCCTCCGCGCAGTCGAAGTCACACGAAAACCACAGTGCGGGCCGCCAGCCCATCGGCGGCGGGCTGGGGCAAACGATAAAAGGGGATGGACGGCGAGAACGAACCTCGGACTTCGATTCCATGCCCTCGCTTCTCGCAAGAGAAGAAAGAGCGAGAAGCAAGCGCGGAAGAGCATTCTGCACCGATGCACAATCAACCCGCGTGTCGAGCCATCTCGGAAGATCTAAACTCACTACGTGAATTCGAACGAGCAAACTCGCATGTCCGGACTTTGAAACGTCAATAAGCGAAGCAAAACGCAATCGATCACACTGCGAACAGAAGAGCGCCGTCGATTACGCGATCCGCTCGGCATGCGCAAAGCCGAAGAAGCGGGAGGAGAGGAGCGGCGAGGAGGGAAGCGGCTAAAAAAGGAAGAACGGAGTGCCGATCACTCGTGAACAAAAAACAAAGCAGAAGAGAAGAGTGCGGGGATCTTCTTTACGCTCATCCCGCCGCCCGCCGTCCCTCTCGACTCGGAGGCAGACGGGCGCAAACGGGAATCGCCGCCCGCCGTTCACGCGATCTTATCGAGCGCCCGCCCGCTTTCACGTTTTGTCCGCTACTAATCCACGCGCTTCATTTTATTCCGAGTATTCGGCCGTTCGCTAAACTCCTCAGCAATAAATGTTCACTTCGTCGCCTTTACGTGTTTATTAGAAAGCGGGTAGAAATCGAGGCATCAAAAGGCAAGAGAAATGTCTACTGGGTGTTCCGCTCCAATCTAATCATCTACTACGTGCTGCTCGTTGGGCTTCAGGCAACTCGGGCCACGCGCAGCTTCTTGTTCTTGTGGAAGGCGCGGCGTTTGCGGAACAAGTAGTCCTCTTGTTCTAAACCCGCTCACCGATCACTCCGTTGTCCAATCGAAGAGAGAACTCACTCAGCATGGGCGGAACGGCCGGCGGGATCGGCGGCAGCGGCGGCAGGAGGCGAATCGACGAGCGCGGCGCGTCATACGAAGGACCACCACTGTAGCTGGGCGCTGGGGCCGAGTAACTCGGGCCTCTAAACGACCACCAATTCGGTTAAACGCCGTTCAATTGAGAACTCACGCGTAACTCGGAGGCGGCGGCGGGGGAGGCGCATAACTCCTGCGACTCAACTCTTAAACTCTTTTTCAATCGAGAGAACAAACTGCGGGGGCGGCGCATACGAAGGTGCGGGCATCGGCGGCGGCGCGGCGTAAGAGGGCGGAGGCGCAGCGTAACTAGGCGGAGGTGCCGGCGCTGAAAGAATCCGATCAATAGGACTCTTTTCTTCACCGAAAGGAAACGAACGCGGAGCAGCGGCGGCGATCGTCAACGGCACGACCGCGTAGCTGAAACAAACGAGAGAAGTAAAGCGTCTGCTTTCTTCTTGTCACCCGGCCGGTTGAGGAGGCCCGCAGCCACAGCCGCCGCTCGGAGCAGGAGCCGAAGCACCTGCAAAGAAAAAAAGGTGGTCACTTCCGTAAAGCAGTGGGCAGCAAACAGGGACACGGCGGCGGAGGCGGGGCTAAAAAATGAACCGTTAGGACTGTAAAGAAGATTCGTGGCCTACGGGGAGGTGGCGGAGGAGGCGGGGCACTAAAAGATCCACCGATTAGTCTGCACTTCGTCGCTCCTTACCATCCGCAAGACGGAGCAGCGGCACACGGACAAGGCGGAGGACCTCAAATTTCGAGTTGGAGTGAGTTCTACCTGTTCTTCGAACAAAACGTTCCATCACTTACAAGGCGGCGGGCCTAAAAAGAAAGAAAAGGGTCGAAGGCATCAGTGGAAGTTTGCTTTGTTTTGAAGAACAGCGACCATCTCTGTGTTTTCATAAACTTCAGCCCCTAGCATGTTTCAACGTCGTATCCAAATCCCTCGCCCGCTTGCTTTCACCGGACGCACATGGCGGAGCACAAGGGATGCAGGGCGGCGGTGGGGGCGGCGCGCAAGCGATGCACGGCGGGGGCGGCGGAGGGCCACTGGAAGATCAATTGTTTACTCCCGACACAGACAGCAGAACTCACCAGCAACACCCGCAGCCTCCTCCTCCTCCGCCGCCTCCACCAAAGAGGAAACCCTGGGCGATGGGCATCAAGAGGAGGCCCATGAGTACGGTCGTTCGGAGGCCGCCCGCACGTGCGACCATCTTTCGGGGAGGGGAGAGCGGAAGTGAAACGACGGGGAGAAAGGAGTGGATTGTCGGGGATGTGCACGTTTTATACCCGAACAGGAGGGAATCGTAAACCCTGCGGAATGACCGCCCTCAGCGGGCGGCTTCTGCTCGTGGTCACGGCGGTCGGAAGCGGGCGGCTAATTGGACGAAACGAGACGAGTGGATTCCCGCTCGCCATCTCCGTCGTCCTCCGGGTTTCACTCCACGGAGGCGAACGATCGGCCGAGCGGGCGGATGCGCGCGGATTTCCACTCGAAACGGCGACCGCCAATTTTGACGACCGCCTGCCCGCCTGTTTCCTTCGGTTTGTTTACGCAACAAGGCGGAGTAATTACAACCGAGCGACCGGTCGGCAAAGGGAAGGCGGCTAATTGGATCGGATCCAACATCCGCACAGCCATTCGTTTATTCGAGGGATCGTCGTTGATTAAAGCGAGTGAGAGCGGTGGGTGGGTTTTGCTGGCTTGCGGGCCTTCCGCTCGGCCCGCCAAACGACCGTGCGGATCGATTTGGGCGGCAGTTGAACACGAACGAACTTGCGCGTCTGCCCGTCCACTCCGACGGCCAAATCGAAGGTCTTCGTCTCCGCGCGGTTGTGCACGACGACCACGAAGTGCCGCTCGGGCGTCTCGAAGGCGACCGCTTCGACGTCGTCGTCCTCCCGCCCCTCGAAGCCGTCCATCTTCACGCCCACGCGCACGGAGCCCGGCTGGATGAACTTCGAGAAGTGGCCGAGGACGTGAAAGAACAGAAGCATTAAGAGCTTGTAACGGAGAACTTATGTAATACATGGGCTGTTTGTAGAACTCGCCGCCGGTGACGTTCACGATGATCGAGGCGTCCACAAAGTTCCCCACCTTGAAAGGAAGCATTTGAACAGTTCGGCTATTCGGAAGAGTACCCAATTCGGGCCGCCCAGTTCGTTCAACCACAGATTCCAATCGGTCCAGCCGACCACGTAGTTGAGAAGCGACTGGATTATGTCGTGCGCGTAGTTCTCGGCGTACTTCCAACTGCCCAGCAGCGGGATGTGCTCCAGCGGACGGTCGCCGTTGCAGGCCTGCAGTACGGAAGAGGAATGAGGGTCCTCAAAAAAGAGAGACGAACCTCAGTAGAGAGAATCAGCTTGTCCGGCTTCAAGTGATGCGTTTGGTTGAGCGGCTCGTAGCTGCTCCGCGAGTACCTGCAACTACTCGATGGACAGGGAGCTTCAAGAGCGATCGCTTGCCAGTGGACGGCGAGTCCGTCAATCATCGAGTAGTCGTGGTCGTCGTCGTAGATGAGGCGGGCGGCGTCGAAGACCTGCTCCCGCTGGTCGTCGTGCGCGAGAATCTTGATGTCCTTCGAGAACCACTTCGATTTGAGCAGCGGGCCGAGGCGATGCTGCACGAAGTCACTGCAAAAGACACGTGATGATCAATGGATTGCGGAGAAAGAAACCGACCGTTGCATCGTGGGACTGAAGTAACATGTTTGGAACAAGTAGCCGGCTTCCACTCCGGAAGACGGCTCGTTTTGGACCTCAAAATGATTTGAATAAAAGATAATCGATTGAAACTCACGGTCATCGCCCAGAAGTTCACGCCCATTCGATTGTATTCCTCGAAAAAGCTGCAATCTCCATTCATTCATTCCCTTCGCTTCCCTTGGGAACGAACCGCAGCAGGTAGCGGGCGTACGTGAGGTAGTAGATTCCGTTGAACTCTCCGCGAAGGATGCCCGGGCCCTGCATCAACCTCGTGTTCTTCATCCAGCCGGGCGGACTCCAAGGGCTTGCGAACAGTCGGAGCTTCCCGTCGGTCAGCTTGACCGCTTCTTTCAAGAACGCCGCCTCAAACACGCGTGTTTATCGACCACTCCCTCTCTCTTCTACTCACCCGCTTCTCGTCGTAATCGAGAAGTTTGAAGCTGTTTAGCTCGAAGTCCTGATCGACGTCCACAAACGAGTGGTTGTTGAGCGAGAAGTCGCAGCTGCCGATCGGCACACGGGTGAGTGTGTAGTTTATGCTGCCCGCCCCGTAGTATTGCCGCAGCAGGTCGTAAGCAAGGCCTTGAAGCTTATAATTGAGGTTCTCTGCCTCGTGCATGACGGCATCTGCAACCTCTCATTGTCAGTGTCTTCTTAAAATTCTTTTGAAACAAACCCGTCATTGCACCACCGAAGCCTTCGATCTTCTGGAAGCGACGTTCGGGGAAGATGCGAACGCGAGTCGTCTCTGCTGAAGTACCCCAACGAAAATGGTTAGACGATCAACAGCGAACCGTTTGGGGCGAGCGGCTCGAACTGGACGGTCGAGCGGGTGAGTCGTCCGTCCGCGCGGCCGGTGGAGAAGACGGCCGCCCGGTTCGCGTCCAAACTGCCCACTTCCTCCACCTGATCGCAGCTCTGCGTGTTGCACACGCACACGAACGACTCCTGATCGTAGCGCCGCTCGTTGCACTTCGAGGTCGCCGTCCGGATGGCATTAGAAGACGAGAGAACTGAACGAAAGATTTGGCGTGAATGCTTTTGAACGAAACCAACCGCAAAAGACGAGCAAAAGAGTGACCAGCGGCCCCCTCATTTCGACGAGCACTCACTTGGTTCTTTGAGGATCTTCGACTGGAGAACGAGGAAACTGGACTGCAACGAACGAACGATTGAGGTCGCAGCGGATGACAGCGGCAAGTGGGAAAAAGTGTCCGCAACAAACGCCCGAAAAATCGCCGTCGCTTTTGATCTGCGCGCGCGCGTTCGGCCGGCGATCGACCGCTGATTTTATCGAACGAACGAACAGCGGAGTGGGGGGCGGCGATCCGAACGGGCGGCCATTCCTCCACGCGATTTGTTTATTTCGGTTGATACCGCCTGGCAGCAGGGAACGAGTCGAGTGTGTATTCGTCGGTCGAACACCCCTTGCCGCTTTTTCCGAATGCTTCCGCTGCTGCCTTCCTTCTTCACCTTCCATCTCCGGTCAAGTGTCTTCTTTCGCCCAACCCCCGCCGAACGCCCGCACGAGTTCAACAAATAAGATTTATGGTTTAGCGTCGGCGAGGACAATAACAAGAACGGAGAGGGAACAATTAAGAGCGTGTTACAACAAAGGAAACAGAAGACGAGAAAACGGCGGAATCCGGGGGGACTCCGAGGCCTCAACACATCTCTCCCACTCGCTCCGACGGTGTTCTTGGGCGGCGCTTAGCGGCGCGCCTCCTGGCAATCGCGCGAAATGTGGCCGCTCTGGCCGCAGCTGCAAGGAGGGACGAGTGATCAGTGGGGGGAAGGACGGGGAGGGGGACTCACTTGTAGCACGAGCGGTCGCCGCCGCGGCCGCCACCGCCGCCGCCACGTCCTCCGTTCGGGCACTCGCGCGAGAAGTGGCCCGACTCGCCGCAGCTGGAGTCGAAGAGATCAATGAAGGCAAGAAAGAGGGGACGAGGACTCACTTGTAGCACGAGCCGCCACCGCCGCCGCCCGAGCGGCCGCCGCCTCCCTGACGCGGTTGGGTGCAATCGCTGAAAGAAGGAGCAGGAGGATTGAAGGAGCGGTGGGTGGACGGGAGAACTCACCGGCTGATGTGTCCGCTCTCGCCGCAGTTGTAGCACGACTGGCCGCCACGTCCGCCTGCAACGAGCGAAGGAATGAGGGGAGGAGTGGGCGGACGGGAACTCACCGCCACCGCCGCCCTGACGGCGCTCCTGCTGGCAGTCACGCGAGATGTGGCCCGACTCGCCGCAGCTGCAAACAAGCGAACAATTGGATGAGAACAAGGGAGGAGAACTCACTTGTAGCACGAGCGGCCACCGCCGCCGCCGCCGCCTCCCTGACGTCCGCCGTCCGGGTTGTTCGGACACTCGCGGGCGAAATGACCTGAAAGCGGGGGAATGAGAGCATGAAGAAGGAGGGGAGGACTCACCAGTCTCGTGGCAACGGAAACACTCCGACATCCTGCTTGATTCACCGACTCGAACGCTACAACGACGACCCACGAACACCACAGCCGACGCGCACCTGCAAGCAAGCGGAAGGGTTAGACGGAAGGAGGAGGATCGAGAGGGAAGGCAACACGCACGAAACATTTCGAACTGAGAGCAGTGGAAGGCGAGATGTTGATGCATTCCGCCTTGCACTTCGCCCCTCGCTCCAATCGAACAACAACTCGAAGGTCTCCGAGTGCTGGTCGATGGGAGCGAAAAGGAAGCACGCGATCAAAACAAACACGCACGAGGGGCAGGGGAGGTGAGTCAACCGTTCGGCCCGAAGACCGGCCGGCAAGAGAGGGGGCGAGAGGAAGGAGCGGGGGAAACACGAAGAACACGAGTAAAAGGTAGTGACCGGAGCGTCCAACAGTCCACAATCAACCGCCAGCCCTCGAATGCAACTCCAACGCATCGACTTTATTTCTCGGCAACAATCAAATTAACACCGCGACGGCCCGACATCGCCGCTTACCTGCGGACGGGCGGGCGGGCAACAAACAACAAGCGGGACGGGGGCTAAAGCTCATGCACGTGGCCAACAACAAGCAGCGGGCGGTCCGCTCAGAAGGAGTCCTCGTCCGCCGGCCGCTGCAGTCGGAACTGCTTGAGCACGTCGTCGGTGACCGCGGCGCGGCGCGCTTGGAACTGGGCGACCAGCTCCTGGAGCACTTTGATCGTCTTCTGCTTCAACTCGCCCGTCAGCAGCCGGCCGCTCGCGTAGTCCTGAAATCGAAACGCGAATGAGGCGGCCGCTTGTTGTTGGGTGGGGGGCAGCAAAAAAAGACGCCCCGGCCGGCGAGCACGCGCTCCGCAAAGTCACAAGTCGACAGGCCGCCCGGCGACCCATCGGCAAGCGACGAAATGCGGCGAGCGAGCGGGCGAAAGCGACCGGCCGGCCGGCCGGTGGGGAGCGGCGGCGGTAGCAAGCGGGCGGCGGCGAGGCGGGCTGACTGGCGGAATGGGCGCCAAATACAAAAGCGGCGCCTCGGTCTCATCGACCGCCCGCCCGCCGCCCTTTCGACCCGATGGGCCGGCCGCTTGTTTTTGCGTCGCCCGCCGGTCGATTGCGATCTCCCCCGCCCACCCGCCCGCCCGAGTGACGCCCCTCGTCCCCGTCCCGCCCACCGACCCAACGAACCTGACGGATCCGCTCCAATTCATCATCGTCTTCCAGGAAGAAGCGGAGGAATTGGAAGGAGATGTCGACGTCGCAGTTGCCGCCGTGCGCGCGGTGCTCCTCGATGTTGTCCCGGCCGCCGCTGAAGGCGTGCTTGTTGATCTGCAAGCGGAGGGGAACGATTAAGGGACGAGCAAGGGGAAAGCACACCTTCTGCTTGATCTTGTTGGGCGTGTCGCTTAGGTAGATGCACGAGGCCTCCTCGCTGGCGGACATCTTCGTCCCGGCGCCCTGCAGGGCGGGCAGGAAGGAGCTGTAGATGGCCGACGGCTTCACCGTCTTCATCTTGTCGGCCGCGTCCCGCGTCATGCGGAAGTAGGGGTCCTGGTCGACGGCCGCCGGAATGAGGCAGGGCACGTCCTTCTGGCCGCCGAACAGGCCGGGGAAGCTGGAGGAGAAGGCGGGGGCCGCCTGCACGGGCGGGAAGCCGTGCTTCCCCAGCGAGTCCTCGTCCGTGAAGCCGAAGATTCCGCGGCCTTGGTTACGCGTCACGGACGCCCCGATCTGCAGGATGTTGTCGTAGAAGGCGGTGCTGCAATCGGTCGTTCATTCCATCCATTCCTTCCGTTCTTTTGCTCACTCACCACATGTACTGCCGACTGGTGAAGATGAACGTGAGGGCGGGGTCGAAGCCCACGGAGACGATGTCCTTGATGTTCTCCACGCACATCTTGCGGATCTCCGGCAGTTTGATCTTCTTCCACAGGAACTTCTCGTCGTCGGTCATCTGAAAGCGGGCGGGGGTCATTGGAATCCTCATTGCTTCTCTTTGCTCACCTGAATGATCACCTTCATCTTGAAGACGTCCTGGAGCCACTTGGTGAAGATGAAGGGGATCAGGTGCCCCAAGTGGAGGCTGCCGCTGCTCGGCCCGCGGCCCGTGTAGATGTAGAACTCCTTGCCCGCTTCGTATCGGTCGAGGATCGCCTTGAAGTCTCTAAATGGGCGCTCTTGAACGGCGGCAATCGGGAGGGCCGCCGGCGAAACGAACCGTTCGGCAAGAAGAAGCCGCGCCGCAGGAGCGGATGGGCGCGCTGGCCGGTCAGCTTCTCCATGCGTTTGATGAGCTCCTCGGACAGCCGACCACACCCGAAACGCGCTGAAATCCCCCCGATTAGACGACCGAACGGGCGGGCGGCGGGCGTCGGTTGATGACCGAAAATCAATAAACCGCCCTACGGACCGGGGACGGCCACCGCTCCGGCACTCACCGATCAGCTTGTTCGTAGTCGATGCCACTCGCGCTGCCCGCCGTCACCGTCCAGGGCGTCACCTCGTCGTGGGCGGCCCCCGCGCGGCCGTTCTCGTCCAGCCGGAGGTCCTCCACGCGGGCCTCGGCCGTCTTGTTCGCTGGCGGCGGCCATGATCGCCGCTCGTCGCTCGAACCCGTGGGATTTGCAGTCCGGTTCGGGCCGCTTCGCAGTGAGGAACACCCTGGAATGCACGAGAGTCAGTCCCACTTGCGAAAGGAACACGAGAAACGAAGGAGTGCGCGGCGAGGACGGCGGAAATCGGAGCGCGTTTTTGCATCAGCCGCCGCCGCCGCTCGCGTAGGGCAGAAAGCGAGCGGCGGCGAAGCGGCCTACTTCACGCGAACGAAGTGTTCGCCGAGTGTGCGGGCGGAGTGCCACGAATCGACTTCAGCCGCACGTCACCTTCCGACCGCCGCCCTCCGCCTCTCGACTCCGCCGATCGCCAAGCTGTCGCGACGCCGCACTTCTGACGCCGCCGCCTCGATGGACCCGAACGGACAGCCGCCGTACGCCGGCGGCTACGCGGGCGGCCCGTCCCAATTCGATCAATACTACGGGGATCCCAGCCAATTCCAACAGCCGGCCCAACAACACGCCCCGCCGTACCAACAATACCAGCCCGATCCCTACGCTTCGGCCCCGCCGGCCGGCGGCGTCCCGCAATTCTCGCAGTTCTCCGCCGCTTTGAACAACCCGTGAGTCCTTCCTTCTTCCGCAATCAATCGAATTAGTCGCTCGTTTGCAGGCTCCTCCAAGGCTATGCGGAGAACGTGAGTTCCAGCCGGCTGGCTGACGTGTCACTCCCTCCGTTTCTTTAGTACAAGAACCAACTGTACGACCAGTACGTGGCCACTTCAGCCCAGACACTCAAATACTACTTCGCGGTGGACACAAACTACGTGCTGCGGAAGATCGCCCTCATTTTGTTCCCCTTCATCCACAAGGTTCGTTCCCCGTCCTTCCAATTGTTTACCGCTTGTTCGATGTTTCAGGACTGGTCCGTGCACGCCGGGCAGAACGGCGAGGCCCTGCCGGCCAAACACAACATCAACGCGCCCGATTTGTACATCCCGGCCATGAGTTTCATCACGTACGTGCTGGTCGCCGGGTTCGTGATCGGCACACAACAACGGTTCGTCTTCCACTCGTTCTCCTCCTCAATCCTTCTCGATTCGTTCAGGTTCTCACCGGAGAAGTTGGGCCTTCTGACCACGAACGCCCTCTTCTACCTGATCCTCGAGAACGTCGCCATTTTCGTCACGAAGTACGTGCTGAACATCTCCCAATCGTTGAGTGTGTGGCACGCACTCTCCTACTCCTCGTACAAGTACGTGGCGATGGTCTTCTGCTTGACGTGCTTCCTGATCGGCGGCCCCACCGTCTACTACGCGAGTCTCGCGTACGCCGTCCTGGCGACCGTCTTCTTCCTGCTCCGCTCGATGAAAATGTTCGTCCATCCCATCGATCCATCCATTCATGCTTCTTCCGTTCAGCTACATCCTGGACGTGGCGAACAACGGGGCGAACGGGCGGGCGCGCAAGATGTACCTGCTTCTTTCGATCACGATCGTCCAGGCGTTGATCATCTACCTGCTCACGAGGTTCGTTCCCCTTCCCTTTTTTGTGTTCACCTCCCCTCTTTGCAGTTCGGTAACCAGCTACATGCCCGGCAAGTACAATCTGGCGGGCATGGCCCTGAACAAGATGGGCATCAACCGGAATGAGGTCCCGCTCACGGCCGACGGCGACGTCGACTACGAGGCCCTCCTGAAAATGCCCTGAAGGCGGACGGGTTCATTTGTTGTAGATATCGACTGATTCACGCGCACGATTGTTCGATTAAATTATTTTGGAACATAAACACCCGATTTCTTCGCTCACTCGCCGTTTCCTGCTTTGTACCAGTGTTGAGTTCTCCTTCCATCTGAATATTGTGAGAAACCAAGAGAAGGGGATCGAAGAGGGAGTGTTCAGAATGACGAGAATCCTCGTCCTTTTCGCCTCCGAAACGGGCACCTCGCAGGACCTCGCCGAGCAGATCTGGCGAGAGGGAAGCCGAATGCGGGTGCCCGTTCGAGTGCTCAGCTTCGACGACTACGACCTCAACGTAAGTCCCGTTGCTTCTCCTTTTTCTATTGCGTGTTCAGGAGCTGCCGAACGAGCGCTTTGTCGTGTTCCTCGTGGCGACGGCCGGCCAGGGCGAAGTCCCGTCGAACATGCGGGCGAATTGGCGGAAGCTCCTGAACGCGCGCATTCCGGCCGGCTGGCTCGACGGACTGCGGGTCGCCTGCTTCGGCCTGGGCGACTCCTCCTATCAGAAGTACAACTTCGCCGCGAAAAAGCTGAACCGTCGCCTCGGGCAGCTGGGCGCCGCGATGGTCGTCGGGCCGCTCTTCGGCGACGATCAGCACCAGTTGGGGCCGTACGGGAAATTCGAGGAGTTCCTGAAGCTGCTGTGGGAGTACCTCGACCAGAACAACGTCATTCCGGTCAGTTCTATTCTCTTGCTTCCTCTCATCCTTTTACTCGCTCTTCAGGGGATGAACGTGAACCCGACCGCCGACTACCCGCTGAAATTCGCCCTCGACTACGAGGCGGCGAGTTCGGAGATCCCGCCCGCCGTTCCCGACGCGATGCGGGACTTCGTGGAGGTTGAATGTGTTGGGAACGAGCGGCTAACTGCGGAGAATCACTTCCAAGTACGCGTCCTTCAGCTTCTTCTCAATTGGGATGACCGCTTGCAGGACACCCGACTGCTCACCTTCGACTCCTCGCCACACTCCGACCGCCTGCAATACAAACCGGGCGACGTGCTCATGGTGCAGCCGCGGAATCTGCAGAAGACCGTCGACTTTGGCGTTGGAATCTGTTGGGTACACGGACGAGCAGCTGGATCGGCCGTTCTCGCTGCGACCCGACCGATCCGAACGTCTCGAAGCCGCCCACCTGGTTGGTGCCCGGTTCGTCCCTTCGCTTTCATTCGTGTGGTTGATTGGAGAGTTTAGAACGGAACAACTCTTCGGCATTGTGTCTCGCACTACTTCGACCTGCACATGATCCCCCGCCGCTCGTTCTTCCGCACGTTGGCCGCCCACTCCTCGCACGAGCAGGAGCGCGAACGGTTGGAGGAGTTGGCGGACATGAAGAACCTGGACGAGTACCTCGACTACTGCCAACGACCCCGCCGGACGACCGCCGAAGCGATGCGCGACTTCGCCCACTCGGTGCGGGATCTCCGACCAGAGTTGCTCTTCGAGCTGCTCACTCCGATCCGCCCGCGCGCGTTCAGCATCGCGAGCTCTCCGACCGCCCATCCCGGCCGCCTTCAGCTGCTGGTCGCTCGAGTACGTTCCTTCCTCCATTCTATTGATCAACGAATGCCGGGTGTTCAGGTCGAGTACAAAGCGGTCCGAATGGTCGAAATTCGTCGCGGGCTGTGCAGCACGTTCCTCTCCAACTTGCAAGTGGGCGATCGGGTGAGTCCTTCATTTGCTCTGTTGTTGATTGCCTTCGCTTGCAGGTGTTCGTGAAGATCCGCGCGGGCACATTTCGCTTCTCGCCGCACGGCTCTCGAATTGTGATCGGGCCGGGCACGGGGATCGCGCCCTTCCGCTCGTTGGCCCACGAACTGGACGCCCGGCAGTCGTCCGGAAGCAGCCTCGTCTTCTTCGGCTGCCGCTCCTCCCAATCCGACTTCTACTTCTCGCAGGAGTGGCCGACGCTCTCCACGTCCTCCGTCTTCCCCGCCTTCTCCCGCCCCACCGGCGACGAGCAGAAGGCGTACGTGCAGGACAAAATTCGCGAGTTCGGCGACGCTGTTTGGTCCGTCCTGGAGCAGGAGGATTGTCCGTTCCCTCTGCTCATTCCCTCCATTTATTCCTTCGTTTTAGCCCAAGTGTTCATCGCCGGCCGCGCCAAGGACATGCCCGACGCGGTGGTCGAGGCTCTCAAGTACGTGGCCCGGAAGTATGGCGGCCGCGAGGACGGCGAGAAGTTCATCGACGAGCTGGAGCGGAGAGGACGGCTTCAATTCGAAACCTGGGATTAGAACCGACGGGTTGTCGTTGTTGTGATTAGTTTGTTGAATAAACGTGTCTATGCGATGCTCTCGGCTTTCCGTTCACTCTGTGAGCTAATCGTGTGCTCGCAGAACAGATGTACGGTCAAAACTCTATTCTTCTCTAACACGTTGCCGATCAAATTCCAATGAAGGAAGGGAGCGTCAACTCTTTCCTTGCGGTCGACTCTTCTTATACAACCGCTTTCCTCCTCTTGCAGTCGCCCGTTATTTCATGCAACTGTACGTGTTTATGGTCGACTTTCTTCCCAATAATTTCGCGAGTTTCCGTGTCCAACACACGTTTCTTCTGCTCCTAATTCGATGGTTGCAGGCGGAATGTTGACGCGAACGGAGGACGACGAGGAGATGGCGTGGGAGTTGCTCTCGTGCGTGCTGGGCGTCTTGCTCGTGCTCGTCGGGTCGGGCGGCCTCCAGTGCGGCCTGCTGACCGCCGTGCGCCGCCGCCTGTCGCCCACGCACCGGCGGATCGTGGACCTGCAGGCGGAAATCCGCGAGCATCAGGCCGAGCTCAACAAAATCCCCATCATGGACGAGTTCGCCGCCCACTGTCGCAAGAAGCGGATCGTCGAGAAGCTGACCGCCGACCTCCAGGCGTTGGGTTTGTTCCTTCCTTCATTCCAACCATTCCTATTCTTCGATTTCCGTTCACAAACGGGACAAACAAGGAGCTGCAGACGAGCCTCGCGTGGTCGCTGGTCGGCAAGGCCGCGTGCACGTCGGCCGGCTTCTTTCTGGCGGCCAAGTCGGCGGATTTGTCGCTCCTGAGCGTGAACTCCGGCCACTTCTTTCCGCTCAACTTCCTGCTCGCCTACCCGTGCGCTTCGGAGGATCCCGCGAAGTGAGTTCTTCCTGTCCGTTTCCTTCCGCTCACTCCTCCGTTCAGAATCGCCGGTCTCCTTGTTCTCCTTCCTGCTGCTCTCCTTCTTCGTCGCCCGCACCTTCCATCGCCGCGTAATCGTCGGGCCCGTCCGCTCGGCCCCCTTCAAACTCCAGTAATCGCCGCCACTCGAACAGAATTTCGCCGAAATCGTCGCCTAATTCCTTTGTTTTCTATCCGCGTAACGTTGGCCGTAAAATAAACCCGAAGATACTCGCCGACCCCATTTCACAACACTTTTATTCGGTCACAGTTAAATAGATAGAAGATAGAAGGCGGTCAATCGATCAGCGAGAAGAACCCCAAATGAAGCTTTTGATGCCGCCCATGATCCCCGAGCCGGCCTGCTCCTCCTTGGGCGAATGGTCGGGACTCTCGGCCACGTCCAGCACCTGCTGGGGCACCTGCAACACACGAATGATCGAAGAACAAAGAGGGAAGAACGTACCGTGATGTGCTTGAGGGCCAAATCGAAGAAGACGGGCTTCGCGGGCGTCGGTTTGGGCAAGGCGGCCAGGGCGGCTTCCTGAACAGAAAGGAGGGATAAACTAAGAGGTTCAACGGCCGAGAGAACGCACCTTCTTCTCCTTCTTGGCCTTCGCTTCGGCCAGGCGGACCTCCACAAGTCCCTTCTTGGCGTCCTTGATCTCCGCCTCGGTTCGCTTCAGGTCGTCGGGCGTTTCGGAAACGAACGGCGACTTCTTGACCTTCTGGAGGAGTTTCGGCGCTCGCCTCCTTCCGCTCCAACGCCCGATCGAACAACTTGACGGCCTCCGCCTCCTGGCCCATCGCTCCGTAGGTTTGGGCCAAATGGAAGCATCTGGACAGGGGAGAAGCGAGTGAAAGAACGGAAGAGGAAGAGAAGTCACTTCTTGCACTTGTAGAACTCCGCTTTGAAGCCAAAAGCGGACTGCAGGTCGGCGTCCCCGTCGGCGCCCGGGCAGCTTCAGGATCGACTCGCAGTTGTCCACGACCTCGGCGAAGATCCGCAGGAAAGCTTGGGGTTTGGGCCTCTTGTCGCCCGCGCCGAGGTTGGCCGCCTGCAGGACGTACCGCTCGGCGGCCAGGCGATGGCGAACGAAGTCCAGGTAGACGCCCACCGTCTGCCACTCGTGTTGCTGCGTCTCGCCCAGCTTGCTCTTCGCCTTCTCCTCGTTGAACTTCTGGACGGCCTCGCGCAACGTGGCCTGCGCCTTCTCGAAGATTTGGAGCTGAAATCGACGCAAGGAGTGATGCGTGGGGGATGGAAGGAGCGTCCCACCTTCTGGCCGACGTCCGCCGTCTCGCCCACGTCCTGTTCGGCCTTCTCGATCGCCTCCAGCGCCTGGCGGACAGCCTCGTGCGGGACGCCGACCGTCTCGCCCGCCCACTTGATCGTTTTGGCCTTCCCGCCGCCTGGCGGTCGCCGACTGCGCGTCGCGGATCAGCTTCTGAACGAACGGTCCGATGAGGGAAGGTGCGAGAAGAAGGGAACTCACGTCAATGTCCATCCCGTCCTCGCCCAGACTCAAGCTCATCATCTCGGGCACCACCGGGCTGGCCGTCCCGCCGCTGTTGTACTCGCAGACTTTGATCATGTTGGCCAGCTCCCGCCCACGGCCCTCGTAGTAGACGGTGACCTCCGAGCGCCCATCGATCTCCGCCAGCTTCTCGTAGATCTTCCTGCAAGCGAGCGAATCAATAGTAGGTAGAAGAATAAAGAGGAAGTACTTGGAGTGCTGAAACTGCTCCAACGCTTCGGCCCATTTGGCCCTCTCCAAGTGCAGAGTGCCCGCGATGAAGGCGTTGTAGGCCTTGGCCTCCAGTTTGGTCAGGCTGTTCACCTGCAAGTGGAAGAAAAGAAGTGAACGCTGGAAAGAGTTCGCTTGCCTGAGCGCACGCATCGGCCAGCTGTTCCAACTCCCGCGCGAACTGCAGCGATTTGCGGAGGCGATTGCGCGAGTGGAACTTCTTTCGGCTTTGATTTTCGTTCTCACTCGCCAACTTGAAGTCCATCCCTTGAGCCCAGCAGTGCTCCACGTTGAAGATCAGGAGCTCGAGGAAGCTGCAACCAATGGATGAGAAGGGCAAGGGATGAGGGCGGATTACCGCTGATCGTTGACCAAATCGGGCGTGATCTTCTTGTACTGGAATTTGGCCCGATGCTTGGAAACGTTCTTCTGCTGGTGGGTCGCCTTCAGGGCACGCCGGAGGCGTTCCATCCGACGGCCGCAGTAATCCCTGGAATCCCCCGGGTAAACGGAAAGAATGGAAGGAGGAAACTCGCCCGTATCGCTTGTAACTCCCGTGCCGCAGTCCGTGCATCTGCTGCGCGTCCTTCACGAGCTTGAGGATCCGCAGCGTCTCGAACGGGGCGGCCGGCGCGTCCACCTCCATCGTTCCTCCGTCTTCGGCAGCGGACATGGTTGATTTCTTCTCGAGACAACAACGAACGAATGGATTTCAGCGAGCAATCGACGGCTTCCACGCGCACTGCAAAAAGGCGAGTGGGCGGAATTTTTGGCCGCTGTATCGATTTTTTGGCTGCAAGGCCGAGTGCCCGCCATTTGCGTAAGGACAAGAGAAAGTGCAAAAGAGATGGCCAAAGAGTTCATTCGCTCATTTCCACCCACCCGACGACCAGCCGCCCTCTCGCCGCCGATGCCGTCGACCGTTCGCTGCGGAATCTGCTGGGAGACGTTCGCGCCGGCCGAGGCGCCGCCGCTCAGCTGCGGGCATCGCTTCTGCGCGCCCTGCCTCTCCTTCTGCCCGATGCTGCCCTCGTGCCCGGCCGGGCGGCTGCAACGCGCCCCGGGCCCCCGAGCTGCTCGTGGACGAGGTGGACGAGACCGAGGAGGAGACGGAGGGCGAGCGCCTCAATCGCGTCGCCCTGGGCATCGGCCAGCCGTCGATGGTGCAGCTGGAGGAGCGGCAGCGCTGCGAGGCCCGCAACGCCCACTTCCAGTGCATGAACCTCGCCCGCATGACCCTCACCGAATGCCGCCACCTGGTCTGTCTGGACTGCTTGGCCAAGCGGATCATGAAGGCGGACATCGTCTGTGAGTTCACCCTCTCTTCCTGCTCATCCCCGCGCTTGTTCTTGCAGCCGAACGTGCCCGCTGCCCGATCCCTCGCTGCACGAACTTTTTGACCAAAAGTGAGCTGAAGCGCGTTGCCGAGCGCGTCCTCACCGCCCAACCGGCCTGCTCGCGACTGGCGGCCGCCGCGAACGAGGCGGCGGACGACGAGAAGCCGGCGGTTCGTCCACTCCCCCGCTCGTTCACTCCCCGCTTCCAGAACAAGGACGAAATCCGCGTCTTCTGCCTCGATCTACTCGTCGGATGCGGCGACCCGGACGTTGATGCTGCCCAAGTATTGCACCGTCGGCAAGCCCCCTTCCTCTCCCCTCTCCCTCACCCGCTCGCTCGTTGCAGCGGACATGGCGAGCGCGCTGATCGGCCTCCACCGCCTGAAGGGCCCCTCGATCGGCGTGTTCGTGCGGACGATCGACGCGGCCGGGCAGGTGCGCCACGAGCCGCTCAACCTGAAGCTGGTCGGCAAGAAGCCCATCCGCGAGGCGAACATCGTGGACCGCACGCGCCTCATCCTGGACCTCCACAACGACCTCCCCCAATGAACCCTCGTTCCTCTGTTGCTTGTGAATAAACGTTCAACGCACTCCTTCTCTTCTGAACCAAAGGCAACAGCTACACGTTGCAAATCGGCCGAACGGCAACGAAATCCGTGCGGATCGTAAACCTCGTCGTTTCTCGTGGGAAATTCCCGTCCGTCGAGTGAAAAGAATCGCTGATTTTATCTCGTGAGAACGTTCGATCCAATGGATGTCGATCACTTGTTCCAGCGGGTATAAAAGAAGCGATCGGAGCGAGAGGGCGGACACGCCAGAAAACCGTCGAGTCGACCACTCTGCCCTCTCCCGCCCTCCAGTTCGTTTGCATTCGTTCGAGAAGCCGCACGAAATGATTTCCATTCCACGTGTCTCGCTGCTGCTGCTCCTCGTCTCCGTCGGACTGGCGACCGCATTTTACGGCGAACGGCCGGAGAACGTGAGTTGAACGTCCGCTTCTCTCTTCCGTTGGGATGTGTGCAGGTAAAAGTGGGGATTGGAAGGATGGAGAAGAAGGAGAACGTTCGTTTAGCTCGCAGTTTCGAGTGGGAAGCCGCCCGGCCGCCCACCTTCGGCCAGTGGATCCGAGCGGCGGTCGGAGTGCTGGACGAACACTTGCGGGAACATCCTTCGGTTTCGCTCATCGTTCAGCTCTTGGTTTTGGTTCTCATGCTGCAACACACAACTCCCGACTTCTGTTCCCTTCTTCTCTACGCTTTCGTTTTGTTCGCGGCCCTTCTGGCCGTCGGGTTCCTCTTTTCGGCCTTCGTTTGAGTGAGAGAAGAAGAGTGAAATGTTGAGCATAAAGTGGACCTCCCGCACCTCCATTCTGATCGTCGACCTTTCAGGACTACCGCGGGGAGCACGAGGGCGAGCGGCCGGAGGTCGTCAGCCGGAAGGTCGTGAAGATCGTCGAGCGCAACGTCCAACAACCGGCCGCTCCGGCCGCGTTACGAGCGAAACGAGGCGGAGTTCGATCGTTTCGACTCGGCCGACCGCCGCTTCGCCCCGCAACAGCCGGCCGAAGGAGAGCACTGCGATCCGGAGGTCGCGCAGAAGAAGACGGTCGAACGGGAGGTCCGCCGCTCGCCCGACTCCTTCCGCAGCGTCTTCAAAGCGGAGAAGCGGGTGGTGCGCAACGAGAACGACGAGGAGTACGCGCCGCGCCCGCGTCCCGCCTACCCCGCGTACGAGGAGCAGCCGGAGGAGGGCGGCGCCTACAAGCGCGTGTCCATCCACAAGGAAGTCGACTACAACACGGCTGGAGGAGATGCCCGCGATTTCTTCCGCCCGCGCCCCGCCGACCGCTCGGAGGCGTTCGCCCGTCGCCGCTCCGCCCACGAGTCGTTCGGCGAGCGCGACCTGGAAGACGGACGTCGTTTCTCAAAGGTTTTCTCGTCAGTTCCGGTCGACCATTCACCACTCACCCGCTGCTTTCAGCCGCGCTTCTTCCGTTGAACGCCGTCACGCGCACTCCGGCCACGGGCCGTCCTGTCATTGATCCCCCGCCTTCCCCAGTCGACGAGCAACAACCCCCTTCTTTTTGTGATCAATGACACGCAATAAACCGAGCAATGCACAAAGGAATGAGTGGTTGGCAGACAACAAACGACAAGCACGCGTGTTTGCGAACAAGCGGCGACCGCCGTCGTCGTCCGGCGGCGTGTTTTCGCAGCCGACCGGCCGGATTGGCGGCGGATTTCCGCCGGCCACTCGTCGGCTTCCGCTTGTTCCCGCTGCTTGTCGGGATGCTCGTCCGCTTTCTGCACGTGTGTTCGACTGCGAAATGCGCTTCAAGCGAATAGAATCCTCATTTCTTCCGCCGGATAATCGCTCCGCTTTGATCTCCGACTTCTCCTTCTTGCTCTTTCTTCTGCTGATGATCTCCGCCCTCCTGCCTTCAGCTTCTTCTGCGGCTTGTCGAGATCGTTTGGA
Organism: Aphelenchoides fujianensis; assembly: GCA_024699865.1. Lineage (NCBI taxonomy): Eukaryota > Metazoa > Nematoda > Chromadorea > Rhabditida > Aphelenchoididae > Aphelenchoides > Aphelenchoides fujianensis. Next base: position 286,245 of record JAMPIO010000085.1, on the reverse strand, counting down.
CGATTGCAACGACAGTCGAGGCCTTTTGCAGGTGATTTAGAAATAAGAACGGAGTGTACCGCTCTCGTTGCAGGAGGGATGGCTACGAGAACTTCATGCGCTCGAATTGTCGGCGGTAATCGAACGAATGTGTTCGCTTCGTTCACTTCCATTCGTTCAGGACGTGCAATTTCTGCGCACGAGCCACGGCGACGACGAGGAAACCGCGGAAGAAAAAAAGGAGGAAGAACGGAGCGTGCCGCGACCTCGGGGCGAACTGCCGACAAAATCGGGACTGGTGCGATCGACCGCCGTACTCCAAGCTGATGCAGGAGCAGTGCTTGAGGCCAGCAGTCGCCTGTTCCCATCCGCTCATTGCTCTCGGTTCAGGACGTGCGGCTTCTGCAAGTACGACGGCTTTCGCGTGACCAAACGGCCGAAACATCGGGCGGGTTGCGTCGATCGGAACGCGGCGTGAGTGGCGGCAAGAAGTTTAAAAAGGATTGATCGCATTGTCTCCTTGCAGCTGCATCAACTGGGAACAGCACGGCTTTTGCTCCTCCCGCTTCTACTCGCGCGCCGTGAAGGAGGAGGAGTGCGCGCGGTCGTGCCGCTTTTGTTGATCGTCGACCACTTCGTCCTTCACTTGCTTCTCCCACCTACTTGATCCCCTGCTGCCTCCCCAATCAACTTTGAATCAACACTTCCCCCAAATTTGCCGAAAAGAATGTTTCGTCCGCTCATTTCACTCCACCGACCGCCCGCTTTTCGGCCGCCCGCCCGCTCGCCGTCCACGAGTTCGAAGCGAGAAGACCGAAGGGAGATGCCTGTGGAAGTTGATCTCAATTTGACGGAGGTCCACTCGTTGGTAAGTTCTCCAGCAAACATCTAGGAAGCAATCCCCTCACCCCTCCTCCGCTTGCAGACCTGCCGCCACGAGCCCGCCTCGCACACGGTCCTCGAGATCGTCCTGATGGTCGTCCTGCAGCTCATGATGCTCGCGTTCGTCTACTTCGCCTGCATGCACGTGTGGATGGTGCGGCTGCAGAAGGCGGCCCTCCGGCAGCTGCGCGTGATGCCCACGCGGACGATGCTCGAGTTCATGAGCGTGCACGGCCGGTCGCCGTTCGAACGACCCGCCAACCCGGCCCTCAACAAGAAACACATGTGATCCCCGCCGTTCGACAATAAACTCCTTCAATCCGATCGGGTTTATTACTTGCTGGGAATAAAATTAAACGGCGATTGCACGAGGGCGGAGTAACAAGTGAGTCGAAAGTAATGAGCAAAACGGGAAAGCGGAACGGAGCGGCGTGCCGAAGAAGTCAGCTGGGCGCCCGTTGCAAAGATAATCATCGTCCAGCATCCTCTCGACGAAGCGGGCGTGTAGAATCCGTTTCCGAGTTAAACGAGAACGTGGGGCGGCGGCGGCGGATTGATTCGATCTTCACGCATGACGTCCAACTCCCGCAGCACCTCGGGGGCGGCCGGTTGGGCGGTCGGCTGGGGGCTTTTGGACTCGAGGGCGGCGGCTCGACGCTCTTGGACCAGGGCGGGCATCGCGGCGACTCCGGCGAACAGGAGGGACATTCGGACGAGCAGACGAGAGCGGGCGGACGGCACGCCGAATGTTTTCGGTTGAGCAACACGCGGCAAGCGACTCGACGAATGGCGGCGGTCGGGTGCGGAAATCACAAACGAAACTCCTCGCCGCTTCTTCGTTCTCCCCTCAACTACCGTACGCTCCTGCTCGTCCGTCCGTCTGCTTATCGCTGAGTCCCGATCAGACGAGCGGACGTCCGCTGGAGGCGGCTGGAGTCACGTTCCGCTGGACTACGGTCGTTTCGTTTCGTTTGCTCCTTCCCGAGCGTTTCGCCTCTTTTATTCGACTCTACTTTTTCGCTTCTGACTGTCAGCGTCGTTTGATTAATTGCTTTCACAAGAGCTAACTGTTGCTTGGAGTTCACTGTGGACGGAGTTCGTAGGAGATCAGTGGTTTTTCGATCTTATGGCCCACTTCTTCGTTTTGTTTTGCTTTATACGTGTCATTTTCCAGCTGCGAGCTAGTCGTGTATGCTTTGTTTCTTCGATCTCAGGCCGCTTTTCCTGCCCACGGAAGCAAAAGCCGTTCTAGTAAGTAGACGGTCGTAATCATGCATTCCTTCATCCATTCGTGGCGATCGACATAACCGAAGGATTTGTAGCGGTCAGAGCCTTTCGAAAGCCAAAGGAGCAGTCCAGATACCGGAATATAGCCGATCAACGGGGAGATGCAAGTGGGAATCGTCCGTTGCTTCTTGCAGTTGGGGGTGTAGAATGTGGGACTCGTTTACGCCTGATTGCGCGCCAATTGCCCGCAAATGAGTGGAGGCGTAGCTACGTTATATTCACTTAACACGTTTTACGTTTCCATCTCCTGCTCATTGCGAAAGAGAAAGCAAAGGGTAGTGACGGTCGGTTTGATTAAAGGTAAGTGCGCGAACTGAAAGCCGAATGGGATCGATGGCCACAAAGAACACCGCCGAGCAAAAGAAGTAGGAGACAGCTTGGCTTAGTTCACGTATTCTTCGTTTTACAGCCCAATCGACGTCCAACAGAACCACCTGGCCTCCGAGCAGTCAATGACTTCCGAGCTACATCTTCGGTTTGCATGTTGATGCTATGTTCGGAGTGGACGGCCGCCGAATCAAAAACGAACTACCTTCTGCTGGCAGCGGACTTGCTGTCGTATTTAAACCGAAGAATTGCCGTCTATTGAACTCGCATGGACAAACGAGAATCTCCACCACATCTACGTGATGCAGGAGCTTCGCTTCGAATAAATCTAAAGGAACGACTCGCTGTTGTTTGCGTAGACGGCATCATCCTGACAACCAATTGTCTTCCGATCCTCATCGGCCAATTGATTTTTCAGAACTCTTTCGCAATCCGATTGTTGCGAGCAGAAACAAACCGCCTATTTTCTGCAGCCGCCCGCCCGCTTATCACTCGTCATTTCTTCGATTCCGACGGACGGCAGACGGTTCGCGGAAGACGTTGTTGATCAAACAAAAGAAGCGAAAGGAGCGATTCGCCCCGTCCGGAACGATCCTCGAGCACTCGGCTGGCGGCGGGCGGCCGGCGCGTAGCCAAGAGACCGCACACGCGTGCACGCCGCCGTCCGTCTTTTTCGCCCCGCCGGCCGCCGCCGTCCGCTCGCCCGCTCGTTGCATCATTCTTTGCAAACGGCGACCCACCCGCTCGCCCCGAACGGTTCGGCGGGTGTTCCACGCGCGAAAGTGGGGGCTTTTGGGCGGGAAGTTGCGAAATTCGTGAGTGTCCACTCCGCGATAAGAATTGGGAGGAGATTTCTGCTTGAATCGACCGGAAATGCCCGCCTTTCTCACGACTAAAGACCGAAACAAACCGATGAGCAAGGCGAGTGGGCGGGCGGCTCCCGCATTGCGAAACTCGGGGGTCACCCCGCCGGTCGAGCGGGCGGTGATCTTCGGAACGGAGCAACGACCCGCCGAGTTTCGCAATCCGCTCGGACCGTCGGACGGAACGGCGGAAGTCCCGCCTTTTGTTTGCACTCCGGCGGGCGGAAACGAGTGGAATAAATAGCCGCGCACACTCATCGGCCCCCATTTCGACTCATTCCTCCACTCAATCGTTCTTTCAGTCCATCGAGCGTTGTTGATTGTTGCTCGAAATGGACTTCTTCTGCTCAACCCCGTTGTTTGTGAGTCCAAAGAACAAAAAGAAGGAGTGCAAGTGCGCGAGTTGCAGCCGAATATCACTCGATCGACTTCGCTGGCCGAATTCTTCACTCCGTGCTTCACTTTTGGGTTGCTGCCGTTGTTCCCGGCCGGCTTCATCCTCACGACCGTGCTGGTGATCGCCGTGAGCACGCGCATCTACTCGTTCCCGCCCATTCCGCTCACTTCCAGTCATGTGCGGGCGAAAGTGGTGAGTGCTCCGCGGAGTGAATGGACGAAAGATGTGTGTGTTTAGTTGATTTGTTGCTTGAGTTTGTTTTGCTCATTGGTCAACAGTTTGGCCTGCGATCTTCTGAACGTCTTTCACTTCAAAGAACGTCGAATATTCGAACTCTCGGATCTTCTTTTCAACGTGAGTCGAATGGAATGGCAGACGGACAATCAACAATCAAATGAGTTCAGCTGCTGGCCCTGATCGTCTACCGATGGACCCTCCGGCTGGGCTACGCGTCCTCCGGCTTCCTTCATCTCAGCTGGCTCGTCCGACTGGTCGTGTTGATCCCCACGGCCGTCTACGCGATCCACAATCTCTGGGTTTGTTCACGATCAGCTGAAGCAAAGGAGGAAGAATTGTGGTTGATTGTAGGCGATTCCCAGTTTCTATTTCGGGCTGACGGCATTCGCGACGTCCCTGGAAGTCGTGTGTGCGGCCGCTCTGGTCGTTCTGTTCTGCGTTCCCGACGGCCAGGCGAACGGCAACTACCAGCCACTGGGGCAACAGGTGAGCGAAAGGAAATAAGGAGGCCTCGTTTCATGATGTCCCCCGTTTAGCCGCCGTGCCCGTTCAACCGAGTGTCCGCCCTGCAGAATGCGCTCTTCAGCTACGCGAGCCCGCTGCTTCGGCACTCGTTCCGCAACAAGGTCTCTCCGGAAGACTTCTGGCAAGTGGACGAGGAGTGAGTGGCCGCAGAAGACGCCGTGGATTCATCGTTTGATTGCAGTGCGGAGGCGGAGGCGCTGCGGAAGTTCATTGAACCTCGGCGAGCGGCCATCCGCACACTCCCCTCCCTCCTTTGGTTCATCTTCCGCGTCTCGTGGACGAAGCAGATGCCCGCACTGCTGTTCGCCGTTACCAACGGCCTCTGCCGCCTCTTCTACGCCCTTTTCCTAGCGTTCGTTTAGCCATTCATCTATCAGTCAGATGTTTCGTGTGTTCAGGGCGCTGCTGGAGATCGCGGCCGGCGACTATCCGTGGTGGCTCGCCATTGCGCCCGCACTCTCGCTTCTAATGACGGATTTGGTCAAGAATATGACCTTGATGCAGGAAAGAGAAGCTGCCAGCATACCGACAACCGCTGCTTCTGTTCCAGATTTGGTTCAAAGGCGGGATGGCCTTTTACACCATCCGGACGGCGTTGATCTCCATGGTCTTCGACAAAGTGGGCAGTAGGGAATGAACGGGATTGATTGCTGTTTGTTGTGCAGATGATGCGCCTCTCGCCGGCCGCCCAGACGAACACGGCGACGGGCGTCATTCTCAACTACATCACCGTGGACATCGTGCACTCGCGGCACTTCTGGTCCGAACTGCAGAACTTCATCTACTGCCCGCTTGTCGTGAGTCCTTCCTTCAAGTGATTGAGCGAATGGTGGGGTGTTGCAGTTGACCATCGGGCTGGCTGGCCTCTCGATCATGGTCGGCGTTCACAACATGATCTACGGAATGGTCATCCTCATTGGCTTCCAATTCATCGGCTTCGTGCTGTCCCGCTACTCTTCTCGCTTCACCGTGCGCAATGCTGAGGAAGGAATGAATTACAAACGATCGATCTGTTGCAGGACAAGCAAATGGAGCACAAGGACGAACGATTAAAGCTGATCAACGACCTTTTGAACGGCGTGCGCGTGATCAAACTCTGCGGATGGGAGGCGCCGATGCAGCGAATCGTGGCGGCGATCCGCAAAAAGGAGATCAAGGAGATCTGGAAGTCACAGATAATCGACACGATCTGCGAGGCCTCCTTCGAGACCGCACCGATGCTCGTACGTGACTTTTTGCTGTTGACTGCTTAAGAAACCAACCTTTTAACCCGTTCAGGCAACGCTCTCCACCTTCTACGCGTTCGTCGTCGTGGATGGGAATCACTTGAATCCCCGCTCGGCCTTCGTGACGCTCTTCCTTTTCGACCTGATGCGCTTTGCGACGTTCAAACTCCCGCACATGTTCATGGACGCGATCAAAACACTCGTCTCGTTGAAGCGAGTGCTCAAGTTCCTGCTGGCCGAAGAGCGAAGCGATCGCTGCATCCAGCCGCCGGCCAGAAACGACGACTTTGCGGGTTTGTTCCTCTTTCCGATCGACGGTTGATCGCTGCGTTCAGTTCGAATGGCCGACGCCTCGTTCTCGTGGACGAACTCGCCCACCAACCGCCATCTGAGCGCAGTGACCGTCGAGATCCCCGCCGGCAAACTGGTGGGCGTGATCGGGGCGGTCGGCAGCGGGAAGTCCACCCTTCTTTCGGCCATCGCGGGCGAACTGGAGGTGGTGGACGGCGAGTGTTCCGTCCGCGCCCACTCGATGGCCTACACGCCGCAGAGCGCCTGGATTCAGAACATGACGCTCAAGGACAACGTTCAATTCGACTCGCCGTTCGACGTCGACCGCTACGAGCGGACGATCGAGGCCTGCTGCCTGCGTGACGACATCGACCTCCTGCCAGCCGGCGATCGGACGGAGATCGGCGAGAAGGCACTTTGCTTCATTTAATCGTTCTTTCGTTCATCCCGTTGATTGCAGGGGATCAACCTGTCGGGCGGCCAGAAAGCGCGCGTCTCGCTCGCTCGAGCGGTCTATCGGTCAGCCTCCTTCTACGTGCTCGACGATCCCCTCTCGGCCGTCGACTCGCATGTCGGGCGGCAGATCTTCAACCGAGTGATCGGCCCGAACGGCTGCCTGAAGGACGCGACGAGGATCGTAGCTCTGAACTCTACGCACTTCTTGAATGAGTTCGATTTGATCATCTCGCTTCGAAGTGCGTTTCTCTCCTTCCGCTCACTCCACAATTTCTGCGTGCAGATGGGAAGATGTCGTTCTTCGGTCCGCCCTCCGAACTCAGAGACGCGTCTTCCACTTCGCTCGCCCTCCTCAGCCCACCGTCGTCCACCGCTCTGTCCGCGAAGCTGGACGACCAAGTGGACACTCCGAAAGAGCAGCCCGAGAAGCAGCGGTTGGACGAGGTCGAGTACGAGGAGGACGTCCTCGTCGAGGCCGAAGCCCACCGGGCGGGACGCGTGCTCGCCGGCATGTATGTGGATTACATCCGCGAGTTCGGCGTCTCCCTCTTCCTGCTCTTCATGTTCCTTCTGCTCGTGTGCTCGACGGTCTCTCGAATGTTCTCTGGCCTCTACATGGCCAACTGGTCGTCGAAGGAGGGCTACAACGAAACGAGAGCCGAAGCTCTGCACAACCTCGAGATCTACGGCCTCTTCTGCATTATGGCCGGTTTGTTCGAGCCGTATTTGAAGCGTTGCTTCATCGCACTTCTTTCCATTCAGACATCTTCTTCGTTGCGGCCTTTGCGATCGTCGGCTTCGGTTCCTATCGGGCGTCGGCCTCCTTCCACTCGAATCTCCTGACCTCCGTTCTGCGAGCTCCAATGCAGTTCTTTGAGCGCACTCCGTTGGGCCGAATCATGAACCGCTTCTCGATGGTTTGTATTCATTCGGTGCGGTCGAATAGAAAGCACAACTCCTTTCAGGACATTGAGCTGTTGGACACGTCGGTGTGCGCGGACTACGGGTTTCTTTTCATCATCGTTGCGGAGGCGATCCGCCTGCTGCTCAACATCTTCGCTTCGCTCCCAATCTTGATCCCTGCATTGCTCCCACTCCTCATTCTTCTGTTCTTCGTCTCGGTGAGCATTTGTATTGACAGCTCGATCTTTCATCCACTCGCTCGTTTCTGCAGCGCTTCTTCAACGCGGCCACCGTCCAGTTCCGGCGGATCGCCTCCAATCAGTTCTCGCACGTGTGCTCGGCGGTGCAAGACGCGTACGCGGGCGCCTCGTCGATTCGCGTCTACGGCTGCCTGGAGCGCTTCCGCGAGGACTTCGGCCGCAAGCTGAACCGAACGGTCGAATCGAACACGGTCGAAGTGATCGCCAACATGTGGGTGCAGACGCGAATGGACGCCTCGACCGACTTGACGATCTTCGTCTTCCTCGTGACGGCCATCTTCTTCGAGAGCCGCGGCTGGATCACGATGGGAGTGCTCGGCCTGGTCGCCAACTCGTGCATGGCGGTGAGTTCGTGGCTGGAATGGGCGAGGAGAGCGCGGGCGGAGCGGCGTGTTACAAGAGGAGTCAAGAAGATTGAATGAGTGCACACACTCGCTCTTCACAATCGCTTCAATCGTTTCTCCCCGTTGTAGATTTGTGGAGTCTTCGGCGAGATCGCGATGGACTATAGGTTTGTTGCAAATGAGCCGGGGAAGGAACAAAAGAGCGCGGCCGAGCCGACGCAAGTGGGCGAAGTTCTAGACGACTTTCCGTCGCTGTTGCTCGCTAATCGGTGATTTCTCGCTGGGTTTTTCGGTTGGATGATCATCGAAAAGCTTTGCGGAAGCATTCACCGACCAAAAATTCGATATACACATCAACGGCAACGGGATTGCAAGCGGGAAGCGAATTGAAAACTTTGTTCATTCGCGCCCGCTCGGCCGAGTTCTTTCGTTCCTTCTCGGCTCATTTTCCGGAAACTTGCAACAAACCAATTAGGGACTCGGAGACGGAGATTGTGTGCGTGGAGCGCGTGAAGGAGTACACGAATCTCGAGCCGGAGGGCATTTGGAAGCACCCGCCCAAGGCCGCACCGGTCGACTCCTCAGTTGAGTTTCGCGAAGTCTCTCTTCGCTACAGGGAGCAGGACGGACCCGTCCTCCACAAAGTGAGCTTCCGAGTGGAGGCCGGCGAGAAGGTGGGGATCGTCGGCCGGACGGGTGCCGGCAAGACGTCCATCTCGTCCGTCCTCTTCCGGTTGGTCGACCCGTTCGAGGGCGCCATCGAGATCGGCGGGGCGAACATCAACGACCTCGGTCGCAAGCTGCGCGAAATCCTCACCATAATTCCGCAGGTGAGCGCAGAGCAGTGGCGAGCGCGTACTGAATTCTATTGTTGCTGTAGGACCCAATCCTCTTCTGCGGCACCCTCCGCTCGAACTTGGACCCGTTCGAAGAGTACACGGACGAGCAGGTGTGGTCCGCACTGGAGCGCGCCCACTTGGCGCCGTTCGTCCGCTCGCTCGCCGACCGCCTGCAGCACGAGATCGCCGACAGCGGCTCGAACTTGAGGTGCGCGGACGGTTGTGGTAAAGAGGAGTAACCGAACGTGTTCAGCGTGGGCCAGCGACAACTCGTGTGCTTGGCGCGTGCCCTCTTGCGCACCACTTCGATCCTTGTGCTGGACGAGGCGACTGCTGCCGTAACCACCGACTAATAGAAGCGAGCACCCATTTCTTTTTGTTCAGGTCGACTTGGAGACAGACGCTCTTGTGCAGAATACGATCCGCGAGCATTTCGCCGAGTGCACCGTCCTGACGATCGCCCACCGACTGCACACGATCATGGACTACGACAAGGTGCTCGTGATGGCCGCCGGCCGAGTGCGCGAGTTCGACACGCCCGCCAACCTGCTCGCCCAAGAGGACGGCCTCTTCCGCGAATTCGCCCAGATGGCGGGCATCAGCGGTTGAGTTGTTTCGGTGGATGGATAGTTGTTTTTTTGTTGATTGCTCGTTGCAATAAATTATTTTCAACTAGCGAGTGGAAGGATGTGTGGGAGGGATGTGTGGAGCGGGTGAGGAAGCGATTGCTGTGGATTGTGGAAGGATGGTAAAGGAAGAACGATGGAAAGGAGATGCACAAGAAGTTGTTGTCGGTAAAATGAAGCCGCTTGGCTTCGAACTCGTGCTCCACTTGCTTCTTCCCCACCAATCCCCTCCAATCCCTCTCTCAACCGCAAGTCCTCTCCTTGATGCCTGCTCGTTTATTAGCTGTCTGTACTGCGAGGCCTTGCACTTTTCAGTGTCGTGCTTAAGAGGGATCCCATTTGGACGAGCGAGAGAAGGAAAGAAGGAGGAGGGCGGCCGAGAGCGTCCACTCGCTTCTCCAGCCGCCTACTGACGGCGGACGAAGACCGACGTGCGGGGCGGGCACGGGCAGCTGCAAGCGGGAGGAATGAGGCGGAAATTCACTTTCGGTCACTCACTAGCTGGCGTCCGATCCCGGCAGACCGGCCGAACCGCTGAAAAGGATGTGAGTGAGGATGAGGACGTTGCTGCGAGTGCATACGGCTGGCCAGGGGATCCATCGGCACCAGGCGAAAACAGAAAGGATTAGCTGGGCGTTGGATGGCTGCAATCACTCACTTGGCCAGGCTGACCATTGGGCCCACTGTAAAGGAAGAATGAGTTATCAAACCCGCAGATTGAACAAACGGAGGTCCGGCAGGGCCGACGCCACCTTGCTGTCCAGGTTGGCCTGCAAATAGAAGAATTAATGCACAAGAAACGAGTGGAATTGAAGTTCTTTCGGTTCTGGTCAAAGCCGCCCGCTCGAAAGCCGAACGGCCCGTTTCCCGAGCGGTTTCCGTTCGAGCCGGCCGGCCGGCCGCCCGCCGCCGATCGCTCGCCGGCCGCCGAATATCCCCGTTTTTGTCATCACCCTCTTTTCAACGCTCTTCAACCCTCTTCTTTTGTGTGTTCAACGAGATGAAGGACGAGTACAAGGGCCACCAGTTCCAAGTGGGCTACGCGGCAAAAGGTGGCCGCGAATGTTCGATTTGCAAAACGACGACTCCGCAGGCAAGTGGATTTCAGCTTTTTCTTGATTTCCCTTCATTGCAGGGCCTCGTCTACTTTGTGGTTTGGCTCCGTGCCGTCCGCCGCCGGGACTTCGTTCCGTCCACTTGCTGCAAGGAGTGTTTCTGGCGGTCGGTCACCAACGTGAGCACCGACAAGATCGACGGCTTCGACGCATTGAAAGACGAGGACCAAGCGGAAATTGTCGAAGAAATCGCGAAGATCGAAGGTAAACGAGAATAAAGAAAGCAGGAGTGATTACAGTCTTTCAGATCGGGATGAGGACTTTGCGTTCAAAAAGTGGGTCAAGCTCACGTTCGCTCGAGCGAACGGACGAGCAAAGTGCCAGTGCTGCGGCCTCTTCATTCTGGACGAGAAGGTTCAGATGACAGCGGGTTTGAGCCCGGACTACTACCATCCGAGCTGCTTCGCGCGTGAGGGGTTCTTCCTCATCAACACGATGAGTGGGATTCCCTTCCGTTTCCGTTCTAAGCTCTGATTTAGGGGAGAGAACGTGGAGATTCTGCGCGCGGACGAGAAAGAACCCATGAAGAATTGGTTCGGGAACACGGACGCGGGCGGCGAGGGGGACACGTAAGTGAATTGCAAGCAAACGAGCGATCCCTTTCGCTTTTAGGAAACAAAAAGATCCCGAACGGCTGAAGAAGTTCCTCTACGACCTTTACGTCGAGAAGAAGATCACGGACCGGGCGAAAGCGCTCAAGAAGCTGAAGGCGGAGCCTTGGGCATCCAAGAACCTCCGCAAGCGCCACGTCGACCGTTGGTACGACCGTTTCGACGCGGGGGACTTCTCGTTGGGCATCGCAACGGGAGCAAATTTGCGCGGAGAGCAACGACAAGCACAACAAGCGCAAGGTAGGTGGACAAAATGCAAAACTGGGATCAGGTCTCCGTTTATTACAGAACAAGTGAACGAGAACCCGACTGGGGACCCGGTTTACGACCGGCTCGTCTCGAAAGAAACGCGCGGAGAACAAGCAAGTGGATGCAAGCGCATTGAATAACCCCGCAGTATGTTCAGGTCGTCGCCATCCTCCGCTGCCCGTTGTGCGACTATGAGCAGGAGCGGCCGAACTGGAGCATCACGCAAATCCAGACCGCGCTTTCCCACCACTTGCACGACTGTCCGCTCGTTTGCGAGTACACAGCCCGGCTCGCTGACGAGAACTACGCCGGAAAGTGGGTTGCATGAAAAAGAATGCGTGCTATCAAGGCTTTCAGGCTGGCGAGCGGATTTGTCGCGGTCACGGACTTCAAACCCAAGAAGCGCTCCGTCGTCAAAGGCCGCAAACTGTGCTGCTTTTACTGCGCCCGAGATCGCACGTTCATCTTCTTCACCGTCCCGACTTTCCACGCGACGCTCACCTGCTGTGGAAACGCGTCCGGAACGTCCAAAGATCCCTATGGCAAGAAGATAAAACACCACGGCGAGACGCGGATTTTCGAGGGCGTGGATTTGGTCCCCCTCCTCTATTGCAAAAAGGGCGAACGAGGCACGGCGCGAGCGGAGGCGGTGGCGACCAATTTGCGTGAGTTTGGCTGCCCGTTTTATAGCCATGTGCTTTTTGCAGTCAAGAAGTCGCCCCGCCTCAAGAATCAGCGCCTCGAACTCCAAGCGATGATGGAGATGGACCGCAAGGAATTCATCGAGATCGCCGATTCGGTGATCTTCGTCCTGCGCAAATGGTACCGCTCGTGCAAAAAAGAGCAGAAGCCGGTGGACCGCAAGAAGGCCGCATCCGAGTACCTCAAGAGCATCGAGGTCCAAGTGCGCGAGGCCCAGCGGATCGTCAACGGAGAAGAGTGAGTTTGGGGGGCGAGCAGACGGGCAGGATGCAAGAAGGCGAGCAGAAGAAAAGGAACAAAAGAAACAGAACGAGCGGATAAAATTCCTGAACATGAGCAGCACAAAAAAGAATAGAAAAAGGGGACTCATAACTTTCCGCTTTCCAAAATCCGCAATCCGCACGAAAAGATCGAAAAATAAGCCATTTCGCAGCCGATTGAAAAGTTTGGAGCGGAAAAGTTGGAGCGGGCGGGCGCGGGACGGGCGTCGCGCAATATTAGAGGTCGCCGAATTAACTAGAGAATAATCCGACGAAAATCCGTGGATTTCTGCGCATTTTCGGTAGAAATAGTGCGGAGGAATGCGGGCGGCCGAACGCGACCGACGCGCTGAGCAAGCAGAATGCGGGCGACGACGCGCGGTTCCGCTCGCTTGGCGTCGCCGCCGATCGGGCGGGCAACGCGGGGAGGATTTTTTTGTTCCCGCAAAGCCCCCGCTTTCGCGCCGAGTGAACGGGGCGGCGGCGGAGAGCGCGGGGGTCACACTCGCGCGCGCGGTTGCGCAGGGAGGAGTGCGGCGGCCAACTAAAGAACGAGTTTGCGGCACGCGTGCGCACGCCGAACAAAAGCGAGTCATCCGCGCAGCGGTTCATTAACGAGCGGCGAACGCGGAAGATCTCTCCGCTCGCCGCTCGACGTGCGCGAAGCGGGCAGCGAGGAAAGATGAAGCGGGCGTACGCACGCCCTATCTAAAAAGCCCAGAGAAAGTGAGAGCGGGGAAGAAAAGACGAATCCGGAGTGACTTTTGAAACCGGGCCAAAACAACGGTGATCCAAAAACAAAAGCGAAACAATGCAGCTCGTTGACCGCATGCTCTATTGTTTTTGCTTTCAGCGAGCCGTCCGGCGACGAGGAAGAGACGGAGGACGAGGAGGCGCAGGGCGGGGACCCGATCGCCGACGAGCCCGAGCAATCGGAGCAATCGAGCCACGAGGAGCCCGAGCTGCCGCCCGCTCGTCCGTATCGCAAGCCGGCCGTCGACCGTTCGCACTCGTCGCCGCCGCTGCGTGCCCGCTCGTCGAGCCGCGCCCCGAAGGTCAAGGCGGAAGAAGGCACCGTCCGCTCCTCGTCGCGCCTTCGCCAGCCGGCCGCCGTTGCCCCGCAGCCGCCGGCGGGATCCCGCTCGACCAGCCGCCGCCGCCCCGCCCCGATCGTCGAGGCCCCGAGCGCCCCGCAGCCCGCCGCCTCCTCTTCGGCCGGGACGAGCCAATCGGCGGCGACGACCGAGCGGCCGAAGAAGAAGACGGGCGGCGGCGATGCGGATGAGCCGCCCGCCCCCCGCCGCAATCCGCCGCGCCCGGGCCGCCCCAAGTGATCACCGCGCCCACTCCTTCCGCTCCCTTCCCGCTCCCACTTCATTTGATACTATTGTTTTACTCGCCGCTTCTCTTTTTTTGTTTCTTTTTAATTGCCGCCGTCCCCCTCTCACCTGTTCCACTCGCCGCCTTCTGCTTTCCTTCGCCCCCACTGCCACCCACTTCCCGCCTTCTTTCGTTCACTCCGCTGATTTTTTATAAACTCGGTTTTCGTTGCTGCACGTTTGCGTTGCCCTCACTTTTGAGTTGATTGCACGTTCGGTTGCTTGAAGCTTTGGTTTGGCGCTAACAGTGGAGTGATTGGTGGACGGAAAGCGTGTGATTGCAGACAGAAAGTGGAGCAATGGAATGGAACTGGAGCCCGAGTATTCCGCTATTTTCCCTCGAACCACGCGGAGATTACCGACTACATTTGACTCGAAACTAAGAGCTACCGGCCAGCTATTTGGTCCATTCGAGCGAACTAGTGAAATGTACTCGATTATTACTCGTGCAATCAACCCGCCCTTCCCGCCCCGTTTTTTGGCTTTCAAAACTCCTCGAATGCTTGAATGACCACGATTTGTGCGGACCTCGAGCGAAAGATCGTTCAGGGGAGCGGATGTAGAGCTTCGAATTCCTCTAATTTCGGCCGATCTGTTCGGAAACTAGTAGCTGCCGTTCGTTTCAAAACTACGCGCCAATTGGCCATTACTCAACGGAATTCCGACGATTATTAGCCCGCATTCGAGCGAACTAGTGGAAAGTACTCGACTGCTACCCCTGCAACCGACCCGCCCATCCCGCTCCGCTTTTCGACTTCGGAACTCCACTCGAATGCCCGAATGATTTCGTTTTGTGCGGGATTTGATCGAAATTCCGAAGGAGAATACGCGGGATTCTCGCCGCCTATTTTGCTCGTTGCTTTCGTTCGTTTGATGTGAATGGAATAAAGAAGTGAACAAACCTGAAGGTCCCGGCGGTCCCTGGAATGTTCGTCGGTTATTCAATTGCTTGATCGAAAGAGAGTACTCACAGGAGGGCCTTGCTGTCCCGAAGGTCCGGGCGGGCCGGGAACGCTCGTAGAGCGCGTTCCATCAGCCCCCTTGTCTCCGGGAGCGCCGGGCTCTTCAAACGAACGTTTCCTTACACTTTCTACTCATCCTTTCCACTCACGACCGGGCTGTCCAGGAGCTGCAATCATTTGCACTCAGAGTGTGTTTCTAGTCGTATCTACTAACCTCCAGCATCTCCAGCCGGTCCGGGCGGTCCACTGCAATTCCCTGCATCACTACCGATCCACTAAACCGAAACTAACGGGGGTCCTTGGCCTCCACCGACTCCGGGAGCTCCGGGTTGACTAAACGAGTATGTTTAAGCCTTGTAATGTGTGCTAAACGTCGCGTACCCGTCTGGGCCAGGAGGGCCCTTTAAACAAAGGATATTGCGTTAATGGCTGTCACTAAAAGTTGTCTAAAGCTTACGGCGGGGCCCGAGGGGCCGGGAGGTCCTAAATGCATCCAATTAGCCACCTATGACCTCTACCGAGCACAAACCGGGAGGTCCAGCGGGGCACGACTGGCAGCTGGTGTCCTGGGGCGGGCACGGCTCGGGCGCGCTTCCGGGTTGGCCGTCCTGAAAGGAGGAGTGAACAGGAAGCAGGAGAAGGCACAAACTTGGCCGGGGCCTCCGGGCTGCAATAATTTCGATTATTTCTGTTCACTACACGCTCTACGCACCTGTCCGGGCGAGCCATTCGGTCCCGGGGGTCCTAAATGCACCATAAGCTACTGAAAGTGACCACCGAACACAAACCAGGCGGGCCGGGCGGTCCTGCAATTGTTTGGATTAGTTTGATGAGTGAGGAGGGCGAGGAACTCACCAGGCGGGCAGGTCGGGACGGACGGCTGGCATTGGCACCAGGCGGGCAGTCCACCGTTGGCTTGACGCTTCTGGCGGAAGATGCTGTTGAAGGGGTTCTCGCGGGGGCGCGACGGCGGCGTGACGGACAGCTGGACGTCCATCAGCTCCGTCCAGGCCGAGTCCGTGTCCACGCGGAACTTGGACACGCCCTCCTGGACGCGCAGGTTCACGTCGTTGATGGTGTTGTACAACGACGGGACCACGACGAGAACGGCGAGGATGGCAAAGGCCGAGCAGGCCGACGCGACTCCGACAACCAACTTGGCTTCGTGCATTGCGAGGGTCGTCGAGTTGATTCGAAGCGAACAACGGGGCGACTGCGACCTGCTCCTCGCCCACCTTTCGCTTTTATACGCGCCCGAAGGGGCGTGTGCGCGACACAAAGCGGGCGGCGTGCGCGACCGCCTCCCCTCGCCGTCCTTCCGCCGCTTCCTTCCGCAGCCATTCGCCCGTCGGCCGCTCGTTTCACTTTCGCGCACTCGTCCTTCGGGTAATCGACGTTCATTACGATTAAAACGAGCGAGGTGATAGGCTGCACAGTGGGTAGTACGAAGTCCAGTGCGTCGAGTGATCCCTTTGAGTGAAGCGACAGAATGAGTCGAGAAACTCGAAAGCCGAGCAGCAACAATGGAATAATGAGTGAAGCCGCAGACAAATGAACGCATTCAACTGAAATGTCAGCAGCGACGTCGAATCGACGGTTTCCAACCGCTGCAATCCGTCTGCAAGGCGATCATCCGGGCAATCAGTGCACTTCTATTCCCATTAGCTCGATCCGTCCACAGTCTTCTTTCCATTGAAAGCGCAACAATTGACAGCGCTTGCGTTCAAACTGCTATAGGGCCGTTTGTGTTTACGAGCAACGACGGCCACAAATCCGCAGCATCCATTCGTTTTGTGCCTTCGTCTTGCTTTTGATCGGCCAATTTCAGCGATTTCATCGTTTAGTCGGCCGCACAATGCAGACCGCTGACTACAGAAAGCAATCGAACAGTTCGTTAACTTCAGCACATCTTCAGAGATGGCTCTGCATTCATCCTTGATTTTACCCTTCAACTTCTTCTTCTTTAATTGAATTCTGCCGGTCCCCTGTTCATTTCTTGTCGAGCGGCCGACGTTCGCCGTGCTCAAGGCCGCAAGCGAACCGGACGGGCGGCGAGAACGGGCGTTTCGTGCGAAGTCGACGAGGTCGTTCGTTTTCGCGCGTTTTAAACCGAAAAGATGGAAATCGACGGCGGAAACGCCCGATCGGCGGCGCGGGCCCGAAACGATCAGCAACCAACCGGTTTGTCCGAATTCCGCACCAAATTCGCCGTTGTTTACACCGCCGTCCGTTCGGTCGAGATCGTTTCGGTTGGCAATCGGGGACCAGTTCCTGCCTTCTGATTTACAGCCGGGTAGTCGGTTAGCGGGAATTCCGCTGCATTCGGACGGTTTCGTTCGGCCGCTTTTGGTCGGCATGCATGCACGTCTTCGCGTTGCTGTGCAGAAGTCCAAGGCCACAAGTGCTTACAGTAAACGATGGAAGGGAGTCAACAACAAGAGTGCTCTTCCGGTCAATCATTTCCACATTTAATCCGTTTGTTCGGATCACCTGTTCATTTGAACTCGCCGCAGTCAACACGCTGCAATCAACCCGTCGAATCGAATTGAACAAAAGACGCACGTCACTCGTTCGCCGTCATAAAGCGGCCGTCAATTTCGAACGAGGATCGCCCGCTCGGCGACGTGGTCGACGGGGCGACGAGACAATGCGGGCTCCGGGAATTCATTAAGCGGACGAACGGGTTCCGCCGACAAAGCGGCCGCCGCCAGCGTGACCCGCCGCCCCACCGCCCGTCGCGCGCCCGTGGTGTCGATGTCGACGGTCGAGTGCGGGGCGGAAGTCGGCCGTTCGGAGCAACGAGTCGAATCTCGACTTCTGTTCGCGAGTCCCCGCACTCGGCGGTAATTACCGCCGGTCGTATACGCCCGCACCGTCCGTGATTCATTTCAATTACCTCCCGTCATTCCTTTCGTCCGTCCGCTCGTCCGTCGACTATACGACGAGTCGAGTCGAGTGGATTGTTTACTCACAACAACAGTAAGTTGTTGCTCACGACAGACGCTCATAAGTTGCTTAAAAACAAGCTCAAAGAGGCGTTCATCCCCCGACACCCGCACCCAAACGAAAGATAACAATCGAGCGAAAGAAGCGACCGTTTAGCCGCGCGGGCGTCGTTCCGCTTTCTCTCCCTTTCATAACGACGGCGTTTAATCTCCGCTGCAGTCGGGCGTTTGAATCTTCGTACACAAACACCTCCACACACACAGAAAGACCGGATTTTTCATAAGCACCAATCGATCGAAGGCTGAAGTGAACGTTCTGCCCGATCGGCGGTGGTCTCAACGGGCGACTGTCCGCAGCTCATCGCTCGAGGCGACGCGAAGAATCACGAGTAATTGCGCAACGCAAAGCAGAGCGGAGGATGAGGGAGAGGGATGGGAGTTGTTTTTTGCGTGTGGGAAGAAGTGGACGTGATTCACGCCCGTAGGCGTTCGTTTTCTCCCTTGTTCGTTTGGTGGCTGGTCCGTTTGTTTGTTGTGAGTTCAAATGAACGCTGCAAATCAAACGCTTCACGAATTGATGCAGTGAAGCATTCCAATGCGAATGTCAAACGTTGCTGCTAACGAGTTCAAAACACACCCACTTCTCTCGCATGTTCATTTGGAACCACCGCCTTGTTCGAACACCGCTGTTCTGTTCGACAAACGGTGAATCACTCCGCATCCCTCACTCCTGCAGGAAGTGTTCATTTGGTCAGAGGGAGTACGGTGGGGAAGTGCAAGTAAACGTGAGTCCTCCGGCTTCTTTATTCCCCCAGCTCATCCTTCCAGCCCATTCCTCCCAATCCCCCGATTCGTAGCCGAGCAGAACTCTATTGCATGGTCGTTTATTGGACGGGATGGCGATCAAAAACGCCCTTGCGAGCGGACAGTCGCCGATGCGGCTCCAACAACGGTTGAATGGCAGTTTGGATGAAGAGAACGGAGATGAAAAGGAGAGAGTGACCGGGGAACGCGGCAAGCCGCTCGACTCGCGGGCCCGAAGCCGCGCGCTTAACGCCGGCGAGTGCCGTCCTCGAAGAAGACGCCGCCGTCGATGGCGCAGTACTTGGGGCAGATTCCCTTCTCTCCCGCGTTTCCGTCCGATCCCGGCTGGCCAGGGGCTTGAATCGAACGGATTATAAGATGCACACAAGCGGTAACTAACCTCCCGGCTGGCCATCGTTGCCAGGGGCACCACTGAAGAGTTTCACACGTCAGAAACGATCAGGAGTGGCTGGAAAACTTGCGGTTGGCCGTTCGGGCCCTTCGGTCCAGCGAAAACACACAATGGTCAGTCACTGAAGTCATTAGGGAAGGGCTTACGAGTGCCAGGGCCGCCAGGTTCTAAATGATTCGGTCATTTCGATCGGCATGGAGACCAACTTACGTCCAGGTTGTCCAGCCGGGCCTTAGATGAAAAGAAGGTTAGAAAAGTAATTAGAAATAGGCGTTGAGCAGTTCACTACTCGTTGCCATCGTACTCACCGGGCGGTCCCTAGAAAACAGCGAGGATAACATCAGTTCTAACGCTCCTTATGACTCACGGGAGGGCCGGGCTGTCCAGCGGGACCTTAAAAGTCGACAATGAGGAACGAACAAATAAGAAGTGAGTGGATGAGTGGGCAGAAGCGAGTGCTTCACGTCCAACGATCAAAATCTGCAGCTAACGTACCGGGAGCGCCCTGAAACACGTGGATTGATTGGATTCACTCGTCTACTCAAAACTCACAGGGCCAGAGTCTTGCGAGGGCGCAGATTGACCGGGCTAAAGCAAGTGAAAGTGATTGAAGGTGGGTGGAAGTCCGTTGAGTCGGTTTTCAGTCATAATGACTAAACACAAGCTCAACGCGTGCTTACTTGGCCAGGAGATCCAGGCTGAATGTAATACGCGATTATTGAGGTTCTAGACACTTTAAACTACCTGTCCAGGGGCGCCAGACGGACCCTGCATTAAGAACGACTGTAATCATGGCCTAAAAACGTAACGAACAGGCGGGCCCTTCGGTCCCGGCGGGCCTGGTTGCGGGTTGCCTCCACCTATCATAAAACATCAGTGAAAAGCGGCTAAAAACAAGCCAACCTTGTCCGGGGTCTAAAAAATCGAAATCAGTCAGTGAACGAAAACGAGTGAAACTCACGTCCATCCGGTCCCTTGTCGCCCGCAGGGCCCTACATACAATCTATTAGCACCATCTAATTCCTCTTTAACTTGCGGGAGGTCCGGGGGGTCCTTAGAATCGATAGGGTTAAAGTGGTCGATCGTTAAAGTGACTTACCAGGGGGACCCGCAGGGCAGGGACGGCACGGAGGCGGCGTGACCTGGTTGCAGGGCTGGACGGCAGGGCGGCCGGGCTAAAGCAGCAGGAATGAGTGAACGAACGGGCGAAGTCGACGATCGGGCTCTCGGCCACAAAACCGAAGCCTCGTCGTGCAACGACTACTCACTTGTCCGGGGGCTGAAACGAGAGGATAAGCACGATAAAGATGAGCAGAACGTTACCTCCGGGGGCACCTTGGTTACCCGGCCGGCCAGCATTGCCCGGGGGTCCACTAGAACGACCGTTAGAAACAGTCAAAAAAGCCGAGCGCTTACGGAGGGCCGGCTTGACCGCCGCTGCAACACTCCGAGCACGAACCGCCGCTGCTGGCCGATCCGCCGCTCACTCCCGCGTCGCCGTAGCCGGCTTGACGGGCGGTGCGGTTGTTGGCGACCGGGATGCTCTTCAGGTGGCTCACTTCCGACCAGATGTCCTTGGCCGAGCCCTGCAAGCGGTCGATGAACGAAAAGAATGAGGAAACGAAAGGCTTACGCGGCAGAGGGCGAGCTCGCGGTCCATCGAATCACTCACTCGTTGCACATAACTGTGCAGCATGGGGAGAGTGAAGCACACGGTCACCACGGAGATGACCGAGAACGCGACCGTCGAGTACGCGACGAAGCGGTACGCCTTGATTCTGCCCTCGTAATCCATCCTGAACGATTGCTACAGTCTTCTGCTGCCGCTGCTCAAGAAGGCGAAGCGGTAAACGAGAAGAGTGCGAGGACAACCGAACGGCCCGCGTCGCTTTTATACGCCCACTTCACTTTCACCTTCTTCGGCTGGTGGGAGGGCCGCGCGGGTCGATTGGGGCGGCGGAAGCGCGCACGAACGGGGCGCAAGGGGGCGGGGGTTGGTTCCACCGTCGCCGCGCGTACACGACTCCACCGCCTCCGCGCACCTCCGCCTCGTCCCCTCGCCCCCTCGCCCGCCGCTCATCAATTGCCGCTTGGGCTTCGCGCGTTGCATCGAAAGCGACCCGTCGCCCGTTGACGTCGCTGACCGAAAACCCGCGGCAGAAGGCGGGGGTCGGAATTTCGCCGACAGCAGTCGGGAATTCGGGCCGCACCGTAGGCGACCGAGCGAGCGGGCGGAATTCGGTGGGCGTTCCCTCGCGTTCGGTTTCGTTCGGCCAGCCGCCTCGTAAACTGCGGCCGTTCGAAACCGCTCCGCAGTTCGCGGCGGTCGTCAATCAACGTGCGCAAAAAACACACGCGGAAGTCGGCCGGTGGGAACGATGGCGGGCGTGTGTGCAGCCGCCCAATGCAGCCGCTCGGCCATCAAATCGGAAGCGGGTGATTGATTCCTATGGGTTCACTCCCACCTCTCCACCGGCTGCCCTCATTCCTCCGCCTTTCCGTAAGCAAACCATTCGGTTCAGCTTTCCGTTGGAATTCGTACAGCCCGGTCGTTAAGCAGCCGCCCCGCCGTTCCGGGAATCTCCGCTTCGAATTCGGGACTTCTCGATTGTTTACAACACACACGAACAAACCGCTTGTTACACTCGTTTATTACTCCGCTCCCCGGCCGGCCGGCTGCAGTCGACGGGACGGGCGGAAGGCCGCTGAACCGGTTGCGCCGCCTAAATCGGGCCCCCGGCGGACGGCGATGCCGATCGGACGACCGAACAGCAGAAAGAAGTTCCTTGCGAGGGTGCAAAAAGTCATGTGTTGAAAGCGATTTCAATTCTGCAGCTCTCGATCGATCGGTTCGGTAATTGGCCGCGAGTTCGATTCGAAATTTGCGTTCGAATTGCTCGCGGTCGCTTCTCTGGTGTTTGATCCTCCCTCCCTCCTCCACGCTGCTGCTCGCAATCAATCGGAGGCAATAAGCAGACGGCGGCGACGGCGGAGGGACGAGCGGACGAAGCGGCGAGGAGCGCTTTGTGTTCGCCGCTCAAATTGGAGGAAGAAAACGAGTCATCCATTGTCTTCCGCACGCTGCCCGTCCGCCGTCTTCTGGGAAGCGGCGAGCAGGTTAGTGGGTCGGTTGGCGGACTCGATTGTTACGCCGGGACTCGAAGCGGGCGTCTGCGCTCCGATCGAATCGAAATAATCACTTCTGACGAGTTCAATTGTTGAAATTCAGACAACAACGTGTTCTTTAAACCAATCGTTTGTTCGATTACACCCGATGAAAAGCGTCTCGAACAATCGAATGAGTGAGTGAAATCCACACCAGCACCTGTCCGCCCTGTATGCAACGAGCAAAGCACAAGCGAAGCTCAAAGCAAAAGAACTAATCAAAGCTTCGCTTCTTTCGATCTTCCGACGACCTTTGCGGCTAATCACAATCGAAAGAACGAAAAGTTCGAGTCGATTCGGCGGTTAATCCAATTTCCACGAGCTGCGGGATTCATAAGCCGCGCTAATTAGACGTCCACTGCGAGTGAGTGCTCGTGGTCACTTCCTTCAAGGGTTGTTCATTTGATCTTGCACTGCAACCGATACTTTCCGCTACCTTCTTCTTCTGTCACCTTATTCGTGTTTCTTACTGTGCAACGGCTTGCTCGCATCGTGCGGCAATCCCGCAGTCATTAGCGGAGTGATCACAAATCGCAGTACGAAGAGCGGGAGTTCTCGCAGCCACCTCCTCGCCGTCTTTCCGCATCAATCGTCGTCGCCCAGCCGAAAAGAGTTCACTTGAACTGCGAAACGCGCGAGCGGCGAGCGAACGAGCGGTTCAACGGTTTGCGCGCGGCCTTCAACGGCGAACTTCCGCCGGGCGAAACCAGTTGGAACGCCGATTGCCAAGGTCGTCGTTTAAAGCGGCGGCAGTGAAAGCAGTGGGCGACAATCTTCTCCGTCTTTCCGCCGCCCGTTCCTCCGACTTGTTCGCCGGCGGAAGGGCGTTGTCGTTCGTGTGAACGTCGGCGGCGGCCATTTGCAGAAAGCGAAAACAAAAACCCGAAATTCGATTTCGCCCGACCGGCGATGACCTTCGTCGAGGCCGAACTCAACGGACACTCGGAGGTCAACGGTCGAACAGAGAAGCTCTCAAGGTGACAACAACAAAAGAACGAAACGTGTTGAACCGAGGGATGCGCAACAAGAAGAACGAAGCCGTTTATTCCACTGCAAGGATAGCCGATCACAAGCAGAGAAGCACAAGCCATACACGCATCTTCAACCGTCTCTCTACCCATTTCCAGCGGATCTCGATGTTCCCAGCGAATCTCACGTCTTGCGAAAAGAGAAGACGGTTGGTGTTTGGCCGGGAGTTCGGGACATTCGCTCTAATTTCTGCTTACTTTCTTGTTCGAATCGACGCACAGAGCGGCGGGAAGACGGCGGCAGGAGGGACGGTTGCTATGGTGTGGATTGGCGGCCGGTGGGAGGATGATGGAAGGCGGGCGGACCGATGGGAACGACGGGCTTCCGTCCGCCGCTCACAGGTGTTCCGTTCGGCCGTCCACTTGTGCGCTTGCTTTCGGGACGTCGGCGCGTGATTCCAGTGGATAAGCGCCGCAATTCCAATGTTCCGAATCGAATGTTGCGGTTTGCTTGGCATTTCGCGAGTGATTAGGCGGCCCGTGTTCAAGTACTGCGGCAATTAGCCGCTCGTTGCGTTAATTGTTGCCATCTCGCGCACGCTTCCTTGTTTTTCAACGAAGAAAGTGCATTTCGGCCGTAGGGGATGAACAGAAGCCAGTCGACCTCGCGGTTGAGCAGCGGCGGCCGCCAGAAGACGCCCGCCCGGCCGCTGTACGCCGCCCGTTTGCCGCCGATCCACCACCCGCTCGGCGCGCCCGCCTCGCCCCGCCCCGACCAGCCGAGCCCCGATCCCGTGAGTGAGCCCGTGATCTCGACGGGCACCGTCCTCACGTCCATCCCCAAAATCCGCCCGACCACCGCCCGCCCGTTGGGCACACAGGTGAGCGCCATCGAATGCACGAAAGATCCCCCGCTTGCAGCTGAGTGCAAAGACGAGCATGGCCGGCAGCGCGGGCAACGGACTGAAGCCGCTGCCCGCCATCGGAGAGCCGTACAGGAGTGAGTGGACGGCTCATCTTTTCGTTCACCCGCCCTCTTGCTTCAGGCTCCTCTTCTCGTGCAAAACGAGTGAAACCGTCGCCCGTCCGGATGGCCCTGAAGTGTCTGATCATCTGCATGTTCCTCTCGATTCCCGTCCTCATCTTTCTCGTCATGATGGTCCTCAGCGGGGGCTTCGAGCCCGTGAACGATGGCGGGATGGCCGTGGGCAACGCGACCGACTTTCCGCCAATGGAAATCGCGACGATGGGCCCGGCCGGCCAAGGGAACACGATGCCCACCTTCCTCCGAACGACCATCCCGGCCGGCCCTTCGCCCACTCCGCCGAACAGCTCGCCGTTGCCCGTCGGTTGACTCGCTGCTCGTTTCTCACTTCCCGGTGGTCTCTCCTCTTCCGTTTGTATGCGACTCGAACATTCCTTCCTTTCTCCCCCTAATTGTATCCTTCACCTTGTTTTCGGAACAAGAGCAGTGGGTTGATTGTTGGCCTGCAGGTGGATCGATGAAGAGGGCGAGCGGGTGGCGAGTGGATTACGCACGTCGTGCTCAATAATCAGATCCCCGACTGTTTGGAGAACGACCTTTTCCGCGAGCAGGAGCAGCAGACGGAGGGCAATGAAAGTATAGGGAGGGAGCGGCTGATAAGAAGAAGCCGGGAGTCGTTGGTCTCGACGAGGAGGGCGCGTGTGGGGGCGTCTTCCGTCTTCTTAATTGCACGCCCGCATTTCATCGACGCGAACAGGATCTCCGCAGTTCGTGGCCGCGGGAGCACTCCCTTTTGTTCCTCCTGCATGATGCGAATTCAATTAACGAACGAACGAAAGAAAGCGAGGAGTGCCCCCGGTTATCAGCCTGACATTTGCGGCCGGCCGACCGAGTGATCGGGCAGGCGACAAGGAGAGGGCGCACTTGCCGGCCGTATAAAAAAAGACAATCGGGGCGTCGAGCGGCACGTTTGTTCGTCCAATCGATCGCCGTCCACACGCACGATGACGTTCGGCGTTTTGGTCGCTCTGTTGGCCGTCGGGCTGAACGGCGCGCTCGGGGACGTCGTCTCGCAACCGGTCGGCTATGCTGGTGAGTGCGAAGGCCAACGGAAGCCAATAGTTCTTTTGGGTTGCAGCGAACTTCCTCACGACTTCGGTGGGCATCGGCGACCCGCCGCAGTTCTTCGACCTCGCCCTCGTGCTGGAGAGCGACAAGCTCTTCCTGCTCGACCAGTCGACGATGAACCCGGACCTCGATTGGTACTACGATTACATCAAGCAGCTCTTCCTTCCCGAAGCATCGATGAGCGTCAATCTAACGGACGAGCTTTGCCGCGAACGTTACCGCATTTCCTCAAACGTCTACACGGCGGACGGTCAGTACGCGGAGGACGTGCTCACGCTCGGCGGTCAGGAGTTCGACGGCTTCGTCCGCTTCTGCGACCTGCAGACGGACCGCTCGCAAGCGCAGAGCACATCGGACGATCCCGTCAATTGGTTCATGAAGCTCCCGATCGTAAGCTGTCGATTCTTTCTGCTTTGATCCAAACCTTGTGTTTAGGACGGATTCTTCGGTTCGTGATGGAGATGGAATCGATCACTGGTTTGTTTGTGTTTAGGATTGAAGCCCGGCGGCGAGAACGCGTTCCAGCGAATGCTCCCAAAAGGCCGCCAGCTTACCGTTTGGATCGATCAGTAAGTTCCCGCTCCACTCATTTCCATTCACTCGCTCGTTCGTTGCAGGAAGTCCACCGAGCCTGACAACGCTGGAATCATTACGTTTGGCGGGAAGGACGAAAGCCACTGCAAGACGTACAAGACGTTCCCCTCGGAGGACAGCGATCGCTTCTCGGCTTGGATGTGAGTGGTTTTCTCGAATGCAAGCAAAACTCTCTTGAATGCGATTGTTTCAGATCGAAGGCTACCTTCAACAGTAACACCTACAAGAACACGTACTCGGGCGTCTTCTCCCTCCAGAATGGCACTCTCCTCGTCCCCTACGAGATCTACAGCGACGTGTATTCCTACTTCGGCGGCCAGCTTACGTGAGCTTTTGAAATCGTTAGAACGACACAACTTCAAAGCTTTAGTTACTTCTACTGCTCGAACTACCAGAACCCTCCGGATCTAAAGGTGACAATCTACGGCAAGGATTACACCATCAGCTTGAAGTCGCTGATCTCGCCCTACTCTTGTTGGTATTTTCCTCTTTTCTCATTTCTGATGTTCTCTTTCAGCCAGCAGCTCAAGCTATTGTTCCATTGATTTGAGCTATAGGTTTGTTACAAAAGTTCGTGGTCACTCGGCGGCCGCCGGCGCGAAAGTTCCCGACCGAGCGAGCGGAGTTCCGGTTGGATTTCGGGGCGTCTTTCTGTTCATTCGGCGAGCATTTTCGCGCCAGCAGCGGCTGAGTGACTACGAACTTTCGTAACAGCGATACGGACGCCGAGGACCAGTTCGTGCTCAACCGCGCAATCCTCAACAACTATTGGTATGTTCACACAAAGTTTCCGACTCCTTGCCGCAAGAATGAGGCAAAAGAAATCGGCCGAGCGGACGCGGGGTGAACAAAGCCTCCGAGACGATTTCTTTTGTTCCAAGCGGGTCGGAAACTTTGTTAACAAATTAATGCAGCCTGTACCTGGACTACGACAACTCGATCGTTGGGTTGGCGGAGCGGAAATGAGTCGTTTGATTGAGTGGACCTTGGAAGTGAATAAAGAACTGTCACTGAACGGAATGCGGTCGTTGAGCGAGCACCCTTCGCTTGATTCAAGTGAGCAAGAATACGAACAGTCTCTTCTGCACTCTTTCAAACGCCATTTCTTTTTCTTTATTTCTACCTCGAGCAATCGGCGAGCATCAGTCCAATTGAACTAGACATTTCAGAAGGAGCGGTTCTTGTTTGACTTGATGACTAGAAACTTCCGGTTTGCTCGAAAAAAAGCGGGAAGGCCACGAGATGATCTCGCAACAGTCTCCAACCACTTACCGACGAATTCAAGCAGGCGGCTGCACAAACACTCAATCCATCCGCTGCTGCTTGACGTCAAACTTTCCATTTGCTCCGCAAGTTCGTGGAAGGCAGCAAACTTCACCTGAGGTTCAAGCAACGGAATGATCAATAGAATTTATTGCTGCTCTTTCACGCACCCGACAACAACCCTTTAATGCTTCTTCTTGTTCTTCTTGGCACTCGGCTTCGACTTGCGGCTGCGGCCCTTGCCCTTGGTCTTGCGCGCGCGGTTGCGACGAGCACGCGACTTTCGGCGCGCGCGGTCCGCCTTCTTTTGCTGCGCCTTCTGGCAATCGCCCGGATGGCACTGAAAAAGGTTGGCCATCACTCTTCTCGCTATAAAAATAGAGCGATCGCGTAGAAAGAAGCGGGCGTTTCGACAGTCGGGCGTTAGAACTCAATCCTTACCTGCAGATAGCACTCTTGCTCCATCAGTTGTTGCTGCAAACATTAAACAAGGTAATCGAAAGTATTCGGGAGGGAACAAACGTAGAGAGCGCTGAAAACAAAAGAAATTAAAGGGTAACCGCAACGAACGCCCTACTTAGAGCACAAGGCCGCAACATTCGGCAGCGTGCAGTCGGTGGTGCCCGTTCGGGGGTTCGGTTTGTTCACGCACTTGGCCGCCTTCTTGTCGTCCTCATCGTCGTCGTCATCGTCTGAAAGGGGCAGCGGTTGAAAGAAGAACAGTCGATCCCTGGCACTGACCGTCGTCGTCTGAAAGCAGAACGATAAATAAATGGAATAACTTGCAACGACACTCACCGTCCTCATCGTCGTCACCCTCGTCCTCGTCTGCAAAAGAAACGAATAAATAGCTATCCATTGGTGACATTCTCAATCAATGCAAACCGGTACCATGTTCGACTCAAACTGACCTTCATCTGCAGTCAAAAGATCAATGTGAATCGACTACCATGAACGAACCCTCATCGTCGCCCTCGTCGTCCTCCTCGTCTTCGTCGCCTTCGGCCCGATTGGGCCGCTTTCCGCGCTTCCGCGCGTTCTTCTTGCCCTTGGCAGCGGGCTTCTTTTTGCGGACGGCCTTCTTGGCGCCCTTCTTCGCGTTCTTCTTCACGCTCTTGACGTTCTTCTTCGCACGCAGCAGGCGAATGGACTGCGCGAGCGGATGGACGTTGTTCACCTTCACAAGGGCGTCGTTCTTCGATTCCACGGCGCCGTCCTTCCGCGCGGCGATCTCCGCGCACTCCGGGCGGGCGTCTCCCACTTCGCAGGTGGCCTGCGCGTAGAGGACAACGCAGGCGAACAGGAGGGAACACACGAGTAGGGAGCGCATTTCGAACGAATGAGGAAATGCGAGGATTTGTGCTGTCAGTTCGTGGATGGTCGACTTTTATCTGCCGGTTTGTTTGCGGTTGAACGGCGGAATGAAATCCGCTCGATTGTTCGCTGGGGGCGTCCGTTGTGTTGCGGGCAGTTCCCGCTGCTCTTTCAACTCCGCTCGTTGATTGCTTGAGCGAAACGTCGTCAAATGAGGGGGCTTCCGTTTGCTCAGCCGGCGGACAGGCGGCCTCCGAACGCCGACCGCTCGTGATTGCCGGAAAGCAGCAGCCGTGGATTCTGTTGACCTGCAAAGTGAAGGGAATTGATGCAGGAAATGTCATCGCTTGGTTCCTTGTTTCCTTCCAAATAGCGCGTACTGTCCGCCTCGTTACGAAATTGAGCGGTCAGGCGGCAGTTTTGATCATTCGGCGAACTTGCGGACCGCCGGCCGGCCGCGGGCTCGTCTTCGGCAAACAACCAACAAGAAAGACGGTCGATAAGCAGCCGAAAGTGGGGGCGGCGGGTGTAAAGTGGGCGCCCACCCTCGCAAACACGACAACTGATGGGTGTACGAATCGACTTGTCTGTTGCGGGTATTTGAACTCACAGATCACCCGCTTTCGCGCCCATCTGCTGCTCTCATTTCACCTCGAAGATGCGTTTCCTGCCCTCACTTCTGCTCGTCTTCTCGTTTCTTCTCCTTTCAACTACCGTAAATGGAGCATACAAGTACCAGGAGCTGGACGAATGCAAACTCTCGTTGGTCAAATGCATTCGACATTTCGGCCACAATCGGTTCGTTCTCCTCGCAAACTTCCATATGTAAAGGGTGGTTGCAGAGGGACCGCCCTGCACGTGTTGGACGAGTGTCGGCGCATGATTCGCGCCGAGCAGCAGCGATCGAACTGCTTCACGAGTGCGGGCAAGGCGGCCATCGACTTCTGAGCGTCTTCAGTTAACCTATTCCTTTTTCTTCATGTACAGTTCGTCCAATTAAAGAAGTTTATCGAGTGGTGTTTGCGGGAGTAACACGTGGCTGTTCAAGAGTGAGCGTTCAGCCAGTCCGTGATCTCCGGCAGCCGCGTGGCGCGCCATTGGATGTTCGCGTTGATTTGGGCGACGGCCGCTTGAAGGACGTTCTTTTGGGCGGGAGTAAGGCCGCCCCACTGGATGGCGTTGAACTGAAAGAAGGCAGAAGAAAGGGATGAGTGAAGAACTGAAGGGGGCACTTTGTCCAGCTGATCTTGAGTGGACCAGTCGGCGGCGATCGACGCGACGAGCAGCTCGAAGTGGGGCGAGCGAACGGCGGCCGTCGGATCGTCCGTCACGGCGTTGTAGACGACGTTCGTCGTCTGATCGAGTTCGGCCACTCGTTTGATCACGGCGGCGCCCAACGATCCGTACTGTCCGGCGATGGCCGCTTGCACGTGCCTGAGGACTCGTTTTGTGTGAACGAAAGCAAAAGGCTCACTTCTTTTGAACGAAACGCTCGCCGATGCAGCCGACGCCCTCGATGAAGGGCTCCGCGTACGCCAAAGCGAACAGGCCGTCGCCCCACGCGCCGTAGAACGCGAGGAAACTGCCGATCTGCGCCTCGTATTCGGGGAACTCCTGCAAACCGGCGCACACGGTCGGCGGGCGGGCGTCCGGCACCATCCTGAAACAAACGGTTGAAAAGAGCAGAGAAGACAAGGGACTGACTGGAAGCATTGATCCAATCCGTATGGCGACTGGAAGCAGCGATCGGCGAGTGTGGGGAATGTGGCGGTCGTCTGATCGACGAAAGCGCCCCGGTTGATTCGCGATTGCAGGTGGACGATCGCCAGATTGCCGTCACTAAACGACCATTCGATCAACAGAACGAACCTTTTCGTGCAAACCGCGGTCCCCAATCGCTGCTCTTCGGCAGGTAGCCGCGCGTTCCGATCAGTCGGTTGACCACGTTCTTTGCACTCGATTAATCTCCACTTTCTTCTTTCTGCTACTCACCTCAAACTGCTGGTGCTGCTGCGCGTCGGCTTTGAGCTTGCGGAGAATGAAGTCGAACACTTCTTGCGCG
The DNA here is from genome assembly GCA_024699865.1 of Aphelenchoides fujianensis. Classification (NCBI taxonomy): domain Eukaryota; kingdom Metazoa; phylum Nematoda; class Chromadorea; order Rhabditida; family Aphelenchoididae; genus Aphelenchoides; species Aphelenchoides fujianensis. Next base: position 255,885 of record JAMPIO010000085.1, on the reverse strand, counting down.
TAAATCCACGGGATCTCGTTGTCTTCCGTGTCGTAGTGCAGCAGGAAGTCCAACAGGCGGGAGTACAAGAGGTCCCCTCGTCTACAACCGATCGTTGACTTCATTCTTCTCAAAACACGACTTACTTGACGAGCGCGAACGTGTCGGTCAGGATTTGAGCTCGAACGGTTTCGTTCAGTTGGATCGACGAGTAGAGCGATTGAACGTCCGCCCACGAGGGCTCGTCGTACAACACGCGGGCGTAAGCAAGCCGGCCGGGATTAACGAGGACGTTTGGGGGATCGTTAAACTCCGTGGTCGTTCCGTTCGGCAGCCACTTCTGCTCGACCGTTCGCGACTTCCCGTACGCCCACAGAGGGACGTTCCACGTGTACTCGAAGGGAGAGGGCGGCAGGGTGGACGACGGGTAGAAGGACTGCAGAGAAAACCCGTGTGTTTAAGATGAGATCGAACGAACCTCTTGATCGACGACCAGCTGATTCCCAGTCTTATTCACTGTTAAAATTGGATAGGATGCCTAAAGAAAAGTATGAACGCCGATTCATTTGTTTCGACCTACTTGTTTAAAGAAGGGATCCATAAAGACCCTGACATCGAGCGTGTTTCCATCCCAATCCTTGACGCCTTTCGTGGCGACGCCCGGCTCGAACGCCGCCCACAACGTCTCGTCGTCGGCATTCGAAAAGTTGTTGCCCTGGATGTAAGACTGGAGAGCCGTTTGGAACGTGTCCTGCCCAATCAATGCCGCCAACATGGACAGGCAGGCGTCCGCCTTGCCGTAGACGGACGGCGAAAAGGGGTCGAACGACGGGGCGGTGATGTCCGCAGGAATCACGACCGAAAGCGCGTACTCGTCGTAGCGCAGAGCCCATTCGCCGGTCGAGAAGCGGAAGTACTCCTGCACGAGTGATTAAAGAAGAAAACACAAGAAAGGAGCTCACCCCATAACCGACATTCGTGTCGAAGATGTCCGCAACGAAATGACTGGCGAATGCTTCCGCGACGAACGTTGTTGCCCAGGTCTTGGTTGTGACGAGATCCCCGAACCACTAAGAGCAGGGGTTAGAAGCTACCAAAAACCACTGGATTACTTGGTGGATGGTCTCGTGGGCAGCGATGTCGTAAGTGTTCCGTTTGTGGGCGATCGTGTGGACGGCCGGATTGTGCAGGAGGCCCTCGTCTCCAATGATCAATCCCCTGCAAAGACACGAGTGATCACTTGCGAGAAGGGAGAAGTGGGCAGCAGTTCTCCATCGCTCCCATGTAGCCGGGGATTGAGAGCACGTCTGAAGACCAAATGGATTGATTGAAGGCCGAATGGAGTTCTCCCACCTAATTTCGAGTTGAAGGCGGTGTACGAGACTCCGGTGAGTTGCTCCATGAAGTTAATGGCGTCGGTCGCCGCCTGAACACACGTCCGATGAATCCACCCCTCGCTCCCACTCACTTGAAGGGCGACGTTCCCGTAGACCTCCGAGCCGACGCCCGCCCAAACGCGAACGTTCACTCCGCTCGACGACGTCCCGCTGATCGACTGGAATTTCCCGATGGAGACGGCGAGCAAGTACGAGCTCATCAGAGAAGTTGGGGCGAAGTCGGTCGTCGAAGAGGCTGAACGAAGCGGAGAAGAAGAATCGATAGCAATGAGTTTAAATGTGTACCTCCCGCATTTGTGGTCGTTTGGCGCTGTCCATTGGAGAGAGCTGTGAAGGCCGTTGGGTGGACGACGTGGACCGTCCAAACGGCCTTGTAATTGGGTTCGTCGAAGCACGGAACGAGGGAACGGGCGTACGACCCGCGATAAAACTCCGTCATAAGGACGTTCGTCGACTCGTTTGTGAACGGATCACGCAGAGGCTGGACGTTGACGCCCTGATGCTTCCGCTCGGGCTCGTTGAAGATGAAGCCCGAGTATTCGATGGTGATCGTCACCTGCTCGCTGGGCACAAGGCTGCCGCCCAGCTGCAGCGTGAGGACGGCGTTCTCGAAGTCGCGAGTGAACGAAACGGGCACGTCGGTCGGCGTGGTCGTGCCCGCCGTCACCGTGACGCTCTTGATCACGTGCCGATGCGAGTGGAGGCTGATGGTCGACGAGGTGGGCGTGTCGGTCGCCGTGTACGTGATCTAAACGATCGATTGGAAGGAGGAGTGCAAGTGCAACAAACGATGACAGTCCCGTCGAAAGTGAAGTGACGGTCGGTGGGAATGTTGTAGCCGTCCACCGGGAAGTAGGGGGTGAACGTGAGGTCGTACTGCAGACTCCCGGCCGTCATTTCGGGTTGCGGCAGGTGGAGCGGCCACACGGTCTTTCCGATGGGGACCTCCGAGTCGAAGAGCCAGCGGACGAGCTGCAATCAATCCACTGAATCTTTGCTTCCCTCCCTCTGCACTCACTTCCGCCCGCTCGGCTTTCGCCGGTCGGATTTTCGCCTCCAACTTCGAAGCCGCGTCGTTCAGAAGTTTCTTGCCGGCGGTGTTGAAATTGCGGCTCGCTCGGTAAACGAAGTCGAGGAAATCGAAGAGGTCGCTCGACGTGAACATCGTCGAGATGATCGAATCGAGGGCCCGCTTGAGGAGCGGCAGGTGGACTTGCCACGTGGCCGCGTTGTTCAGAATGTGGCTCCGGAGAACGACGGCGGCGGTCGGGTGGTTGGCGAGGGCGCTCAAGAAGTACGCTTGATTATTGGCGAGAGCCGTGTCCAGCGCTCTAAACAACGAATTGCTTGTGTTCACAACACGACTGCTTACGCGTTCAGTACGGACGAGTCCTCCGCACAGGCCAATCCATCCTGGACGGCATTCAGTTCGTATTGGAAGTAGAACTTCGTGTCCGACGAGCCGTTCAACCGCTGCCAGTAGTTCAGCAACGACTGGACGTTGGCGCCCGTGTTCGAGCGGGCGGCCTCGCAGTAAGCGGCCACTCGCGCGTCTGCCGCAATCCTGAACACAACGATTGAGAGAACAACAGAGAAGGAGTGCCGTACGGATTGCAGGTCTCGTAGTCGGGCGGTGACTTTGAGCAGCCCGCAACGAAGCGTTGGAACTGGGCGATCGCATCCGCTCGAGCAGTCCCCACATCGTAGCGAACGGCGTAGGGAAGGAGCACGTTGTTCAAGTGGCTAAACAAACGAGGAATGATCGAACGAGAGCGAATTGCGCACCCGTCAGCCCACGTGTCCGTTGTCCAGTTGAGCGTCGTGTAGACATTCGCCAACTCTTTTTGAAACAAACGCTACAAGAGGCGCGATTAGAAGATTTAAAGAAATGAGTCCTCACCGCGTAGAGATTCCGTTCATTCGTGGCCACAAACAAGCCCTCGAAAGACGTGAAGAGGTCGATGGCCGCTTCAGCGATGTAGGGGTCGAGTTTCCCCTTCTTGTCCGCAATGATCTTCTTGATTAGCGGGATGCTCCGTCGGTTCTTGAACGAAATGCTCCTGCATAGAATCATAAACATGAAAAAGGATGAAGCGAAAGTACGCGTCGTTTTCTTCGCTGATCGCGTCCAACAAGAGAGCCAAGAGTGTTCGATCGTCGACAACCGAGAGGTCGGCAGCGAGCACTCTCTCCCAGTAGGCGGCCGTGTAGCGGAAGCGGGCGAACGTCACTCCCTCGTGGTTGAAGAAGAGCAGGTTCGTGGAAGCCGGCTGGAAGCCCTCCGGACACAAGGAATCGTCCGATTGAACGAAAAACGGGTACTGCGGAAGGGTGGCCTTCGCTTCCGCATCAAAGGCGAAGATCGGAATGTTCCATCGCTTTGCGTCGATCGCGGGCGAGATTTGCGTGAACGAGTAACCGCTCGAATCAAAATCGACGTAAACGATGGGATATTGCGTTTGGCGAAGGAAGTCCTTCATCACTTGGCTGACGGAAATCGAGCCGCAAAGCGGTTGGTTGTTGAGCGTCTGAACGAACAACGAGGAGTGAATTCAACCAATCTCTCCAACTCACACTCTCGAACGCGTCGATCAGGTCGCTGTCCACCGCGTTCGCGAACGAGTGGGCGTTCAGGTACGTTTGGAGAGCCGTGAAGAAGGTCGTGTCTCCGACTGTGCGCTCCAGCATTCGCAAGATTGCGCCACCGCTCGCGTACGTGATCCCTGAACAAAGACAAGGCGGGGTGCTCGCTTTTCATCACCACCAACCGTCGAATTCGGCCAGCGTGTAGCTGACGGGATGGTCGCCCGACTGAGCGGCGTAGAGCCCCTCGTCCCGGTCGGAGATCTTCGTGCTCTCCTTCAACACAAGACGGTTGGAATGAACGAGAGAGGAAACCAGACCACGTAGTTGACTTCCGTGCTGAACTCTTGGACCGCCCGGTTTTGGAAGAACGCCGCGAACGACTCGTGCAGGAACTCCTGAAAGCGAGTACGACTGATTGGGTTGCTCGTGGCCACTCACTTGTCCCCATCGATCCGCCGTCACGTAATCCCCGAACCATTGGTGAGAGATCTCGTGGCACTGTAAGCAAACGAGCAGTCATTGTCCATCTTTCTTTACTGGAAGCTCACTTCGATCATCGACTGGACGAAGCGGAGCTGAGCGGGTGTGGCGATCTTCAGCTGCGACAAGAAGCGCGTGTACACGATCAGTCCGATGTTCTCCATTGCGCTGAGCAGAAGGCGATTAGAACGATCAGAAAAGATTGAAAGACTACTTTGAACTACAACAAAACGAATGGAAAGAGGAAGTATGAGAGCACTTGCCTCGAATGTCCCATTTGAATAGTCTCGATGTTAAAGAGCTTTTCATAGGGGAACTCCACATGCGTGAGCCCCTCCATCGCGTTCACGCAGTTGGCGGCCGTGATCGCCGAATCGTTCAAGTAAGCCGAAACCTCAGGAATTGCAATCGACTTGACCTAAAGGGCGGCAGTAAGCAGTGGCTTGAAGCAGACGAACGAACCTCGACTCCCCGACTGGAGGTCGTCGTGTACTCCTCGAAGTTGCCGATCACGAACGCCAGCAAGTAGGTGGACATCTTGGGCGTGTTCACGAAGGTCGTTCGCTTCGTTTCCGACCTGCAACAACAAAAAGCATGAACAAAAAGAAGAAGACTGAACAAACGTCTCCTGCACTTCGTTCACAATTTGCTTCATGTTGTGATAGACCTTTGCATCATTCGGGGAGACCACCGTCAGTTGAAACGCGGCTTTGAAATGGGGGTCATCCAGGCCGGGGCTGTAATCCGTTTGTTCGTTCGTGGACGGCTGATCAATCGCTTACGTGAGCTTTCGAAAGCGGAGCGGCTCGAAGAACGTGGCCACTAGGTACTGCGGATTGTTCGTAGCATCGTTTCCGTACTCAACGTAGTAGAGGCCGCCATCTGCCCACTTGTTGAGTGGCGAGGAGTATTGAATGTGCAGCGTGTAGTTCTCGCCGACTTTAAACCACTCGATTGGCGTGATGGTTACCCGCGAGAGAGATGTGTTCGTCTTGTAGGAGTCTGAGATATTTCTCTTTAGCTCATCCTCTAAAACAAATAAAACAAACCCAGCTGCATCACCTCGGAGCCGTGCATCAGCCGCACTTGTCGCAGGTAGTGGACGTTCTGCGAGAACAGGTAGATCGAATCCGTCTTGTTCGTGATTGTGAAGAAGATTGTGACGTTCCCATCGTAAGTGAAGTCTCGTCCTGAACAAAGAGATCATCGCTTAGTCACTCTCATTCCGTTCGCTTACTCGTTTGATCGGTCAAGCCAGAAAACGGGAAATATGGGCGAATTTCCAGGTCGTAGTGGAACACTTCGGCCACACGCGGCAGCTGCTCGCGGAGGACCTCCTGCGAGTCGTCATCCGTTTGAGTGGGGGCGGTCAGCTTGTCGAAGAAGCGAGCTGCAAGGAGCGGAGTGCGAGAAGTTCGAGGAGAAGAGGGCGATCACTCACTTCTCGCCTTCTGCCGTCCGAGTTGGCCGGCCGTCGAGTGGACGACGGCGGCGAGAAGCAGGAAGACGAACGCCGCCCGCATCCTGCAACAAGATTCAGAGGCTGAAAGCAATTGGTCAAAGTTGGCTGCAAATGCGGTGATCTAATCAAGCGATCGAAACACAGGAGTGCACTCTTCCACTTGGCGGACGACCGTTTGCCCGCAATCGGAACTCCGTGCTTCTTTTCTGCCGAACAGAAGCCGGAAGCAGCCGCCGATAATCAGGAGCTTTTGGCATTCTCGACGGGCAACAGGCAGCAGAAGAAGGGATCGGTGTTTGTTCAAAAGATTTACGACTAATGGCTTCAAGCGATGAGGCCCGAAACGCTCGTCTTATCAGCGGCGCGGCGCAATTCCGCCGTCAAGTTGGACGAGAGGCGCCCGTCTGCCGCTTGCACAAGAGCGAACGAAGAGTGATGAAATGTGAGTGACGCCAGCAGCATCGAATGTGCTTTCTGTTCGCTTTTTGACGAACTTGAGGTTGCCATCAAATCTGCCCTTTAATTAACGGCCTCATTCTCTTCACTTGCTTGCAGAAGGCAGCCCAAATTGATTGCATGGCTGCTGCTTGCTTTGGCCGCTTTGAAGCAACGATGTAGTTTGCAGGAAAACAAAGCCCAGTGTGTACTTTTTGTGTTGAGAGTCTGTTGTGATTGCTTGAGTCAAAAGAATTCTCCACGGCTTCTAATACTCCAGCGGATAGCTTGATCCAGGCGGTTTATTTACAACACATTCACGGCATCAAGTGAACGAGAGACCATGTATTCAATGATGTAAAGCCAATTCAAGAGCATCTTCGGTCGGGTCGTCGAGGCGGGGGAGGAACTTGATTTTCAGCAGGTAGCGGTGGCGGGCTTGGATCGATTTGTAAATGATGAACCTGCAACCAAGGAGGCCGATGGGAATGTATGGAAAAGAGGACTAACTCGTCGTAGTTGAGATCGCACTCGTTTCGTCGCTGCAGCGTGCCCTGCGGGACGAGGGCGTCGAAGTTGAGGCCGGGGAAGTACTCCCGACTGCAAACGACGAGGAATCCAATGGAAGAAAGCAGAGAGGACTCACGTCCAGTCCTTGGTGCGGTACGTGTACTTGCCGATGGCGCGGATGGACTCGCGGCCGCGGAGGAAGTCGAACGGGAAGGCGGGCAGCGTGTTGTACGTGAGCGACACGCCGAGGGCGACCTCCGCGAGGAAGAGGTAGTGGGACTCGCCGATGGGCGGGTCCACGAGCCCGATGTCGCCGCCGCCCGCGAACTTCCGCGGGTCGTTCACCGTGTAGTTCGCGGCCTTGGTCACGCAATCCGAGAAGTAGATTCCCTGTCCGAAGTTCCCCTCTTCCTGCAATCTCCTTTCACTCCCGCCGAACGGTTGCTGCTCACCTTCGAGACTTTCCAACGAAAGCCGTCCCGCAGGATCTTCTGCAAAAGGGAAGAAATCAACGAGGGAAGAGAGGAGGGGACTCACGTAGACGTTCGGTTTCGTCGTGCCGTGGAAGACCATCCGGCTGCAAGGGAGAGAAAGAAGTGAAAACAAGTGTAAAGGAGGGGAACGAACCGATTGCCCTTTTCCTCGAGGAACTGCCGGTCGCGCGGGCATCGAATCGAATACACTTCTTCGAGTTGGACCCGGAACTTCAGGTGCGTGGGCCCGTGGGAGTCTTCCACATAGCGCTGGATGATCACCTGCAGGAAGAAGGAAGTGAAGGGGGGAACGGGCAGGAGAACGCACCCGATCGTCCTCGCTGGCCAACTGCAGCGAGTTGTAGACGGCGGACGCGTGGTCGTCGTTCGCCTGCACGTCGCGCAGCAGGTGGACGATTCGGTCCTCCTCGTTGTACTTCTTGAGATCGAGCAGCATTGCAGCCGAGTGGAATGCGGAAAAGAAGTCTGAAATCAGGAAATGTTTTCGATTCGCCGCGGATTTCCCGCTTGTTTACGCGCGACCGGGACGAAAACAGGCGGCTAGTGGAAAGACGACGACAAACGGGCCAAGTGACCGCAAAAAAGCGAACGGGCGGCAAGAACGCGGGGCTTTTTGCAACTGGAAAGAGGAAACAAGCGAGCAGAAGAGCAAATGGATTGAACATCCGTTCTTCCACCTTCCACCCACTTGCTCGCCGACCACAAACAACCGACGATCGTTGAGCGACGGCCTTTCTGCAAGCCGCCCGCCAGACGTTCGGGAACGCCCGCCTTTCGTCATTTCGAAGAAAAAACATCAAAACATCTCCCTTCTTTCTGCTCGTGGCCTCCCGCCCGCTCGCCGCCGCTGTCTGCCGGCCGGCCGCCTCTCTTTGCGGGACGCGAGCGGCAAAATTTTCCAGAACTCGCCGATCGACGAACACTTGCAACAACAGCCGGTGGTTCTTTATTCGAACATTGCTGGAGAAGAAGAGGCAATTTATTACGCTCGTTTGTAGTGTAAAGCGTCGCTTGAAAAGCGCTCACTTGAAGGAAGCTGAAACTATGGGTGGGTGGCAAGCAGAAAAAGAGCGATAGAATGAGGAGGGCAGTCAACAATTGATTTCAACCATTTTCTTCATTTAAAAAAGCGTACAGTGTGTCCATGAGCAAGTTTCAGTAGCCCAACGAGCTTAAGCTCGGCGAGGGCACATAGGCCGGCTGCGAGTTGCCGCCGATCGTGGGTGCGTGTTGTTCCAGAAGCCCGTTAATGCGCTCTAAACAGGCAGATTGATGGGAACAAAGGGTCGAATCGTTCACCTATGCACTGCTCCAAAGTAAGATATCCGGTGATGTCGTCGAGATTGCCCCAAAACCTCCCTTCGGGCGTGTAGCCGAGCGGGACGTCCCGCAAGAGGTCGTGCTCGAGGGCTTGGGCGCCCGAGAAACGTTCAACCGGGTTCAAAGCGAGCAGCTTTTTGATCAAGTCGATGGCCACTTCTCCTGTCGCCAGCAAACGTGATCACTTGATTATTCCTTTTGACTTACGTGCCGCCTCGTCCGTAAAGCGGTCGAGCGGGAGGTCTAGGTTTTGATCGTCACGTGTGGCCAAAATGAGGCGCAATTGTCGAGCATAATTCCCTTTGCTGATTGGCTTTTGTCTTTTCACCATTTCGAGCATCATGACTCCGACCGAATACAAGTCGGCTGCAAACACTTCAGTTTTACAGAGTCAGAAGATTGCCCGCCTTTTTCGTTGTAGTCCTCGCGGCCTTCGAGCACTTCGGGCGCCATGTACTGGAAAGTGCCCACTCCAGGAGTCACTTTGGATTTGCCCGTTTCATCGCGTTCGGGCACGTCTCGGCCAAGGCCCATGTCCATGAGTTTCAGCCGATGATCGCCATGATGGTCCTTTTTGAATCCGCAATTCTCGGGCTTGATGTCCTGGACGCAAGTGGCGTACAGTGAACAAAAAAACCGCTTTTTTACCCGATGCATGATGCGGTTCGCGTGGAGGAAGGCAAGAGCTGACAAGAGCTCCTTCCACGCTTTCAATCGTTTCTCATGCGTGTCCACTTTGTACGGGGCTTCCTTCTTGTAAAGAACGTCCGAGAGCGTGCAGTCCAGCCATTCCATTCGAAAGTAGAGGCTTCTCGGACTCTGAAACAGCGGATCCACCGCGTACATGTCTTCGAAGGCCACGATCTAAATTCCTGGCTGATCACATGCCTAACTAAAGAATTGACGTTAGTGTGGACCACACCCGCCAAGAGAAGGGCCTCTCGAAGGAAGTACGTGGCAAGTCTGCGATTGAGAAGGGCGTTTCCTTGATTCAGGTCGAGCTTGAGGGTTTTTGTGGCCAACACGTGTGGGTTTTCGTCAACGGTCTTAATCGGCACGACTCTGCTGCAAAATGGTTAGATTAAAAACGAACGTTTCCGTTCGTTTACAAGACCGCTCCAAATCCACCTCCCATAATGACGCCTTCTGGTTTGTAGTCCGCTGTAACAAAATACGGAGCGTACGGATCTCCGCGGGTCCAACCGATGTACTGCGGGTAGCGAGCATGAGGTTCGCGTTCCGCCCACTCGATCATCTTTGGTTCAAACGAATGAACTGCGAAGTGAATGAAGCAGCGATCGTTTTTCCGTCTTTATTCGTTTCTGCGGCGAGTTCTTCCCTGAGAGGTGTGGCGTGTTTGTGGAGAAGAACCAGCTAAATGACTGCATCGATTCACCCCTCACTTCTCGACTCCGGTCTTCCGTTTTGTTTTACGATCAGGAATAAAAACGAGTGTTTTGGCCACGATCGTTTGGCTCACAACTTTCATCTCCTGGCAAACAGACCGAAGAGTTTCTTATGGCCACTTGTTCTCTTCGACTCTTCTCGCTGTTAGTCGGAAGGTTGGCTTTCAGAGATCAAAAGCGCAAACCGACTGTTGATGCTCAAACAAAAGCACCACAGCAGAGACTCAACCTGTGGACTGCGAGAAGGACTACTAGAAAAGCCGGAAAGTTAAAAGCATCTATCTCCTCGTTTATTCCATCGATTCAAGAGATCGAAAACAATCAAAACACAAAGAAGCGATCGAGTAGACGGATCCCTGCGCAAAGACGACTTAAGTTTCGCCTGAACACGGGTTGAGTGGGTCGAGGCAAAAAACACCCTTTGCGGCAGAGAATGTCGCGGTTGGTACTTGGCCGCCCGCACGAGCAGCTCCTCGAACTTCTCGAGGAACGTCTTGTGGAAGACGAGCGGCATGAAGAGGCGACACGCGAACCCGTCGTCCATGCGGTCGACCGCCGTCACGGACGTCTCCGCTTCGCAGTCCTTGTGATGCACTTAATTGCCTGTTAGTTTGCTTGTTGGAGCGAGGAGTGGACGGCGTGTCAAAAGAAGTATGTTACACGCTGTCCTTCACAACATCTCGCTTTTCGCCCGAAGACACAACGACCATCAACCAAAACAAACGAATCACTTTATTCACACCGAAACAAAAGAACACAAAAGATTCCGGCTTCATTTCTTCTCGATGACGGGCGGCAGCAGCGGAACGGTCGGAGCGGCCGGAGGAGCGGGCGGGGGGACGGCCGGCGCAGCAGCCTGCGGAGCGGGTTGGACGGCGGGAGCGACGGGCGCGTTCGGGCCGCTCGGGGCGGCCGGAGCGGGAGCAACGGCGGCGGGGAGGACGGGCGGCTGCTGGGTGGTGCCCCCGCTGGAGGTGGGCGGCGGGACGGCGGCGTTCTCGGGCACCGCCGGCGATTCGGGCGGGAGTTCGAGGCGGCCGCGTTCCTCGGCCTCCAGCCGCTCCTTCTCCGCCTTCTCGAGCAGCAGGTCGCGGTCGAGCAGCGCCTTCGTGACGGCGTCGATCACCGAGACGAACATGTTCACCTTGGGCACGCGCTTGTAGAAGTCGGCCCGCTCGAAGAACTGCCGCACGCTCACTGCAAGCAGGAGGGTTGAGTGGAAGGAGCGATCATCTTCCAACTCGCCTTTGCACGTGGACAAGTACACTTGAATGCCGATCTTCTGGTAGTCCATGTAGGCCTGCTCGAGCACCTCCAGGCCCATGAGGTCGATGTAGGGGAAGGAGGAGCAGTCGATCACGATGTGCGTGAGTTGGATCAACTCCTCGGCCTCCCGCTGCGGCTGCTTGAGCGTCGGCAGGTCGACCGTCCGCTCGACGGCGCCCTCGACGATCTCCTTGGACGGGTTGCCCGCGACGGGCAGCACGTGGAGCTCTGCAACGAAAATGAGGAGTGGACGAAGGGCACACACGGATGTCCTTCTCCTTCGTCTGAGCGGGTTCGCCGCCCTTCGTGCCGGCGGCCTTGGGCGCCGTCTTCTCGCCGTCGCCGCCGGCCGTGGGCGCGTCGGCCTTCCGTTTCTGCTTCACGTCCTCCAGCTTGCCGACCACCAGCACGGGGTCGATGCCCGAGGCGCTGAAGCCGAAGAGATTAAAGAGAGGAAAGGGCGGGAAGAACGCACTTGTGCAGCCGGCTGAGGAACAACTCGGCGTTCGCAAAGTAGAGGGGCGCGTCGAAGCGGAACACGCGGATGCCGGGCACCTCGACGGCCGCGCGGTAGTGGTCGACGCCCTTGAAGTCGGTGGTGCCGAGGATGCGGCCCATGCACGTGCTCTCGGCCCTGCAACCACCCACCGATCACTTCCCTTCTTTACGAAGACGAACCACTGAGAGCGAAAGACGACCGTCAGGAGCGCGAACGAGACGCCCACGATCAGCCCGATGTTGAAGCTCACGAACACGACGGACATGATCGTCACGTACCAAATGAGCTGCAGACACAAGAGGGATGAGCGTTGGTCAAAAGAGATCGAAAGAGAACTCACGAAGTCGATGAACGAGGTCTTGATCGTCTGCGCACTTGTGACGATCTGGACGAGCAGGTCCTTCAGCGCGATCACCACGATGCAAGCGAGCACGGGCTGCAGAGAGAGGAAGCGAATGAAGCAAGGGGAAGAAGGAGGAACCAACCAGCGGAAGGTAGTAGAAGTACTCGGCCGCTCCGTAGACCACGGCGAGCAGCACGCACACGCTCACCAGGGTCGACATCTAAACAATGAGGAGTAAAAGGTTGAAGAAGAAGAGACGTACTTGTGACTTGGCGCCCAGCTTGACCATCGCGAACGAGCGGCTCAACGACGAGGCGCCCACGAAGCAGCCGAAGAAGGCGGCCGCGAAGTTCATCCCGCCGAGCGCCAGCCACTCCTGATTGGCGTTGATCTGGTAGTTGAGCTTCTTGGCGATCAGCTTCACGAGTGCGATGTGGACGGCGAACGCCACCACCGAAGTGGTGATCGCCCACACGAACAGCTTGGAGGCGTAGCGGAGGCGCGGCGCGGCCGGCCGCTTCATGCCCGACTCCACGGCGCCCACGTTGTGCAGGTCGAGGTCGAAGTGGGTGGAGGCGGCGAAGTAGTTGATGAGGATGGAGAGCACGACGATCACCAACTCCATCGGGAACTTGATCTTCGTCCACTTGCGCAGCACCTTGTCCAGGAACTGCTTCGAGAATAGCAGCAGCACGCAGCAGACGACCGACAGGACAGTGGGGTTCTTCTGCAGCTGTCCGATGTTCTTGAAAAAGCAGATGTAGAACTGAAAGAGGACGGATGGATGAGGTGTTGAGCGCTCGGTCGGCTTGCCTTGGGGATGCCGCAGAACTCCATCGGTGACGGGAGGTGCTTGATGCCCGTCATGTAGGGCAGCTGACTGGTGAGCACGAGGACGGCCGCTCCGGAAGTGAGGCCTTGGACGAGCTGATCGGACAGCCAGACGGCCAGAATGCCCGCGTTCATGAGGCCGAACAGGAGCTGCAGAAAGGAATGAAGGCGGTGAAAGAAAAGGGAGGACTCAATTGAATGCAGCCGGTCATGAGCGTGAGACAGCCGACGATCTCCAGCACCTCCGCGTAGTCGAGCACCGGCTTTTCCGTCCAGCAGCAGAAGCCGGCCGCCTCCAGTTCGTTGCCGGAGGTCGCGTGGCCCTGGTCCGCTTTGATCTCCTCGGCCACCTCGTTCACCGCCGCGCTCACCATCAGGGCGACGATTGAGAAGGGGCCTGCAACCGAAGGAGAGTGAGTGGACGGGCAAGAGGGGACCGACCGGAAGACACGTGACGCGAGGTGCCGAGCAGCGCGTAGACGATCGGCCCGACGATGGTCGTGTACAGGCCGTGGACGGGCGGCAGACCCACGAGGAAGCCGTAGGCGAGGCCCTGCGGGATGGCGATGATCGACATCATGAGGCCGGCGATCACGTCCGGCAGGAGGTCCGTCCGCCAGTTGTACTCCAGCAGCCACTTGGTGATCGGCACGCGAGAGCGGAAGAAGAATAGCCACTCGGCGCCCTTCCAGTTCTTCACGTCCGCAAAGTAGCGCAGCATCCGCCGCATGAGCGAGAGGTTCTGCCGCGTGAAGCCGTACTTCTTGTCGAAGTGCTCCTGGTTGGCGACCGTCCGCTGGCGCAAGCCCTCGTGCACGCTGCGGGCGGTCATTTCGCTGGGCGCCCTGCAAGCAAGAAGTCGGGTGATTGAATGAGAAGAGGGGACTCACTGCTCGGCGTCCTTGGCGGTGAACTCCTTCAGCGACTGGCCGGGCGGCCGCGTGTGCTCCGGGCCGGGGTCGGGGACGGGCTGCAGCGATTGGGTCTTGTCCTCCTTCATCAGGGCGTCCAGCTTGACGACCGGCCGTTGCTCGAGCGGGATCTCCGGCTCGCGGACCGTGAACTCCTTCGTAGAGGCGGTCGCCGTCACGCTGCCGCCCTTCGCGGCCGCCTTCGGCTTCTCCTCCTTGCGGCTCGGCCCCTTCGGCGGGACGGCGGGCGGCTTCCGCGGGGCGACCGGCGGTTTCGTCGGCGGGACGGGAGCGGCGGGGGCGTTCGGCTCTCGTTTCATCGCGGGAGCAGACGAGCGGCCAAAGCAACGAAAACGAAGTGAAATGACGGCTGGTCGCCGACCCGACTGCTAGCTGACTTTTCTGCCCGTTTTTGCATGAGAAGAATGCGCAACCAAAACGAAAAGGGCGCGTGTTTATTCGACTGGTGGTGACGCAATCATTCGTTTGTTTTTTGGCCACTCGCTTCCGCTGCCACTGTCGATTGAAAATGGATGGCTAGTCGAATCAATGTTTCCTCTCAAGAGGATACGCGGTCGTCTTCACCGTTTCTTTCGCCTTTTTCTCGACCGCTTTGTCCACTGGCTGAGAGAAGCGCTTCAATTTGCCGACAGAAGACGGCGGTCGTGATCATCGCGCCCTCACAAGCGAGCAGAAGTTGAACGTCAATCGGCAGTCGATCTTTGAAATGGTGAGTGAGGTCGGCGGCCGTGTTCATCGCGGTCAGAAGTTCGGTCGACTCTTTTCTCGCAGCTGGCCGATCGCCCGCCCGCTACCTTTGGCACGCGTGGAAACAAGTACGCTTTGTTTCGTCCAGCCGAAGGGGACGCATCGAGCCCATCGGCTGAACGAAAGCAGGCTGCCGGTTGCAAAAACACGCAGGAATTTGTGAACGTTTGCTTAAAGACCAGATGAGCACAGTTCTCTTTTCCATCCACCAGTGGCAATCAGAGAGCTTGTGCTTATATTCACAAACCGACACCACCGCCAAAATCCAAGATCGCAATCACGGCCGTTAATCCACGAGATGGCGAAGCGCGGCAACCGTAAAGATCGCCTTCTTGAGCACAAGACGACAGCGGGTTCGGCGGCTTTCTCACTTCTTGCGAGCGTTTGTTTCCTCTATGAACCTCCGACTGCTTTGCGGACGGCTGCGATCGAAAGCGACTTTGCTGCTTGCCGTCTGCCTTCTTTCCGGCGCCTTCTTCCTTGGGTTTCACTCAAATTCGATCCCAAACGTGTTGTCGCTAATGTCCGTACTGAACTCACCACCTCAAAACGAAGCCAGTCGAAAGCCGATCGTTTTGTACTGGCACGCGGAGTACTTCGAGCAGCAATACTCGCTGTTCGTCCCCTCGAACGTCTCCCGCTCTCCCGCCTGTCCGTTCGAGTGCGTCCACTCGGTCGACCGGCGGCTGGCCGACGAGGCGGCCGTGCGGGTGTTCCACCAGCGGCATTTGGAACCCGCCGACCTGCCCGCCGTCAACGTCCGCTCGTTGAACGTCTACTACAATCTGGAGCGTGAGTTCTCTCCTTTTACTCATCCACATTCTTCCTTGCAGCCCCCTACCTCTCGTACTCGAAATTCGCCCCTCGCGTGGAGTACCCTGCGCCGCCCGCCTTCTTCAACGCAACGGCCACCTACCGCTCGAACTCGGGGGTTTTATTCCCGTACGACCTCTTCGTTCCACGGGACGGCAGCGAGAGCGTGGACGAGGTTTGGAGTGGACAGCAAGTGGGTCCTCCTATTATTCTTTAAACTCTTGTGTAGATCGACGAGAAGATCGCGAACAAAACGCGGCCCTTGCTGATCGCCTTCTCGAACTGCCGGACGGACTCGAAGCGGGAGGCGTTCGTGGACGAGCTGGAGCGCTTCCTACCGATCACGCGCGTCGGCAAGTGCGGCGGGACGGTCGCGTGCGGGAAGCAGCTCGAGCTGAAAGGGAGGTGCGAGGACGGCGAGTGCATGCGGGAACTAGTGGGTAGGCGCTCGCTCATTCGATCACCTCACCCCCCTCTTGCTGCAGACAGCCACTTCTTCTACCTGGCATTCGAGAACGCGGTTTGCTCGGAGTACACGACCGAAAAGTTCTGGCGGCTCAAAGAGCTCATCGTGCCGGTGGTGTTGAGTCGGGCGGCCGTTCCACCGAGCATCCCGCCCGAATTGTTCATCGCGGCCTCCGGCTTCGAGTCGCCCGCCGCACTCGCCGCCCACCTCCGCTGGCTGATCGAACACCCGGCCGAGTACCGGCGGTAGGCATCGGTGCAGACCTCACTCCACTCACTCGCTTGCAGACACTTCGAGTGGACTCGAAAGTTCCGAAGAACTCACTTGACAGAGGCGGAAATCAACGCCCCTTGTCAGCTCTGCGCCCTCGCTCATCGCCGCCCCCAGCGAACGATCCCAGACTACAAGCGAGAGTGGACGAAAGAGGAGTGCGTTCCCAACTTTGCCCTCGATTTGATTCGAAACTCCACGGCGGTTCGGGAGCACGAGAGCCGAATGGCCGAAACGATGCGGCGAACCTTCCGGGAGCGGTCGTTGAGCGCGGGCGATTGGTTGAGTGGTGAATAAACACTCCCTTGCCGTTTGTTGTTTCGAACACAGCAAAGTACACATCACATTTACTTCATTCAATCCGCAAAACCCAATGAGCAGCATGAGTAGTTGAGGGTGAAAGGTAATTCATGAACTGTGTTTGCTTTTTCTTTGGTTTTTCAGATCGTTCCGTCTGTAAAAGGTGGGTGTGCCGCCTAAAACTCTTTGCGGTTTGAGCGAACTGATAAAAATAAAACTAAAAGCAGCGCTCTATTTCCTGCTGTTGGAGTGATGACTGCGTGGCGGCTTTTACTTCTTCTTGCTTCGTTTTGCACAACAGAAGCCGCAAAAGTGTTGGACTGGAGTTTTCTGGGCGCCGGAAACTTCCAGCCGTTCACGCTCGCCGCTGTGGGAACTCCAGGTACGCTTTATTTCGTCCTCCATAACGCTTGGCTTCGTTCAGGACAACTGGAAGCGTTTGCGGTGCTGAAAGGAACGTCGGCCGTCAATCTGATTCTCACGAACGATGTCACCAATTTTGATCCAATGTGAGTGAGTGCTTGAAGCATCCCCCCTCTCATTACGGCTAGGAATTCAACATCGTTCCGAAAGCTGGAAGATCTCAAGAATCCGGACGGCATTCGGGGAACGGACACGCTCACGGCACGTCTTCCCCATGCTTTTCATTCGATTTGTGAAGTGTTTAGACGCATTTAGATGAACTGACGGCGACCGACATAACGATCGACGTGGTGGACGTCTCCTTCTACGCGGGGGACGATTGGGCGGACGGGGCGTTCGAGTTGGACCGACCGGCCGACAACTCGCAGACTTCTTTCGTTCAAACGCTGCTGAGCAAGCTGGACACGCGGGAAGTGGTCATCAGCTACAACCAGTGGGAACCTCGCCATGCAATGCTTATTGAAATCAATTGTTTAGAGCGTGTTTCTTCGGCCCCGTCCCCGAATTCCCGGGCACTTTGACGTTGGGCGGACGGCCGGCCGACCGTTGCAAAGACGACTGGACGCTCGTGGACGACGCGGACACGACGGGCGCCCACCAGTGGTCCTTTCCACTCGACAAGTCGATGACCTCTCGAGCACACACTTCAATCGCTCCTTTCAGATTCGAGTACGGGGCGCGCTCGTGGGAGCAGCCGGGCATCGCGGGCTTCGTCCTTTCCTCCTCGTTCATGATCGTCCCGCAACGCCTCCGGGCGGACTTGTTGGAGCAACTGAACGCTGCGGACGAGAAGGACGTCCCTTGCACGACGACCATCGATTTCGTGTTTACGATTGGCGGGAGGGAAGTGCGCATTCCACCGACCGACTACTTGGAGGAGGGAGAGGACGGGAAGTGCAGCCTGCGAGTGACCTTCGGATCGGAGAGCTCCTTCTTCTCCCTCCTGCCCACCATCTTCAAAGATCACTGCATTCTGTTGGATTACGACCAGCGGAAGGTGGGGATGGCCTCTCGCCTAACAACAGTGGAGACGAACTGCACAAACTCCCAATCAACCACTTCAACACCGCCCACCACGCCGAAAGGAAGTGCGCAGTTTGGGCCGCGTTTGATCACTTCTTTCTTCGTCCTTTTGCTCTTGCGTTCGTTTTAAATTGAAAGAAGCTCCCTGGCATCAGGAGTGCTAGGGACTGTTAGAGAAATAAACGCTCGATTTATCGGTTTAGAACGCTGTCTCAACGCTTCAACAATCATTGGTCACAGCTGGACGGTGACGGTCGGAGGTGCCCGCGGAGTCCCAACGAACGGTTGGACACGAGTGACCTTTTCGTTAGAATTTGGGTGGGAGTTCCACTGCTGCTTGAAGCGAGAGAGACTCCACAAGGCGGGCAACACCTCCGCTCTCATCGACGGAGTGGTCAGGACGAGAGCAACCGAGGGCAAGAGGGCCATGCAGTCGGAGACGATCAGGTACGCGCGGTAATCGTAGATCCTGTCTTGGATCAGCTCGAACGAGTTGTAGATGGTCTAAAGAAAGAGTTTATTGAAGTTCATCTCTCCTCGAACTCACAGTCATCAAGTGGAGCGAGTAGATGATACCCGTGAGTATGAGGAGGCGGCGTTGGAGTTCCCGATGGCGGTCGGGGATCAGCGCCTTCTTTCGGTGCCAACAGGCGATCGCCGTCACGTTCAGCACGAGACCGATGGCCGTCGCGCTCGCCGTCAGCCAACCGTTGACCGTCCACCCGTACTGCAAGGAGAAGTGAGCAGTCAGCGGAATGAGTGGAACGAACCCAAAGATGAACGATCTCTACTTGCGTAAAGCCCACGTAGGTCTCGTTGTGCGCTTCGATTGTTTCTAAACCAAAACGAGAGAGGGCGTTCGGTAGGGCGAACACGAAAGTGGCGAGTAATGTGACGATGGAAATGTGAAGCGTGTACTTTTTCCACATCTAAACGCCCTGTTTATTCGGTCAAACAAATGCCCGCTCACCTGTTCGTAAGAACTGTAGAAGAAGATGGTCGTGAAGCGGTTCAATGAAAGCAGGATCGGGAAGAAAGTGGTGAAGTACGAGCAGAAGGCGACCAGCCAGTGGACGGGCGTGTTGCCCCAACTGAGCGTCTCGAATCGGTAGAACCAGAGGTCGTAGAAGGGGGAAGCGGGCAGTCGACTACCGTACTGATTCGACAAGTACAAGAAGATGTCCTGCACAGTGGTGATTGTTGAGCGATGACGGAAGTCCACTCACATTCACCACACAAAAAGAGAGAATGCGGTAGTAGGAAGAGGAGAACAGCGACTGCTTGGTCATTAGCACGTACGCGCTTCGAATGTTGAGAAAGAGCAGCGGGAGACCGTACGCGTAGTAGAAGAAGAGCTCCCACCAGCCGATCATTCCGCCGAGAAACCCTCGCTCTTCCCGCGGACGTTGCCGAAATGCGGAAAGAGAGCCACAATCAAAAGAAGCCAGCTGCACACTCTTGACGTTTCTTCACGGATTCGAAGATCGACCGGTGTTTTCGAAGAGGACTCTGTGTTCATCAAAAATGCGGGCAATCGAATCGGGAAGTAGACAAACGAGGTGACGTGTTCGATGGACCGTCTTAAAGAAGTTCTTTATGAAGCTATCAAGATGTTTGTCCTTCGCCCGCTCTGACCTTTCGCTGCTCGTGCGGTGAGAGCGCGACGAAGGCGGAGAGCGGCAAACAAAAAAGCGCTCGCTCTCTCGCGGCCGCTGCCCCATCGACCTTCCGATCGAGGGGTCGAACAAGAGGCGAGCGGCCGACAACTTCAGCAGGTTTTACCTCCTAGTCAAAGGTATGAGCAGTTCCGACCGCCTTCGTGTGTCGAAAAGAAATTTTTGGGCCGTTCCCGGGGCAATCCGGAAACTCATGAACGCGAAAGACGGGGGCGTCGTCGACCTCGTCAAGGATCTCTGATTTGAAGCAGAAAGAAACAACTGTTCTTGCGTTGCACGAGCAGGCAAGCGGTCAAACCACACAAGTTCCCCCCCTCGTCCAAGCAGCCCACAAACGAATGCTGATTGTTTTATTGTTAGCAACAGAGCGAATGAATCCACTCGTCATCTCAACCAAGCGACCGCTGCGTTCAGTTCAAGGCGGACTTCTCGCTGGACTGCAGGAGGACGTCCAGGAAGCTGATCGCCTGATTGTCGATGTCCATTTTGATGCACCTGCAGCACACTCGATTAGTCCGTCTGTTCGTCGGTCGGCTCACCAGAAGTTGTAAAAAAGGTAGCCGAGCACGTAATCCGTGGTCTTCTGATCGGAAACGTGGAAGCTGAAGGCGCACTGGTCGTTCGGGAGCTGCAGGTCGACGACGTAGTCGGAGGAGGGGATCGAGTAGTTCTTTCCGTTGATGCCGAACGTCCAATCGGGCAGCTGACCCGTTTTCGAGCAGTCGACCGTGTAGATGCCGTGCACGAAGTCGTAGTCGGGCTTCACGTCATCGTAAACGAGCGGGAAGGCGCCGAACGGCAAGAGGTTGTGCGGCACTCTGCTGTCCACCTTCGCAAAGCCCCCGGGTACTCCTGCTCTTTGTACGCAAAGAAGTCGAGCATGAAGGCGAGCGAGCGGCTGCTCTCCAGCCACTTCAACGAGAGCGTGTTCTCCGGAGTCGGCGGAGCGCACCGGTCCTCCAAACAGCCGCCGAAGCTGCAAGCATGTGACTTTCTTCTCATCTTTTTGTTCGCTTACTCCATACTTGTTAAATCCGCCCGCTCCGCCCCTTCTTTTCGTCCCGCTTCTCTCCGCACGGCTCGTCAGTCGGGCGGCGACCAGAGACGAGCGTGTGTTTCCATCGCTCCGCTGTTTGTTGTTGGAATTAGATTTGGGCCAATAAAGGAGGAATCTCGAGTCAGGTCAGCATTCGCGATGAGTGCGGGAGGCACCCATTAACTGGTAGCAGCGAGTCTGTGTCCCCACCTCGCGCCCCAGTCCAGACCGCACTGTGGACCGCGCGAATTGGGTAAGAAGGAACAACAACGCGTTTATGGGCGATGCACCGCTTTATTCTCTGTATATGTCCCGCTTGTCTCACCTTTCAGATATTCGCGAACGGTTTTCGTGTTTGTTTCGCCCAAGGACGAACACGTGCCGACCACCTCATTTCTGCACACGTTCGTTTCGTTTAATTTCGCACACGTTGATTTACGAGCTTGTGTGTACACTTCTTTCATCTGCAGCCTTCGCACCTTTCCAGTACACGTACTTGCCGATTGCAAGCATTTTACTTTCTACTGTACACGTTTCTTAACGATCCGTTCGTTTCGTGAGCTTGAAGCCGCCACTCGATTTTTCCAGCTGATGGACGTTCGTTTTCTTCTTTCGCACGTCGCCCGCGTTCCGATGAAGAGCGAAAACGCACACGTTTCCCTGCAGGCCGCCGTTAAGTGCTTAATGGATTTCTTTTCTTCCGGCCGTCCGGTCTGCTCGCACGTCGCGGATTTCACCGCCGCTTCTTTTTTCCGCTTGCATTCCGATCAACCATCCCATTGATCACGTTCGTGAGTTCAACTTCTTCTGCGGTCTGCCCACGTCTTACCGTATGGCCGCTCCCTCCGGGGATCCGCATTTCCCTCCGCGCATTTCTGTTTTGGAATCCGCACACACGGCTCACGTTTACAACGAGTCTCATGACGCACACAAGGCAAACGGGAAACACGCACACAATTGTCGCCCTCATTCTGTTGGCACTCTTACAATGACGAATTTCAACTGCCTGAATCTCAAACCTTTTTGTGGTTCGAAACACGAGAACTTCTCGGATTGGTTGGAGAAATTCAAGGATTTGCACCCGTTGGACGGACAGAACGAAACCGAGAAAATGCACCTGTTCAAGTCGTTTTTGGACGGTCAAGCCCGCAAATTCTACGCACACATCACAAACGATCCCGCACACTCGACTGAAACTTTTGAGGAAATTATTACGCATTTCAAGAATCGGTACGAGAACACGTGGACACGTGACCTCGCACTCAGCGAACTTTCCGATTGCTTCCAAAAGCCCGGCGAGGGTGTTGCCGAGTTCACCGAACGTTTCCGATTGTTGATCGAGAAGGCAATGCAAGGACAGACGATGTCCGCCGTGGAATCCCGCGCACTCCAGGAGTATCGCGTTCGTTTGCTTCCCGATCTTGCTCTGCACGTGCGCACTTCTCGATGCACCTCGATGCACGAGGCTGAGCGTTCCGCGACGGAAATGGAGTCTTTTCTCGCTGTTCTCAAGCGACGAACGAATTCCTCCGCTGCTCCCGCTCGTGCGACTCGTACTCTTAATGTTTTGCACGCACAAGAGCACTCTTCTCCCAATTTCTTTGATCGAGCACTCGGAACGAACGAAGAAGAAGAGATCGAATCGTTGATCGATGCTCTCCGCAATTCCTTTTACTCGCGCACTCATTCCCTGTCCCGTTCGTTCAAGTCGAATTGCCATTTCAATCCGTCTTTACCCGCAACATTCAATTCGAACGACCGTTTGAATCCGCACGCGAATCGTTCTTCTTTTTACCCGCACGCGTACGCGAACGCCGCGCACTCGTCTCGTTCGGACGATCAGTTCGCCTTCCATTCCCCAACTAATTCTTTTCGTTTCAGCGAATCCGCTTGCTGCCCGACGTGCCACCAGCCGGTCGCTAACCAAGTGCCATCTTCTTCGTTGGAGGGGAAGGAGGAGTCCCCATCTGATCCTTCTGCAAACCCGTTCCGCCGCTCCTGAACCCGCTCGTGGACAACCGCCAGCCGTTCCTCACCGTCTTCACGACAAGGACATCGACCAGCTTTCCTACGTGCCGCACGTCGCCCTCTGCATCCATTCCGTCCACTACGACGTTCTTCAACCTGCACGCGATCACGCCGATGACTCACGCTGATTCGAGCGCTCTGATGATTCGATTCCGCAAGTCCTCGATTGTTCGCTTCTCTTTCCCCCTCTTGGTTTCCGATTGATGTCAGATCTCTTGCACGTTCTCTTCAAGTCGTCTCGTAGTCGAATGTCCCTTGTTCACAGTCCGTTCGTCGCCGAACAACGTTTGTCTGTGTGTCCTCCTGGTGGATAGCCGTGAAGTGTGAATTGGCTCTCCGCATACGTTGGCTTCAAATCCACGTCTCATCTACCAACTCGTCCAGCCACTCGACCAAACGTCCGGCCGATCGAACTTCTCCGCCTACTCGTCGTGGAACACCAACCGCTGCTCGTCGAATGGCCGTTGATCTCAAACTCCAAGAACCGGTCGAGCCTCGTCTCCTGCACCTGCACTCTCTTCTACCGACTCGATCCCGACGTTTCGCTTCGAACCCGTTGGCTTCTTCGAACGACACCGCCGGACTTCAATCGGTTCTCCACTCGCTTCGTCCACCTGAAGATGCTCGTTCCTGATGCCGAGCTCATGAAATGCCTTCCGTGTTGAAGCCAGGAGAGTCCGTTGTCTGCACGTTTAACACCTCTCCCATCGTCTCACACTTCCGCTCCCTTCTCGCTAATTGATTCTTGATTCATCGATGTTACTCGTGATAACAAATCCATCGCACCAATCGCCCCTCAAAACAACACGCAACCCGTCGAGTGATCGACCATCAATAAACTGTACTCTACTGCTTCAAGCAGGCGTACGTTCTTTCGGTTTGAATACTCACTTATTCCGTACTCCCACTCCAGTCAACTCCATTTGTAATTGCAAATCCTTCAAACTATCCCCTTTTCATCGTTCATCTCCCATTCCTCGATTGATTGTTTTGATTTGCACTTCCCCACTCTTGCTCCGCACTCGCCTTCTTCCGCCCTCTAGTTCCAATCTCAAAATGGAGGGTAAGGTGTTAAATCCGCCCGCTCCGCCCCTTCTTTTCGTCCCGCTTCTCTCCGCACGGCTCGTCAGTCGGGCGGCGACCAGAGACGAGCGTGTGTTTCCATCGCTCCGCTGTTTGTTGTTGGAATTAGATTTGGGCCAATAAAGGAGGAATCTCGAGTCAGGTCAGCATTCGCGATGAGTGCGGGAGGCACCCATTAACTTACTCGAGCGCCAATAACGTCCGAATTCTGAACACCAATACTATTTCTGTGACGATTAAAGCACGAATCATACGGGAACTGTTCACGACTTGGAGCTTCTGGCACCAGTAACGCTCCCAGTTCAGGCTCTTGAGCACTTCGAAGAAATTGATGATGGCCGAAGAGTTCTCGTTCGGATTGGCCGCATCGCTCGGGTTCCTGCTCGTTGGTCGGCACTGCTCATCTTCTGCACTGCACTCACCAACTCAAGCCAAGGACGCCGGTGGGCATCGTAAGATTGATCCACTGCGGATCCTCCACGTCGTTCACGACTCCAAATCGCTGCGTCGTGTTGTACACAAAGTCCCGGAATGAAAAAGCTGCAGGGCGGTTGGATTAGACGACGGTAGACGACGCACTCACTCCAACCACGTCCTCGTAGGCCGCACCGGAAACCTCCAGGTCGCCGCTGAAGCCCTCGCAGGCGCCCGCGAACTGCGCGGTGGACGACTGGGCGGGATCGAAGAAGCGTTGAGGGGCGGAACGATTGCGGTCGGGGTAGTCCTCGCCGAGCACGAACAGCGCCTCCGAGCCGCTCTCCAACGAGACGGCGTACGGGACAGCTGAAGGAAGAAAGAAGAGCGAATCAACGGGCGCAAGGAAAAAGGAACCGACCGGGCGTTCCAATCCAAAGGACTGACGTGACTGGGACGTCCGGATAGTAGGGGATGTAGTTCTGGTTGCCTGCTCATCAACAACTCGCTTTCTGCCCACTCACCTTGTGCGTCTTGCGCATCTGCTGGTGGTAGGCCTTGAGGTCGTCGGCCAAGTGGCGTCGTTGAGTGCCCTCGACGATCAGGTGGCTTCTGTCTCGACCTTCTGTTGGGCACCCGGGGCGGCTCTCACAGTCGAGACGAACAGAAGGGCGGAGAGACTCAACAGAACCTTCATTGCGTCTTCTGGTGGTCTCGAGGGAATGGTGAAGTCGGGAAGCTGCACCGTTTTTTTATATGGAGAATTCGGCGAGATCGTTTGGCGCGAGGTTATGGTCCGTGCGTCCGTCCCGACCGTTCCCAGATTGCGTCTTATCACCCACAACAAAGGAGAAACAATTAGAATAGCGTGGGATTTCGAGAGAGCCGTGGCCGAGAAGAAGGAGCTCTCGTTTCGATCGATGTGCCCAACCGACCGCCCACTTCTTATCGTTTCGTTGCGTTCCATGAGTTTGCAGAAAGAAGGACGGGAAAGTGGTCGAGATTTGTCGTAGTGACGACGTCAGCCGGTCGTTCCTTTGAGGGTCACCGCTCACTTCACTCATTTGACGCAACCGAGTTTTCGAATTGATCCGAGCATGCCCGACCGGCGTGTTCGCGATCTTATGAGCACGAGTGAAGGTGGTAAACGGATCATCTTCACTCATGCAATCGTTAGATGACAGCGGGGCCGTTCGAGAACGCGAGGGCCAGCCGAAATTTGAACAGCGATCAGCCGCACGTCATCCGGACGGCTGGCATCTTTCCCTTGACGGAATTCGAGCGAGAAACGCGCGAACCGACTGTTCATTCCAGAACGAAGCAACAGACAACGAGGGTCTACAGAGAACATAGCACAGCAGAGACTCGACGTGGAAATGCGGGGAAGGGAGAGATCCGAAAAGAAAAAGAATCGAGAAAGCGGAAAGAACGTGAAGAATGGGAACAACAACAAAGAACGCAAAAAAGAAAGAGACATTGATTGCACTGAACGAATGAAGGCGATCACTTCTCCTTGGCCTCCGCCTTCGCGTGCTTGGACGACAGGGCGGACGGTCCGGCCGTCTGCTCGTCGTTCACCTCGGCCTTCAGCGGGCGCTTGGCGGCCTTCTTCGGGACGGGGAATCCACGGGCAGCGGAGAGGCAGGTTCGGCGGGAGCTCGTTCAGCACGCCCTGCCGCGAAGCCGGCCTCCTGCTCGTCGCGACGGAGGACGGCACTCCACGTGAGGTCCGAGAGCTTTTTCGCACGGCTGAACGGGTCGAAAGGAATGAGTGGGCAGTTGTGAGGAGGGGACTCGCCGGTAGCTGAAACGGTAGAAGAACTTGGTGCCTCCCCGCTGGTAGCGTTCGGTCACGACAATCAGCGGCTGGCGCGGGATGAGCGCCATGAGGTCGATCCGATCGGGCACTCGAACGTGCAGGTCGCTCCACTCCATCTTGGCTCAAGGCTGAACTCGAACAGCGACCGGGTGCTTCCCCTCCACTTTCTCCAGGATGCACACGTCCGTTGAACCATCGGATCCCGAATCCCTGAACCAAGCAGACGTTCACGAAATATGGCCGAAGAGGAACGAACCCAATTGGAGGTGTTGAACGGGCACTCGACCTCGTGGATGGTCGTCTTCTTCGATTCGATGGAGTACGCGCGCAACTTCTTGATTTTAGAGCGGAAGCTGGTCGGAGGGATCCTCGAAGCTGTAGATCGAGCCGTCCTTGTACGCGCAGCTGGTAGGCGTAGACATCCGCGGGCAGGTCGATCTGCTCGCCGACCGTCAGCGAGTCGTCGCCGTTGATCGTGAGCAGGAGAGCCGACTTCTGCGCCTTCCGACCGGTGGAGTGGCAGAAGAAGACGCCCGCCTCTTCCATCTTCTGGATCTTCGTCCACGTAGCGGGGCACCTCGACGCTGCTCAACGCGAAGAGCGTCGCCTACGCAAGTTCAGGTCGAGGCGCAGACGAGGACGGGAGTCCGAGTCTCGTCCGTTTGACCCCCTGGACGGCCTATCCAGAGGACCGCCGTCTCGTTGATGAACTGCGCCGAACGGAAGCGTTTGGCGATGGACGAGGCGTCCGGGAAGTTGGGGTCCTTGGCGGCGGCCAACCGACACGTTACCACTTTCCACAACCAATAAAATTCAAACAGAAATGAAGAAAGAATCCTCCCATCCTTACCGCTTCTCCTTGTGGAAGGAGTCGAAGAGAAGATGGGCCTCCGCCATCCTCTTGGACGATGAAGAAGCGGCCGTTCGTGGACAGAATCTCCGAGTGGTAGAGTAGTGCGTGGGCAACGAGCACTGGAGGGCGCGCTGGTTCTTCAGTAGCGTCGAGTCGCCCGCCAGTTGGAAGTCGCGGATGGTGATGTTTGCGCCGAGCGAGCGGTCGCCCTGTCCCGAACTCTCTTCCACCAGATCTTGGCGCTGCGGTTCGGTCATCGAGGCGACGCCCAGCTCGGAGTGGACGTGCGCGAGGGCCTGCTCGAACGGTCTTCCCTCTGGTCGTACTGCTCGCGGAGGACCGCCCGACTGGCCGTGTTGCTCGCGCCCTCGGCTTCTTCGGCATTTCGGGCCTAAACGGCAGGAGGGAATGGGGGAATGAGGATGAAGGGGAGTGACGAACCGATTAGGAAGTCGGTAGCGGACGAAGACGGAGATCGCTGCAACGAAACGAGTGAAAAAGCGATCGAAGCGCGGAAAGGCGAGCGGATGGCGAGAACGGGAGAGGAGAGCGGGCCGCCTGTCCGTTCAGCCCCCACCGGCCGCCCCCGTCTGTGGGAAAGCGAGCGGGCGGCGGCCGTCCTTCGATTTCTGGCGCCCGATTTCGAAATGTGCTTTCTGCTTTTGATGGAACAACACGACCGTTTTGACCAAATGAGATGTCCGCACGCGTCAAGACCGTTCATGGCGACGAACAGTGGACGAAAAGGCGGGAAGAAAACGGCGAATTTCGAGTCGCTAATCGATCGAGTTGATCGAGGCAAATTCATAGTAGTTGAAAATTCCCATTTCTCCGATCAACAAGGGCATCGAAAGAAGGTGGAAACAGGCCAGCTTCGCCCCCTTTCGGACCTCGTCCGGCCGTCCCGTCCGCCGGCCGCTCGGAGTTCGCAAGCGAAAGCTCGCGGCTTGGCGGGCGATGGCCGGCCTTCGAATTTCGCCGCCGCTCGAGCGGGCAGGCGGGCGGCGGCAAGCGAGCGGACCCTCGATTTCTCCGTTCGATTTCTTCTGTTTAATCGTCAAACTGATGGCGAACGTCCGCATTTGATCGCGTTATGCTCGTGAATTTCCGTTCCGGTCGTGGTCATCCCCATTTCGCTCCAATTTCCTCTGATTTCAGCCCGCGCGAAGATGGATTCCGAGTACGGCCGCCTGCCGGGCCCGCTCGACGTCGTCCGCTGGCCGATCGGCGGCTTCGACGAGCGATTGGCGGCGGCGATCAAAGGGCGACTCGTGGGCCTCGCCGCTGTTCGTGCGGGACGCCCACCTGGAGGGACGGCGCCGTCCTTCTTCTTCCTCCAATTCGAGGCCCGGCCAGAAAGGCGCGGAATGCGAGGCGGCGACTCGCCGGTCGGCCCCTCCAAGCTGCTCGTCTGCTCGCTGGGCCCCACCGACCGCCCGCCCGAGGAGATCGCGTGCACCGGCGTGGATCGAGAACTCCGCGGGTGTCATGAGCGCCAAGAGCGGTTCGTTTCTTCCGCCTTTCCATTCGATTTCCTCGCGTTTGCAGGGCAGCAGCTGGAGTTCCCGTTCGGCGAGGCGGGCGTCGGCTGGAACGCCTTCCTCACGGCCGCCCAGCTCGACGCGCTTGAGGTCGAGGAGGCGCTCACGATCTGCGTCCGCCTTCCCGTTCGTGTTCTCCCTCCTGCGCACGACGCCCGCCAACTACACGTACAAATGGGACTACGGACCGATTTGGGACGACATCCAGGACATGCGCGACGACGGGATCACCAGCACCGACCAGGACTTCCGGCTGCTCTCCACGAACGCGCCCCGGTTCCGAATCGACTTCAACTTCGAGCAGAGACGACTGGGCGCTCCGACTGGCGGTGCGGGAGCCGCAGAAGTACGCAAAGGTCTACGCGCGCTACGTCCAATGGATCGAGGAATGCCGAGGAGGACCGCGGGTCTCCAAACAAGGTACTCACTTTCCTTCTTCCTCTTTCTTCTGTTCACTCATTCCCGTTGCTTGCAGAAGGCTACCTGTTCACCACGAAGGGACGGGCAGCAGCACGCCCACTCGGGCCGAACGTGTACTCGCCGGGCGGAGTGTTCGGTCCTTCCGCCGGACGACTGCGTGAACATCTGCTGCACAATCACCGCCCTCCGCGTGGAGCCGACGCTCCTTCGAACCGGACGGCCTCCGCCTGCTGCAGAAGAAGCTGGAGAGGGCGGCCCTGGAGCGACGAGCACGCGGACTTCACGTTCAAGACGAGGGACGGGCAGAAGTTCAAGGTGAGTGACCACGGAAGAAGCAGCCAATCATCCTTCTCGTTTTTGTTCAGGTCCCCTCCTACCTCTTCGCCCTCCACTCGCCCTACTTCCGCGACTTCCTCGCAGAAGAAGGGCGGCAAGCAGGCGGCTGGAGTTCCTGCTGGACGAGGGCCACGATCCCGCCCAGGTCCGCGCCCTGATCGGCTTCCTGTACCACGGGAAGGTGGAGAAGTTGGGCGAGGTGGCCGCCGATCTCTTCCGCCTCGCCCGCAGCTACCGCGTGGAGGACCTCGAGGTTAGTTTCGTCCTTCCTATCAACCACTCAATCCTTTCTCTTGCTTGCAGGCGATGTGCCTCATCCAGTTGTGTCGCGGCCTGAAGGTCGAGAACTTCCTCACGACCGTCTCGTTCGCCTTCCAGCACGAGGGGACCGATCAGCTGCGCGACTACGCCGTTCGGTACGGTGCCGGCCAAAGCGAAGGCGATCCACGAGCTGCCCGCCTGGGAGAAATTCGCCGACTTCAACCCGAAGATCTTCAGGGCGATGCTGAAGGCCGGCTTCAAGATCCAGTGATTTCTTCCTCCCCTTCCATCCTTCCATCCTTCTACTGGCTAACCTCTCGTAAACCTTCCCACTGCTCTTTCCATTGTTCCCAATTCAACTGTCGGTTCTGTCTCCTCATTCGAGTGTTGTGTTCACTCCTCGGTTCTCGTGTTTCCGTGTTCATTTGTGTCGTCCAGACTGCCCGCTTTGTTGTGCCAAAAGGAGAAGTCCGGACAAAGAGAATAAAGGATTCTATTCGCTCTCGTGATCGAACGAGGAAGAACGAAGCAGGTGGCAAACAACCGACTATTCCACCTGCCGCCTTTCTCTCGGCCGAATTGACCGATGGACTTCGACTCGGGAAGTTCAAAGCGGAGTTCCCCCATAAGAACTCCCGCTCTCGATCGACCGCCAAGCGAAACAACCGAATTCGAAGTTTATTTCCGATTTCTCGTTGCAAGAAGCACAAAACAAACAAAGGTGGAAGAAAAGGGAGATGTTCTCGTCGTTGTACTTCGCAGCTGAAGATCGAAGCGGGGGCGGTGTGTTGAGGATCAAGACTCGAGTGTTCACTTGTTGTTATGCTGAAGAAGAAGAAGAAGAAGTGGAATGTGGACGACCCGAAGAGAGCAGGCAATCGAAGACGCCCTCACTCGACGACGATCACTTCCCGAATCTGAAAGTAAACAAGCGATTAGTCGGCCGCTCTTCCGCGTGTGTTTTGATGGTGACTTTTGCTCCCTTCCGCCTTCCGCTTGCAAAACGATGCTCGCGGCGTCCAATTACGCCCGCGAATGGTCGCTTGCTTTTGCAGAAGCCGTGGGATTCGTGATGTTCGAGCGGGCGGCCCCCCACTCGCTCGTTCGTTCTTTTGGTCG
This sequence comes from Aphelenchoides fujianensis, assembly GCA_024699865.1. Lineage (NCBI taxonomy): Eukaryota > Metazoa > Nematoda > Chromadorea > Rhabditida > Aphelenchoididae > Aphelenchoides > Aphelenchoides fujianensis. The sequence goes on along the minus strand of JAMPIO010000085.1, from coordinate 225,317 downwards.
ACCGAAAATAAACCCCGAGTTTCCTCCTTTTGTCCTCTTCGTTCCCAATATGGATCGAGAGTTCACGTGACTTCCGAATGAGTGGACGAAAACGTACCGCAACCGCTCGGCGCCGTTGAGCGAGTCGATGAGCTCCGGAAGGCCCTGCATCCGCCGCTTGGTGAGGAGCATTCTGGAACGAGAAGCCAATGAGTTCCCACACTCTACGAACCCGCCCATTCAACCCCTGAACTCCCACCCTTGAAGAAAGAAAGAAAGGGACTCACCGGACGGGGTAGATCGTCGCCATCGAACTCGTCGTCGCCGATCGACCGCTTGCCGTAGCGAAGCCGCGAAGCGCCGCGCATCGCCGACACAAAATTCTGCATGTCCGACTTTTTGGTCAGGCCGCCGCTGGAAACAAACAAGAGGTGAGAGCGAACAAACAATCCGGCCGTTAGTCATCACTTCTTTCGGCTAATTACTTTCCGTCCCCCTCCCTCCCACACCTCCGCACTTCCCCCCCCGACGCTCTCAATCTTCATTAACGAACGGTTTGCCCGGCCGTCCGCCGACGTCACGGTCGTAAAGGCGGCGAGAACGGCGACAAACAACCGAACTGCCCGCCTGTTGGACAGGCGGACGGGGGACGCGGGACGGTAATGAAAATTGGCACTCGGGGCGCCGAAATCTCCGCTTCGCGCCGTTCAAAACAAACTTCGCGGAAGTTGACGAATTTCCCGGTCGTTCCGGGTGCAGATTGCGTAAGCAGGGAGTTGAAAGAGGTGGGCAGAATACCCGAACAACAACCATCAACGAGAACCTCTGTGCATCCGTGACATGTAACGGGGGCGGGCGCCCAATTGCCTCACAGGTGTTCAACGAACGTTCCTGCTCGCCGCTCCCCCCGCACCCCTTTTCGTACTGATGGGTTTGTTTGCGGCCGAAAGTGCGTCAAATTGGTCGGTTTGACTCCAAACCGGCGAGCAGTTGGATGAGCAGCGGCGAGCAGCGAAACGAAACAGCGGCGAACTTTGAATTTTGAGCCAAAAGAACGCCCGCACGAATTGCAGCACCCGAATTGCCGCTCGCTCGAGGTGGGCGGCGGTCAACGAGCTTTTCGGACGAAACGAGGAATGTTTCGCGTGATCATGAGCGGCGATCCTTGATGCTCGTCGTCATTTGGAGCCCAAAAGTGGAAGGGCTTTATCCACAATACTCGAGCACCGCTCAATTTAATTGATTGGGGCTTATTCGAAAGCTTTCCGCTGATCCCTCCACCCCGCTCTAACAACCAACAAGCAGCAATCACTGCCCACTTACTCTTCTTGGAAGTAGATGGCCGGGAGGGCGTTCGAGAGGAGCAAACAGGCGGCCAACGATCACGCACATCAACTGCATACTGTAGGAAGAGGAGCGCATTCTGTACGAGGAGATCGGGGGGCGAACAACGAAGTGGGCAGCAGGAGCAGCAGCCGGATTGGACTAATCGAGTGCAGGCGGACGGTCCGAGCCGCTCGAATTTCCGCTGAATGAATCGCGAGTGAAAGTGGGAAGAAGCCGGCGGCCAAGTGGCGAATAAAAACGAAAACCGCCGCCGGCATCGGCCGCCCCGCGAAGCTCCGCCCCCTCGGGCGGCCGACCAGCGGAGGCGCGAAGCCGGCGGGCGGGCGGCGCGAAGAAGCCGCCGAGGGTTCGGTTTCGACTCCAATTTGCACGAGTTTCACGCGGACATCCGATCCATTGCTGGACGCGTCGGAATTCGTGGAACACACGCGAAAGCCGGACGGAATCAATCGATGAGCAAAACACGAACTAAAAGCCGGCAGAGTGGACACAATTCCCCGCGCACAAGTGGCGACAATCGCCTTCATTAATTAGTCCTCCGCAAGGCGAGCGACAAATGAACTCCGCCCGTCGAGTGGCCATCGGGGGCACCAAGGCGGAAGTTTCGTACGGTCGGCGGTCGTAAGCTCAACGTAAAGCACGACCCCGAGCGTATGCGTTTTAATCTTCTTCCGCCTTTCGATCGTAAAAGGACGTAGTCGGGCGGGCTTCTCGCCTTCCGTAAGCTCGGCGGTCGACTACGCCGACGATTCGTCGAAAGGAAGCACTTGCGGTCGCCGGTCGATCGGATTTGGAAGCGGCAGACGGGTGTGGAAATCGCCGCTTTTGGGCGGCCGATTCCCGGAAAACACGGTGCTTCTTCCGGGAGGGTGCACATGCAGGAAGGTGGGAAACAAGAGGATTTTCTTCCCGAACATTCTGGCGGCTAATTGGAAGCGAGCAGAGGGACCCCAATTAGCGAGCAGGAAGGAGCTCTCGATAGTCAACTAAAGGCTGAGAGCAGACACTTCCCCCTTCGGCCGAATGTTGCATCTTGATTGCATCACGGCAGACGGCCGGTCTCCCGAGTTGTGAGTCTTCCGCCCGCTCGCCTGTGCACTTTCCCAATTCGAGCGCCCCCTAATCCACCGGAATTCACGTCGATTCGATGGTCGAAGTGCTTCCGCGTTGCAAATCGGGAATGATTTTTAATTTCTCGAAGGCGTGACGACGAGGAAGGGGGCAAGCGGGTCGGTTTGGCCTCTTGCCTAATCCCCAAGATCCTCGAAGGAAGGAAGGAGAGGGAAGTGATGTCCGGGCTACGCGGGTTCGAGTACGCAGAATCCTCCACAAAGGACCCCCCCCTTCCTTCCTTCCTTCTTTCTTCACATCATAACAAGCGCGTGAAATCGAAACCGCCGATCCCCGATCCCGGCTGAATTATTCGCCGCGCGTTCTTCTCCGCTTTCCGCACGTTTCCTCGTACCCTTCCGTTGGGCCGAACGCCTCGCAAGAACACACGGACGAATGACGAGAAGAAAGAAAAGCGGCCGGAAATCGGGGGCAGACCGTAGCACGCCACACGCGGCCAGTGAGTAATTAGAACAATGGAGAACGCAAAGAAGAAAGACGCTTTAATTCAACCTCCTATAAGCACTTCCTTCCGTCTACTAGCACAGAGCGAGTAAACAAGTGGCCTCACAATCAAGAATTCTGTCGTCTTCAATCGGAATCCCACGATCCAAAAACATCCGCCTTCCACGCGCCGGCCGGCCCCAACGAGCGGGGGAGCAGAAGTCGGCGGTCGTTTCAACGGACGAGAGTTTGGCTTGTTTTCGGTTTTGTTCGTTTTGTTCACTCCCTCCCCCCATCCGACTGCTCATCCAAACGCGGAATGAAATGGAGCGAATCTGGTGGCGGAAATCCGCAAATTGGAAGCAGTTCGGCCGGCCGTTTGGTTTCGCTAATGTCCGCACTCGCCTTCGGGCCGTCCGGCCGTCCGGCTGCTCATCCTCCGATTCCCGCCAACGCTTCCGTTCGGGCGGAAAACAAACAAGTTTTCCGTTCGGTCTTTGAAGCTTGGAAATGAGGCGACGCAAGGAGGAGGACGAAGGAATGTCATTTGCAGCCGCCCGGACGTCATTCAAGAAGAAATCCCTCGAAAACAAGTGAGTAATTCGGCTGCACGCTCGTGATCCCCCCGTCTGACGATGATGGCGCCGTCAGTTGGCCCAAGAAATGCGTGGAGTAACGAGCAGCCGAATGAGCAGAAGAATGAGTCGAGTGGGTGGGTGGGCGGTCATTTGCTCCCATAAACCCGCCCGGCCGCCCTCCCTCCAACGCGGAACCCAAATGCGGAAATCAAAAGAAGAAGAAGAACTAATTGGTTTGTGGGCCGCAGGATGACGTCCGTCCGCACACTCATTCTCTCTTCTTCTTCACTACCGTAACGAACGGAGAGGAGGGCGGGGGGCGGGAGGGCAAAGGCCAAGAAATCACGGCCAACTCGCCGCCTCCACCGCGCAGCACGAGGCCGCCGAATAGGCCGTCGGATATTTTCGTTCGTTCGCTCGGTCGGCCGTAAACTCGGGCTGCGCGGATTGCTCGAGGGCGCGAAACGAGTCGCTCATTTGGGTTATTTTCGGAGAAGTGCGTCCTCTTCGTTCGCGGATTTCGCAAATCGAGCGGAATGACGCCAAACGACCGCCCGTTTGACCTCCGAACTCGTCGGCCGCTTGTTGACGCCGACCGGCGGAAATGGACGAAGCGAAGCGTGCTGCTCGCCGTTCGCCGTCGATCAAAACAATTCCCGTTGGACGAGGCAACGGGATTCCCGGAATCTCGTTCGGCTCGTTTGACCCGAACGAACGAACGAAAACAAGCGTCATGCTGGAGAGTACGGTCGGTCCGCTCCGGCGACCACCGCGAAGCGAGCGGATTGTACGAAAAGCGGGCGAATAAAAAAAGTTGAACAAAAAGGCGCGAAACGAGCCGAAAGCGAGCGGAGCGGCCAGACGGCGGAATTCGAAAAGAATTGGGCATTCGGGCGGCCCACCCGCCTGTTGCTCCTCGTCGTGGAGAATCCTCTTCCGAATCGCTGCGCATCGGCGGCGGCCGCGAGTGACCAAACGCGAAAGAAATGGACCCCCGGACGAGCGAGCGGCCTAGGGGCCGGCCGGCGGGGAAGACGGGCGTGATTTCCCGCCTTCTTCTTTTAATCCACTCCGCAAGCAGTCAGTCGTGCGGATCTCCGCCTTTCGTATCGAAACGAAGTCAAAAGGCGACAATTTCGTTTCGTCGCCTGAAGATGGACGCGAGTGTACGAAAAGCCCGACGATCCCCCAACGAAACGAACGGCACTCGACCGGAAAGCCGGCGTGAAGGCGAGGACACGCAAAGTGACGAGCCCGAAAGGAGAGACCACCTGGACGCCGAACAAACAGTGCGGAAGAAACAATCAAAGGAACACTCCGCCTACGGTAAACAACTCGCGAAGGAAATCCGTGCGTCAAATAAAAGGGACGAACAAAACGAGAAACAAACGCCTTCGTCATTTCGCGTCTTCAAGTGATGAAAACACGCCTTGGGCGCGAATTGCGTGCGGAAGGCGGGGCCGCGAAATGACGTCCATCCGCCCGCCGGCCGCCAAGTGATCCGCCGGCCAGCCGGCCGCTCCGGGGGGCGGGAGCTCGTCGGCGATTGTGATGGGAAATGAACGGAAGGTGGCCGCAATGAACTCGACGCCCACCACTTCCTCTTGGCGTCATTCGGCCGATCAAAATACGGGAGTGCAGGGCGGAAGTGAACGTGAGTTGCTTGTACCGGAGAGGACTTTTAATCAAGCAGTTGGGATGATTTGCATGTTGGCTATTGATGCTACAACCAGCTTTACACCTCGTTCTTTAATTTACGACCACTTCACCACTCCGAATGTTTTCCGTTGAATAATTCGAGAAGCAATCAGGCGTTTCGACGAAATCATGTGAAACGGAAGCAAAGAAAGGCGCCCAGCAGTCACAAAATGCTTGGCCGCGTCCCGCCACGAACCCCCGCGCGGACGCCGCCGCCCGTCTCGCTTGGCGTCTGGCGGGCCGGCCGCCGCTTTGCGAAACTTCGCGCTCGTTTCGGCCGCCGATCTCCGCATCTGCCTCGAATTCCACTCGCCGCTCGCCATGACCGACCCGACGCTGTCGATCTCGAAGCTGGGCATGAAGCTGAACGAAAAGGAGGACGGTGGGCGGATTTCCTTCGCGTTCTTCCGTTTATTCCGTCCGTTCAGGCGTCATCATCGCGAACCTGATCGACTACGTGGCCCGACTGGACGTGCTGGACATGCGCGGCAACACGCTGGGCGTCGGGGCGGCGGAGGTGATCGCGAAGTCGCTCTCCCGCGTGTCCACCCTGAAGCGGGCCGTCTTCTCGGACATGTTCACCGGCCGGCTGAAGGACGAAATCCCCGTGGTTCTGGTGCGTTCCTTCTCGTTTCCGTTTGTTCCGTTTCATTCGATTGCTATAGAAATCCCTCTCGGACGCGATCATCGCGGGCAAGAACCAGCTGGTCGAGTTGGACCTCAGCGACAACGCGCTCGGCCCGTCCGCCATCCCGGGCGTTCAGGAGTTCCTCTCCAGCGAGCCCTGCTTCTCGCTCCAAACCCTCCGGCTGATCAATTGCGGGCTGGGATACGCCGGGAATCGTAAGTCCCCTCTTTTCGATCGATTGATTCTTCTTGTGCTCGCTTGCAGACGGTCGCCAATCGAATGATGCAATGCGCGGACAACGCGCGCGCCCAAGGCCAAACGTTCACCCTGCGCGAGTTCTCCGCCGGCCGCAACCGACTGGAGGATCCCGGAGCAGCCGCCATGTCCGCCGCCTTCAAGGCACGTCCCTTTCATTGCTCTTCTTCTGTGTCATTCGAGTCGATTACAGAAGCTGGGCACCCTGCAACACATCGAACTGCCGCAGAACGGGATTCCGCGTCAACGGGATCGTCGAATTGGCCAAGGGCATCGGCCAGTGCGCCCAGCTGGAGCATCTCAACCTCAACGACAACACGTTCACGAAGAACGGGGCCCGCGCGATGGCCCGCGCCCTCTCGAACCTCGAGAACTGCCTCGTGCACGTGGACTTCGGCGACTGCTTGTGCCGCGCGGGCGCCGTCGACATCATGGAGGCGCTCGTCAATTCGCACGCGGAAACGCTCGAGGTTCGTCCCCTCCCCTTTCGTTTGTTTATTTCCGTCCGCTTTGTTTAGTTCATCGACCTCACGGGCAACGAGCTCACGCCCGACCACGCCGCTCCAAATCATCGAAATGACGGCCGACCTGCCGCGACTCCGCATGCTGAACCTCGGCCTCAACTGCTTCGGCTCGCAGTTCGGCGACGTGCAGGCGATCATCGAGGAGAGCGACGCCGCCCACTACATCGACCTGGGCGACGAGGACGACGATCAGGGCTCGCTGGACGGGGAGGAGGACGAAGACGACGTACAACTGACCGCCCCGGCTCGCTAATTTTATTCATTTTGTTGTTCCTAACCGCTGTTGTTGTTTTGGTTCAGTCTCAAAATGTTGGTCAATAAAGTCGCATTCATATCAATGCAACGAGCGAGTAAATGTGCGAACAAGCCGGTGATTCTCCACATCGCAATTTCATTTACCGTCGATCTCTCTTCTAAATCCCCTCGATTTCTCTCTCGTTTGAGGTTGAAATGCGAGGGATTCGGGTAATCGTCCTCTTCTGTTTTGCCTTCCTCTTGCCGTTGGTGCAAAAAAGAAGGACGTCCAGGACTACACGGAGGCAGACCTCGAGCGGCTGTTCGAGGAGTGGGAGCAGAACGAGGACGAACTGCCCGAAGACGAGCGGCCCGGATCACGAGCGACCCCGCCCGAACATTCCCGATCGACGACCTCAAGCAGCAGGCAAGGGGGATCTCCTTGATTCAATTCTTCCAGCTATTCAGGCCAAGAACCCCGACGACCTCCTCCGGCTGTCGAAAAAGGGCCAATCGGTCATGATGTTCATCTCGGTGGTGGAAGGCGGCAAAAAGGCGAGCCGCTCGTTCACCGACCGCCTCTCCCAACTGTGGCAATCAAACCTCTTCAACAACCACATCGACGTCCAGGTAATCGCTTCTTCCTTCCATTCATTTCCTTTCTGTTTTCTTTGCAGTCGTACGTGGTGGACGACGACCGGATCCTCTTCCTGTTCAAGGACGGCTCGCGGGCGTGGGAGGGCCGCGACTACATTCTCAAGCAGCCCGAGTGCGCGGAGATCACGCTCGAAGGGAACACGATCCCCGGCGCGGGCAGCAAGAAGCACACCGAACTCTGACCGCCCCGTCCACTCGCTCCCTTCTGCTTCCAAGTGCTCAATCTTCTTGCATATCAATCGAACGAGTCTCTACCCTCATCTGCAGGCCTTTTCATCTCCCACTTAAGATTAATCAGTTAATTTTATCCAATAATAAAAAACAAATAACAAGGAGTAAGGATGAAGAGATCAGGACTCGTCGAATCCCTGATCTTCGGGGTCGACCTCGTCGGGCAGCCGATCCTGCACGTCCAGGTCCTCGCCGTACTGGATCGTGTTGTCGATGGTGAGCAGAAGTTCGTTCACTTGATCCTCGTCCTCGGGGTTCAGCGGAACGAAACGGACGAGCGAGTACTCGTCCAGCACCGGTGGCGATGATCTCCGTCAGCTTGCGGTTCTTCTGCGACCACGGGGTGGGTTCTTGCTGAAAGCCGACGAGAGTGAAGGGAATGAGGGCGAGACGAACCGAGTCGAGGATCATTTGGGAGTTGCCTTCGAGGACGAGGTCGAGAAATTCGCGGTTCTTCTCGTCCACGAGGTCCATTTTCGTGATCACGCTGACGGCGGGCGTCTCCAACGAGACCATCGTCGAGAGGGTGGTGAGGGCGCCGGCGATGAACTTGTCGGCGTCGAGCAGGAACTGGGAATCCAGCAGAAAGACGGTGCACACGTTGAAGCCCCAGGATTGGAGTTTGTCCACGAAGGTGCGCATCACGGGCAGGTGGCTGTAGAGTTCGATCTGGCCGGGGCAGTCGATCAGGAAGTAGTCGTCCTCCGCTTCGTTCATCTGCTCGTGCAGCCAGTCCAGCTCGCCCATCAGGTACTCCATGCAGAAGACGAGGGCGCCGTTCGGGCCGAGGATCATCTCCTCGTCCTCCTGCACGTCCTGCACGCTGATCAGGTCCCGCACGTCTGCAAGCGAGCAATCGAACAGAAGAATCAAGAGAGGGAGCGCTCACCGACATCGCACGAATATTTGAAGGCCTCTGCTGCCGGGTCCAAATTCACGACGAACACGTTCCGTTGGACACTCCGGCAGTGCTCTTGGATCACGTGGCAGTACGTGGATTTCCCTGCAAACCATCGAAGAGGAATGAACAATAGGAAGAGCGGAGAACTTACCGCTTCCGGCCGGGCCCACGACTAGTTGCGCGTATTTCATCGCTAAAAAGGAAGAGGAATTGATGAGTGCTCTTCTTTAATCAGGCCAAATAATCAAATGGAGTAGTCATCCATTGCGATCTGTTCCAACGAGTTTTCGTCTGCGGGCAAGAGTTCAACAAGTACAAAAGATAACAATGACGAGATTAAGTGAAGGAATGAGCAACAACAACAAATAGAAGAGGAGATCCCGATCGAAATCAGCCGCACGAGGGGCACACTTGGAGCGACTTGTGCGTGAGATCGTTGCACTCGGAGCAGAAACACGAGCGGCATTTCGGACAGCGGTGGGCCGTCCCGTCGATAGCCACTTGACAGGCGTGGCAGTGCCTAAAGACGGAAATAGAAAGAAGGAGATGAGTGGGCGGACGAACCCCTCGAACTCGTGGACCTCCTCGAACTTCTCCAGCTCGACCAAGTGCTGGAATGCTCGAGCCAGCTGCGGGGCGGTGATCAGCAGGATGGAGCAGACGGTGCACTCGGTGGGCGTCGAGCAGAAGTTCGCGCCGCACTGTTGACAGACGAACGTCTGCTCCAGCTGCGAGAAGTCGTCCCGGTGGCAGTTGCAGGCGGGCGGCGCGAAGACCGCCTCTCGGGTGGGGAAGCAGACGGGAATGAGGTCGCTGCCCGTGTCGCCCGCGAGAACCACCGGCCGCATGTGATCGTCGAAGATGTTGCGGAAGTGGGTCGTGTCCATCACGACGTCGTAGCGGCCGCCCGTCGTTTGGCACATCTTCTTGCACGCGAACACCTCCGCCGTGAGGCCGATCACCGAGCAGCGGATTTTGTGTCGCTTCAGCACCTGAAGGTCGACGAGCGAATGGAAGAACGAAATGGATGAACGAACCTCGAACGTCGAGTAAATGTTGCCCGGATCGATGGTCGACAGGCTGCCCATCACGACGATGATCTCCCGACTCGCGTAGTTCGGTTGGTTTCTGCAGCAGACCGAAAAGAATCGAAACGAATGGGCGGAACTCACTGCAAATCCTGGAGCGCCATGTTCAGCGACGACTGGAGCGAAAAGTCGCCCGTGCACGCGGCCAAATCCAATCCCTCCAGCGCGTCCACGAGCACTCGGCTGTCGCCTGCAGAACGAGGAGAAGAATCAATTGGAGGAGCAGAAGGAAGACGCACTGGTGAACGAAACCAATCGGTTCGGCTTCCGGTCGTTGCAGACGATCAGGCCGATTTGGGCGATCGGATTCAATTGGAAGAAGTTCTGGACGAAATGCTTCACGCAGCCGATCGACACGTTCACGAGGTTCGGGAACAGCGACTGGTCGAGCATCGCGATCGAGTAGTCGACGATCACGTACACAAATCGCATCTAAACACGCATGATGGAGGATTGAGTAAGAAAGCAAAGGCACCCACCACTCCCATTTTCTTCATCTTGAAGCCGCCGTTCTGCGCTCCGTCGGCGATCGTTTGCAGCATCTTCTGCTTGGACGACATCCTCGAATCCGGGAGAAAACGGAGCGAGCCAAAGAAATGTGCGAAAAGGCGGCAATTTCTCAACCGCCCAAACGGCGCCTTACTGCGCCCGATCGTTTGCGAACGGAGACGGGATCGTCGCTTGTTGCCGTTGCGGTCACTTGTTACTTTTATTCGTTGAAGCCGGAGATTTGTTCGCTAGTGTTTACGATGCCCATCTTGTCGAGGGAAGCGGCAAACTATTGACCTGCCCGCAAGAACTCCATGATTGTCGCCTGCAAGCGGTCGTTTTCAGACAAAAACGTAGATAATCGCGCGTTTATCGGAAAATTCATCGAACAAACATCCGTTTGAGTAATCAGAAAACAGTAACAAAGAAGGGCAGAATGACCCGTCGATCAGTCTTACCACTTCGCATCACAAAACAACAAAGCGGTCAGCGTGCAGCTGTCGAATAGAGGCGCCTAAAGCAAAAGGAGTGCGGAGCAGCATGAGGCGAACTCACGATCCAACTCCTCCGCAACGATCAAAGCGGACGGAAAGCACAAGTTCTTCACGGCGGCCATCAGCTGGGCGAAAGAAATCGACGGCTCGACGAGCAGTTGGAGACGTTCGGCCACCGTTTGGCCGCTCGGCTTCCAGAAACACAAGAGGTGGCCATTCCGGTTGCTCAACGAGAAGCGGAAGAAGGGCGCCCGCATCCGAAGCCTGCCTGTCCACTCGGGAGTCGCCGATCGAACGAAGAGAAGAACAGAGTTGCCCGCCTTCACCCACCAGCCCATCGGAAGTGTTCCAAAGCGAGAAGGAGAGCTGGAAGGAGAAGAACAAACGAAGGACGGCCGGACACAGAAAACTCGCCTTCTTTGTGGTCGTAGTACACGAACTGCAGCTGAGCCCGGAGCGCCTCCAGCAACCGCACGGGATGTGAGCTCGCCGGAAAGCTGAAGGAACTAGAAGGCGGCTGGAGAGCGGTTGAGCTGAGCGGAAGTGTGACCGGTTGCTGGTAACGACCGATGAGAGGTGGGGATTGAGGAGCGACAGCGGCAGGACCTCCGACTCCGTCTTTCTTCGCCTCCATCCTCGTCAGAATCCTCCAACGTGATCACGTCCACACGGAACGGTCGTTTGGCCGCCGGAACGGAGAGGATCGCCGATCGTGTGCCGCCGCTTCTCCGTCGGCCGTTCGGTCGTTGTTCTCCGCGTTCGAACTGCTCGGAAGGGCCGCTCTTTGGACCTCTTCGACGTTCTTTCCAACGTTTATGAAACTGAACCATTTCGTCTGGAATTGAAAGGAAGAAACATTAGAGTGAAAAGAAACACTCACTCGCGGGATTTCAACGACTTCCTTTCGATCTCGATCGGCTTCATTTCGCTTGAATCGGTGCCCGAATTTGTTCGTGCAGATTCCGACGACGGGCGTCCGTCTCTTTGATGCCGCACAGCGAGCAAACGAACGTCCGGGGCAAATGCCTCTTCAGATGCGCTTTGTAGCAGGTGAGCGGCAGCATGAGTTGACAATGCGGGCATTTCTAAGGCGAAACGAGTCTTTCAACGGTTGTTCCGGCCTTACCATCGCGTAGGCGATCACTTCCCGACGACCTTTCTTTGTCTTCCGATTTCACCGTTTCTATTTCGTCCGCGCTGGACTTTCGAGCTCACGTTCTGCGACGGTCGGATTTTGTTCCTGCAAGTGGTTGAATGGTGGAAAAAGGAACAAATTGCTCACTTCGCTGCTCCCGACTGGCTTCTTCGCCCTCCATGCCGGGCTCGCGGACGCTCCCTTGGCCTGCGCACCACGTTCCACCAAACAACCTTCGTTACCTGCCCCTGCGCCAGGAAGCGAAGTTTTCAGCAAACGGTCTGTTTCGCTTGCAGCTCACGTTGTCGCCTTTTTGCTCAACAAAAGCTCCTGAAACTCCGGAGTTAAACCCTTGCCTTCTCTTCATCCCCCCCTCACCCATGGCCGGACATTCTTTCGAAGCACGCCTGCTTTCGACCGTACCTTCACGAGCCGAATCACGGCGTTCTTCTGCCGCTTCGACGTGCGGGCTCACGTTCAACAGTCGGTTGATTTGTTTCTAAACGTCCAAGATTTTTTGTAATCGAGTCGAATGACGTACGTAATTCAGACGAATGGCTTCCTTTCGCTCCTTATCAAGCTGGAAGCGGCGGAATTTGTGGACGACCAACTCGTGTTTGTTCCGCTCGCTCGACTTCGTTTGTTCCGAAAATCCACACAGCGAGCAAATGGCCATGTTTGAGGTTTGAATTCGAAGTCGGGAAGTAAACTGTTACAAAAAAAATGAAGGAAAACCAAGCGGGCTAAACTTGCATTCGAATCGGCACTTTCGCCGCTATGCTGCGGGACTGTCCATCGGCGGTTCGCTTATTCCTGGACCGTTCTCAACTATTTGGCTCCTGCTCATGCTCGACATTTCAGGCCACAGATTCGGTAGGAGGTCGAGCAAACAGCAATAAGCAAACAAATGATTAGCGGCCTGGGCGACGCTTATCAAGCCGCGGATCTCCGACACGCCGTCAGGTCACTCACGAGCCGCGCTGACCTTTATTGATTTACGCGAGAAACAACGCAGATGTCTGTTCTTCACACACTTCCGTAAAACAAACACCAACTACATTGAGGTCTGTCAAAGGCATTAATACAATTTACAGGCCTTTACAGTTGCTCAATCGGTTTGTTCCATGCTTGTTTGCCCGCCTTTCCGCATTGCCGGCTAATTGGCCGACCAAGAGATCATTTTTAAAGACCACACGTCGTCTGCGGACGAGAAATCCGATCGTTCCGGCTGCAAAAGAACGACGACGGCGAGCAGGCGGATGTCAGAAGCAATTGGCCTCTCGACTGCCGCCGATCACCTGGCCGCCCGCCGGGCGAACGGAACAACGAACGAAAGAAGAAGAAGTGGCGTGCTCGTTGAGCTCCCGGATTGTTGCCTCTTGATCTTTCGGCCGCCGGTCGGTCGGCGGGCAGGTCGGACGGCGACGTTTTTCACGTTTCGCCCTGCCCCACTTGACACCGAAGAATGATTGCGGCGGCGCATTAATTCGAAGGGATTTCTCATGAAACTTTTGATTGGAAGCCGTCGTTCTCGTCCACATCTGCCCGAGATAATGCGGTCGTTTTCTTTTCGCTGGCCGGTTCATAACGAGCACCTGCCGCCAGATTTGCTTTCGGATTCGCTTTCATCTTTGCGGTTTCAGTTCGTTCCTTTGCTCGCTGTTCGAAATGGTCGGTGCAGGTAAGCCACCCCTGCTTGTTTACAATTGCAGTCTATCCACCGACGGCTTGCAGACCCGCGCGATCCTCGCAATCAAGGAGGCGATGGACGATTTGGGGGCGGCGGAGGGCCACTTGCGCAACGCCGTCGCTCGAAGTTTGCTGCCCGTCGATGATCCCGTTCGTTCCCTCCATCTTTTCAATCGCTCATTCCGTTGTGTAGATGATCGAAATGTACGTGCAGAACACGCAAGGCCCCACGCACAACTTCGGTCTCAAACTCCTGGCCGCCTTCCAAATCGAAAGGCCCGCCGATCGCGACTTCACAGTTGGACTCGCCAACCAGTGGGCAACCCCTTCTTTTCTTTTCTTATTGCTTGTTTGCAGCAAGCTGTTGTGGCACGGCCCGGAGCCCGCAAAGGTGTTCGAAGTGCTGCGAGACGGCTACAAACACTCGTTTGCTTCGGTAATTCCCGTTCTCCTTCTCCTTTTTTCCAATCGTTTGTTTGAGGAAACGGCGAGCCTCGGGCCGGGCATCTACTTCACGGATTGCGTTACGAAAGCGGCGAACTTCACGAGTGGAGACGCCGAAAAGTTTCAAGGCGGAGCGGACGGCGGGAGCACGACGCCCGCCTTCGAGTCCACCGGCTACCTCTTCCTTTCGGAGGTGGCCCTCGGGCGGATCAACGAGTGAGCGCTCAAGAGAGAAGACTGTTGACTGTGATTTCAGGTACACGAAGGCCAATCCGAGTGCCAAGCGGGACCTCAAGGAAGGCAACTCGTCCTTCGGACGGGGAACCCATCGGCCGGCCGGCGAGTAGTGAGTGGCGCTCTCCTTTCACCATTCCAACAATCATTCCTCTTCTTGCAGCACGATCCAGAACGTGACCCCGCCCATCAAGGTGCCCGCAGCCGAGTTGATGAAGACGGAGGAGACGGAGTTCGCATTCGACGAGTACGCGGTCTACGCGGCCAACCAAATCAAACACAAGTACCTCGTCAAAGTGGAGATTGTCCCGAAATAACCGTTCTTTCGATAAACAGTTCGCTCGATAAGCAAGGATTAGACACTTCATTGCTGTGAGGTCAAGAAATTTAAACCAGCTGCTAGCGCGAACACTTGCCAACTAATCGAAATCATCTGTCTCTTTTCTCTGCCCATTAACAAACAATGTTCGATTCGATTGCATCGCGCATAATCGGCCGTTGATCGACGGTTCGAGAACGGAAAGCGGAACAAGAATCACGAGCAAGCGATGGCCGATCGACGAAAAGGCGGAAGCAAGCGAGAATTCCTTCCGTTTCACGAGATCACGTTCCTTCCGGTCGATGAGACGGCAGATTCGCCCGCTTTCGACCGACGACGATGTCGTTCCGCTCGAAATCGCCGCCTTCCGTCCGCCGGCTGCCCGACGAACCGCCCGAGTGCCCCCGCCCGCCGACCTCGATTCCCGTCGGCGGAGATCAAAGCCGAGAGGAAGAGGAGGGGGAAGAGGGTTTATTCCGGAGCGTAGCAGGGTTCAACAGTGCTCGTGCTTCTCTTGTGCTTGTCGTTGTGTGAATAAGCGGCTTGTTCGTTCTCTTCCGTGTGAAAAGGAAGAGATCACGCGGCTTGCGGGAACGTCGGCCGTCTGCTCGCTTGATCGTCGACTACCGCGCTTCTCGCTTCTTCGTTCGCTTCTCACAAACCTCTTGTTTTGTAGAGAATGCTCCGAGTGGCCGCCGTTTGTTTCTTCGTTCTCGCTTGGGCACAGTTTGCCTCCGCTGCCGCCCCTCCGTGGTGGAACTGCGGCACGCCCGGCACGGAGGTTCGCCTCCTTACTCGTTCGTGCTTCTCTTCAGTATCCACTTGCAGGACCTCGCTCATACGGTCGCAACGAATGAGTGCCCCCAGTCGGTGCGGGGCGTCGGCCTTTGCTGCACCGTCCACGACCATTGCTACGAGGCGCAGAAAGGGCAGGCGAATTGCGACAACGCCTTCTGCAAGTGTTTAAGCGAGACATTCGCCGTCACAAAGTGTAAAGGCCCGTCGCTCGAGGGCTGGTGCACACTCGTGAGGATGAACGGTCAGTCATCTTTCTCTCCACTCAATCAACCCCTCTCGGTTGCAGGCTTTCTTGCCTACTCGCTTGCCGGTCTGCAGAAACTCGGATAAAAGCAGCAAGAAGCGGCCATCGAGCACTCAATAAACAGTCTTCGTTTACCCGTTTGAATCGGTGGGACGTGAGTTGAGCAATGGGGAGTGTACACTGGTCAATGGAAGGAGGGAACCGGGAGGTGGGCGGTCAGTGGGTGCCCTTCGGCGAGCAGAAGCAATAATTTCGAATGAAGTTCTCCGGAATGCACTTGGCCTGGACGGCGTACCGGTCGTGTCGTGGGAAGCGGTTTGAGATCAATCGGATGTTGGTGCCCGTCATCTGCAACGAGAGGAAGGATTGAACGAAGTCCTCCACTTGGCGCTCACTTCGGCGAACGCGTCGTAGAGGCCGCCGGACGGCTGCAGGCGGAAGTTGACGCGGAAAATCCGCCGGTCGCCCTGCGGCTCGAACTCCTGAATGTCCGCGTGGGCGGTGTGCTCGCGGTCGACGGACAGCGGGGCGCACTTTTGGCGGTACTCCGAGCGGGCGACCTCTTTGTTCATCTTGGCGACGGCCAACTCGGCCACCCGCACCGCAATCGTCTCGTTCTTGATCAGCGAGTACTTGTGCTGACAGAGACAGTAGTGGAAGGGAATGTGCAGAGACTCGCAGTTGCGAGGTTGCGGCAGTGGGTGGAACAACGAGGAGCCCAAGAGCGTTCGGTTCTCGTGCTCGTAGGTGGAATTCGAGAAGTCGGTCGTTTTGTTCCATTCGGCTCCGTTCTGCAACCCACCGATTGAAATCGAAGCGCTGCGAGAAGCCACTCACATCGACAATGTCGAGCAGCGTTGCGTAGAGATCGAAGTGGGTGGTCAGCTGCTGACTGCTCTTGTACAGCTGCTCCATGAGCCCCGACTTCCCTCGGAGGTGTTCGGGCAGAATGAACGCGAGGAAGGGGTTGTTGTCCTCCATTTCGCCCACGAGCGTCTGCCGCACAACACCCGTCCGGCCGCCGTGGTCGCCCATGAACACAACGAACGCATTGCGCAGCTAAAGCAAAAGAAGCCACTTGATTTGAGAGAAAACGACGAACCTTTCGTTTGACCCGAGCAAAGAAGTCTCGGAACTGTTGATCCACGTGGTAGAGCCCGTTGTGGTCGTCGTGAGCGATCTGGGTCATCCACGAGAGCGAGAATTTCGGCTCTTCCGGGTACTTGTGCACGAACTCCTCGAGGATCTCCAGCAGGTAGTCGTGCCGCTCCATGCACAGCTGATCGAAGAGGATCTTCTCCAGCTCCTTGTCCTTGTACTTCTTTTCGCCTTCAAAGCGGACGGCAAACGGTCTGAACAAGCGGGATTGTTGAAGTGGGTGGTGGAAAGCGCTACTTCATGAAGTGGTTGGCGGGCGGCGACGCGAATCCAACGCAATTGGGCCAGTTGAAAATGCCCGTCGCCCTAAACAAAAAGTGTGATCCCGTTAAGAGCAGAAGTAACCCACCAATCTTCGCTCATCAACGTGCGGTAGCCGCGATTGCGATAGTCGTAAAGGATGACGTTCTCTTTGTCCAACGGTTGCTTGCACAGCTGGCTGGAGCGCCCGTGCGGACTGCCACGCCCCCACGGATTAGCGGGCAGCACTTCTGCCCTCTCGCCAATGAGGAAACCGTAGGCATTCGGTCGACTGTTCAACCTGCAACCATTCGATCCTGATTCATTCCAATTATCCCACTGCAAGTACCCGATTTTGTTGGCGTACGGAAAGAAAACGGCGTCCATCTCCGTCCGCAAGAAGTGCGTAGTGAGGGGCATCGAGCGGGTGAACTGGCTCGTGCTCACCGAATCGAGCAGGATGATGTGCACGTCCGGACTGCCCGCAGGCGGCTTCTCTTTGGGCGGCCTTCAGTCCAAAGATCAAACACGTAAAGAAATGAGAGTGCTTACGGCTGTTCGTGTATCTGGACGTGCAGAAACTTGTACGTGACGATGCCGACGAGCGTGCACTGGACGTCGAAGACGTCGCATTGCGGCCGGCTGCCGTTCTCCCCGACCGGCAGCCACTCCTCGAACTTCAACGACCAATCGTTCGTGGGCAGAAGACAGCGGAAGAAGCACTTCTCGCCGTCGTGCAGCTGGGCGGCGGTTTGGTTCACGAGCAGCAGTCCGTCCTTCAGACGACTCCGCCGCACGAAGCGCACGCGGCAGTTCCGGCGGGGATCTTTGTGGGCGTTCAGGAAGCTCTTGATTGTGGGATCCCACGGGTCTGCAATCCCATTCATTGCTCTGTTCCATGCGTTCCTTCCACCCACCGAGTTTCGGGAGTGTACACTCGTGGAGCGGCTCGTCGGGCGGCTCCGTGGTCACGTTGAAGACGGACGAGAACTGCGGTTCTTCTGCAAGCAACAAGCAATTCGAATCGTACACGCGTGCATCCTGTTTGTTTGTGTTCAATAACCGAAAGCAGGTGATTGATTGGGCGACGGGGTCGTTCCGCTTGTTCGCGCGACGAGAAACAAGTGGGCGACGCCCGTCGCGCTTTTTGTTCTTCCGCCCGCCCGCTCCGAGTTATGAGTTGCACGACGAAAGGCGAACAAAAGAAGACGAACGAGCGTCGAATGAACTCACCGGTCGCCAGAATCTGCTGGAGGTCGTCGGGCGACGAGCGCGGAGACGAGCGTGTCGGAGAGGATGAGGAAAACCGAGGCCGACGTCGCAAGATGAGCAGAAAGAACTTCATTGAGATCATGGCCCGTCTGCAACGATTGGGAGAGTAATATAGAAGACTACTCAATGGCTGTCGATAAGCGAGATCATCGGTCAAACGGGGGAGTGTACGAAAAAGTAAAAGTGGATCGTTTTTATCACGGCCGGCTGAACTCACTCGCCGCCCGCTCGCCGCCGTTGAGTTCGCGACGATCGCGCGCGCGCGCGGCGTAAAGCGAGCGGAGAATTCGCGAAAGAACACGCGCGCGGGCGCCGATCGACCGGCCGCTCGCGACGTTTGTGTTTGCACACGTCCGTCGACGAACCCCGCCGATCGGCAGTCGAGAAGCGGCGATGGCGGCGAGAAGTCGGCGAGTTTACGCCGCCCGCCGGAGTCCGCGGAAGTTCGCGAAGCAAGCGGGCGATTTCACGGAACAAACCGCCCGCTGGAGCGTTACGACCGTTCGCCCCTCGCTCGAAATCAACAAGCCGGAAGGCGGCGGCGAGGACGGCGGAAGTCGCCCAAGCGGCCGGCCGGAAGTTCCAGGCCGGGGGATTAAAGAAGTACAAAATAAAACGAAGCAAAGGCACAAAAGGAAATAAACCGAAAGAAACTATAGCGCACTAAACATTCCAGTCAGCATCGAGGGGAAAGCGACCTCTGCTCACGTGTCGCCCACTCGAATCAAACGGCGAGAGGGGCGGCGGGAGTCGTCCGTTTGACCTCCGCGCCGCCCTCTCGGTCGGAGATTCACGAAACGCGGAGGACGAAAGAAGGCCGTTTTGTACGCGGATTCGTGGGAAAGAAGCCGGTTCGCTCGTACGCCCATTGATTGACCAGCAGTCAAACAAACGACCGTCTTCTTTCTCGTACGAAAGAAGAAGAGAGGAAGCGGACGTTCTTTCCGTTTCGAGCGGCTCGTAAATCGCCGCCGCCGCCGTCGCCAACGGCGTTGCGCGCGCAAAGATGAACGGCGGGCGGGCGGCCGGCGGACCGAACGGAGCGGACCGGCGGGCGGACGATCCGCTAGCGGCTTTGCGCAACCGACGTCCGCTTGCTCGCCGTTGAAATTCGAGCATCTTCGCGCCGCCCTTCTTTCTTCCACGATTCCGCCCGCCCGCCCGCCCGGAGGACGGCGACGCGCAATTTGACGCGATTCGCGACGATCTTGACGCTCTCGTCGGCGACCGGGCGAGCGGCGAAAAACCCACTGGAAACGAAAGTCCTTCAGCGAGAGTTTCCTGCCGACTGCTCGACGAACTCTCCGGTTCGAGTGACTAATCGAGAGAGAAAGCAGACGAGTGTTCCTTCCGCCGTCATAAATCGCCCGCCCGCCCCTGCACGCCGAACGGAGGTCATCAATCCTCCTCTTGGAGGATCACCGCCTCGATCTCCGCTCAGCTCACTCACCTACTGCCCACTCGGTTCATCCTCGTTTGAGTCTCGACCGATCGACTGGTTGGCGGCTTCGTCCAAAGCGGGAGCACGTGCAAACGGCGGAGGTGTGAGCGGAGGCGAGGCGAGCGGGCGCCTGATTGTCCAGCTGCCCCGCGGAAAGCCGCCCGACCTCCGCAACACGCCCTCGACCGCGTTCTCGTTTGAACAGCCGCCCCGCATTGACGCCTTTGGTGCCGCGGAAACAAAGAAGTCATCGCTCGAATCAAACGTCATACTCCGCTTCTATCCGGACGTGGCGAGTGTTTATTCCCACTGCTGCGTTTGGAAGAGCCCTGTTTAAACGAAAGGAGTGATGACCAATGACCAGCAATCGTCACTTGCGGAAGACACAAAAGTACTTGACCTTCCATACTAAAGTTTGCTTCCTGCCAGCGCACTTTGTATCGCAGTAATCTGTAAGGAACATCTCCCACACGTAGAATTGTAGTGGGGGCGAGGCTTCATTGAAGTTACCGAGTGGAAGTACAATTGCCGTCTTGTTTTCCGAGTGAAAATGATCGGAATACAAAGCGGCGGTCTGGTCGGGCTGCCGCTTTTCGACCGCCAGTTCGCCGTGCTACCACCAAAATGTCTGCCATTTCGATGAGCCGCCTGACGCTCTTCCAGTACGTCTTCGAGTTGATCGCCTTTTCTTTCGCTTTGTGCTCGCAAGCCCAATTGCTCTACAAAATCCACAAGAATGCGATGTGCGGACAGTTTAGCGCTAATCTCATTCTTTTGATTGCCAACTGGCTTATTGCCTCGTTCTTCGGCATCATTCACTCGTCGTACATGGCCTTCAACTACTCGGACACACGTGAGTAACACTCGTTAAGTCCCTTTTAACTAATGGTGCTTTTAGCGAACTACTCCGGCCAAATGCTGTTGTGGAGCGGGACGTTTCTTTACGGCGCGATTAATTCCGTCTCGATCAGCGTTGTATTCTTGATCCTTGACCGAATCAACGTGCTGAAGAGCGTCGCTCGCTACAATCGATGGCGGATGCCCTTTTTGTACACGACGATCGCGTTCTGTGCTGTTGGCTTCCTGTCCGTGATCGTTTTGATCGGCATCTTCGAAGAGCCGACCGCCCGAACAGGTCGGCTGAACGAGAGAAAGAAGAAGATGATAATTGCTTGCAGATTGCATGACCTACGGCTGCCAGCTGAAGATCTCCAGAGGGTTGATCACTCTGGTGCCCAAACAGTGTTGTGGAACGATCAACCTGATCCTCTCGGCCGATTTTTCGCGCAAACTCGTCGTTCACCAGCAGCAAGTGATCGGGTCAAAGCGACAATTCAGACGAGTACGTTCATTCCACATGTTTCTTGATAAACAAGTGGGTGTTTAGAGCAACACCACCGTCTTGTGCACCGGACTGCTCGAGGTGTTCCTCAACTTCTTGCCGGCCGGCTTGTTTCTTCTGCTTTCTTCACTGGGCATCGACTCCTTCGTCTACCTCGGCGCCTACGTCTCGTTCTGCTTCTCGGTGGACGCCCTCTGCAACGCGCTGATCTTTCGCTGTGTCCTCAGCCCGAAGTGGCGAGTGACGCCGCCCTTAACGACGGTGCCGACGAGCTCGAGCCCTCGGCGGTGATCGAACGACCGGAAGCACGTGTGCGCAATGTAATCGCTGCTCTTTCTCAACTGTTTACCGTGCTCCCCGCCGTGTAGCCCGTCGATAAACAAGGTGGAAGTTCGAAGACCGCCGACCGGCCGGCGGAAGTTCGATCGACGAACTCGCCGCCATTTACGACTCGCCATAAAAAGAAAGGAGATGGGCGACATGTGAGCAGAAATCAATTGCCCCATCCACCGACTAACGATCCGCACGTCGCGCGAACGGTCGGTGCAACGAGTGACGTTTCTTTCCTTTGAGCAGGGGCCGCATTTGAGTGTTGCGATCCTTCCGTCTGTCCTCCTGGCCTCTTGCCACCCTATGGAATGCAATTCCGCTCGTCTTCTGATTGCTCATCGCTCGTGCCCTTCCGACGGGAAGATTCACCGTTGACAAGCGGCCCCGTTCAAGACAAGTCATCTTTTGTCCGTTACCCGATTTAGACGTCTTTTTTGAAACGTCTGCCTTCAAAACAACTTCTGCCTGGTGTACTTTTAGAATTTAAAGAAAACGAGCATCCTCACAAGCTTTCATCCGGACTGGTCAAAGATGCGAGCTCTGTTCCGCTTTCCGCTCGCTTCCGCTTTTTTTCGCTTGTTCGAAACGACTCAATTCGCTCGCCCGTCGGTCGCGGACTTGCATTTGGAATGAGCGGGAGCGGAAATGCGGTCACTCGGACGGAAAGCGGGCGTCGGACGTGAACTCGGGCGGGAGCAGCGGAAAGCAGGTGGACTTCGATGACAAACGTGATGTCACCGCCGTTTTGACTCCCAATCGACCTCAATCGAGGTGATCTCTGGGATCAAAAACCGCTGGGCATGACGTGCTTTGCGCTCGGCAGGTGAAAAAAGCGAGCCGCTCGGTGGGTGGGTGAGTAATTCGCTCTCGTTGAGCCCCGCCGCCCTCACCGAACTCCCCCACTCGCCGCCTCGTTTGTTCGCCAAACGAGCCGTCGGTTAATCTCTTCGGTCGACTGTGCGCGGAACGAGGAGTATAAAGAAGGTGAAGAGAACGTGCACGGGGGGATCTCGTCGTTCTGTTCGCTCCGAACGAGCGGAACAAAACGACCTCGTTGATCTCGTGCGATCTCCATTGAGTGTTCCCTTTGAGCGGATATCCCAAGTGATCAACCGACCGGTGGAATGCTCAGGAAACACTTCCGTTCCGCCCATTCGGCCACGAGTTCCGCCCGAAAGGTCGCCGTGGCGGCCGCCGACATCCACCGGCCGCCTTCTCCGGCCTGATAACCTCCCGTTCGACTCACTTCTTTTGTTCGAGTTGCCGCGATCTTTGCAACGAGCAGCAGTGAGCCAATTGTGCCCTTGATTGCATCATTCGATCGTTGCGAAGCGGTCGCTGTGGCCAAAGTCCAGCGGGCGGCGAGTGGCCGGCCGAGAGGTCAGCTGTTTTTGTTTTGGTCGAATGCCCGCCGTTGTCCGGCGGCCGCGTGCCTTTCGGACATCCGGCCGAGAGCAAAAAAGAGCAGCTATTTGAGGCTGTCGTTGCTCTCGAATCAAAAGAATTTGTCGTGCTTATCAATCGTTGGATTCCGACCTCAAGCGGTCGCTTCTTTAGAGCAAAGAGGAGTGATCTTCACGTGCTTCCTCCCTTTGCTCCACTTGAGTACCGTACCGTTATAGTTTGTTGTGCAGGGAACTTGTGGACCTAACCGAGTGATCAACTGTTTGATTTTCGCCGATTCGTAATTCGGAGCGCAAAACGTGCGCAATCGATCGTACTCGTTGCTGTTTGAATGGGAACAATGCGGGGGTCGCGCAACGCCGCTTGTTTGCGTTGGTACGCGCTGATTCAAAGATCTCTTCGTTCCGTTTGGTCGCCGGTTGTTCGTTTGCCTTCGCCCCTCCGAGTGTTGAAGCTATCGATTCGAAGGGAACTCCGCCCTCCTCCCGTTGAGCACAGCGATAGGCAGAAACCGCCGGCCGCGTATCGCCAATTGTCCTGCGGAATGCGGGCGGGCGGCTCAAAGTGCAAACAATTGGATAAACGCGCCCTCGGCTCCCTGTTGGGTTGGACCGGCAAACGGCCGCCAAGTCGCTCCTTTTCGGTTCCGCGAAGATCGCGCGTCAATCCGCTCGTTCCGTTTGGTCTTTCGACCCCGTTCGGGCGACACGTGAAGTTCACTCCGTTCTTCCTTCCGCGTCCACCTCCAGCCGTTCGTTTGCTCAAGAACCTCCGCTCCGCGATCTCCGCTCTGTTCCATTCGCGGGTATTTAACGGCCGGATTCCCGTGTTCGTTTCTAACGGTTGTAAGAGAACCGCTCGCCGTCTGCCCGCTTTCGGTTGCGAAGATCAGCGAGCGGTCGGCGGCGGCGGCGTTCGCCCGACTGCGGTGACGTCATCGTGTTCCGCGTTCGCTGGGTTCGAATGACCGCCGAGCAGCGCGCTTTTTCGACCGAAGATCTCCGCCCGCAATGTTTCCATTTGCAGGCGGCCGCCCCTCTCCTTCTTTGTTGATCGGAGCTCTCCGGTGCACTCGGCCGCCGTCGGCCTCCTCGAGCACCTCTCGTTTGTCGTCGCCTGTGGATTGTGGACAACCGGAGCAGAACGAAATGGACGTTCAACGAGCAACCGTCATGAATCAGGTTCGTTCTACTCTTTCTTGCCTAAAGATTGCTAGCGAGTGACCACGAAATGTGTGCCGCTTTCTTCAAAAAGTGGACAAAAAAGTGGCGGCTTTCGTTTCGGACGGCCGCCCGCCGAAATGTCCGCTTGCCCGCTTTCCTCGCGGGCGGCGGCCGCCAGCTGACCGCTCGGCCGGGCAACGGCGTCCACTCGGCGTGCTGCCCGTCGGCTCGCTCCGCAATTCGAAACACGTGGACATGAACGCGGACGGGCGGCTTTCTTCCTCGCTCTAATCAAAATTCCCGCTTGATTCGATTCAAAATGGCGTCCTTCCCACCAGAAGTGAGTGATCACGCGCCTCCTCGCGGCCCTCCGTTCGGGATGTTCGCTCCAATTTGTCCGCTTACTTCCGCTTCTCCGCCCGCTGTTGTTTTATCACCCCCGAATTTCTCCGGGCGGCCGAAACACGAGCGGGCGAGCGGTTCGGAAGCCGCCGGAACGTGTCCGCTTTCCTTTTCGCCCGTTTGGGTCGACGAAAGCCGCGGGACGAGTGCGAGCGCTCAAGGCCGCAAACGAGCGAAAGCTACCGGGAAACGAGCGTTCGATTGATTTAAAGCGATCACGAACACAAATCCCTTCCCTCTACACTTCACGCACTTCCCGCAACTCGCGTTTAATCGAATACTCTTCGGTTTCACGTACAGCCGGCAGTCTTTCCCGTTTGTTTACGCGTCCAATTTGGACATTCGGGGCGGCAAATTGAATGAAAGCCTGCGGACACCAGACGGCTGAACTCCTTCGTCCTTCTTTTGCTCGCGGATTACTCGCAAGGACCGACTACTCCTTTCTTCGTTCCGGTCGTAAATCACCGATTATTTCACCTTCTCTCCCTGCTTTCGTTTGTTTCTCGTGACCAAAAGAGGACGGGTGTAAACACAAGGCGACGAGCAAACGTGCGAGTGAGCGTGTGGAAGCGGGCGGCGGGCAGGTGTCGCCCGAACGGACGGGAGGGGGCGATCGATTGATGGCGGCTCTTCAGCAAACGACTTCTGGTTTCTGCCCGCGCGTCCACTCGAACGTTTCTCCCGTGCGCTTCGTTTCGGGACGAGTTCGGCGATTAGCCACTCGATCGATCGGGCGTTCGATCAAGCAGCGAGCGAGCGGGAATGACGGCATTTCGAACGGAAATTGCTTCCAATTCCCGCTCTGCTCGAAGAACACTTGAGTTTCGTTTTGTTTCTGCGGCGAGTACCGTAAAAGGCCGCTCGTTCCGTTTGTTCTTCGGCCGTCGTAAAGGCGAACGATCGGCGGTCGTTCTCGTCGCTGGCGGCCGTTGATTCACCAAATGGGAGAAGAGGCGCTCGCTATTTGTTTTGAATAAAAAGCGGAAATCACTGCGCTCTGCTCGATTCACGACCCCGCTTTCAGACCCGCTTTCGAGGCCGAACATCGCCGCGCTCCGCCGCCGCACGAGCCGCCCGTCAAACGCGTGATGGCCGTGGCGCGGGATTGCTGCAGCGTGCGCTCGCTGCTTGACCGCCTCTACGGCATGGCGCCCATCCTCCAATGGCTGCCCGCCTACTCGTGGAAGAACGATTTTCCTCAACGATGTGATCGCTGGAGTCACCGTCGGGATCATGGTCGTTCCGCAAGGTTCGTTCACTCCTTCTCTCCTCACCTCTCATCCTTCTTGCTCGTTCAGGAATGGCCTACGCGTCGCTGGCCGCCGTGCCCGCCGGTCGTCGGCCTCTACGCCAACTTCTTCGCGATCTTCGTCTACATGTTCTTCGGCACTTCTCGGCACATTTCCGTTGGTGAGCACCATTAATTGCTCGTTTCTTCACTCAACTCTGGTTCTCTTGCAGGAACCTTTCGCCGTCGCTTCGATGATGGTCGGGACGACTCGCCTGCGGTACATCCCCGATTTGGACACGCCGGGCAACGCGAGCGGCTACGATTTCGGCTTCGAGGTCACTCCGCTGATGTTCACTTCGGCCTTGACGATGGGCGTCGGTTTCTGCCAGGTGAGCTCCCCCTTCTCCTCTTCCCTCCAATCGACTTTGCGTTCAGCTGTTGATGGGCATCTTGCGGCTCTCCTTCCTCACCAAGTACATCTCCGATCCACTCGTGTCGGGCTTCACGACCGGCGCCGCCTGCCACGTGTTCATGAGCCAAGTGCCGAAGGCGATGGGCGTGAAGCTGCCGAGGAGGAGCGGCATTGGAATGCTCTTTCACGTACGCAAGCACCCTTGCTTTCATCTTCTCACTTCTTCGTTTGCAGATGGCGATGGACTCGTTGAAGGCGATCCCGAACATCCATTGGATCACGCTGTCGATCACGATCTTCGGCATCCTCTTCCTCGACCTCGGCCGCCGCTTCGTCAACCCGCCATTCCAGCGACGCTTTCGGATCCCCCTCCCATTCGAGCTCTTCCTCGTCACGATCTGCATCGCGGCTTCGGTCATCTTCCGGCTGCACGAGGACTTCGGAGTGGCGATCGTGAAGACCGTCCCGCAAGGCCTGCCCACCCCCGAACTGCCCGCCCTCTCGATCCTGCCGGTCATCTGGGCGGACGTCCTTTCGAATTGCGATCATCTGCTTCATGTTCGCCTTCTCCATGAGCAAACTGTTCGCCAAGAAGCACCGCTACAAGGTGGACGCAAACCAGGAGCTTTACGCGTTGGGGATCACGAGCTTCGCCTCTTCATTCTTCCCCGTCTACCCGGTGGGCGCCTCGCTCTCCCGCTCCTCCCTCTGCGAGCTGGCTGGGGCCCGAACACAAGTACGTTCCCCCTTCTTTTCTATCGATTGACCGATGGAGCGTTCAGCTGAATGCAATCTTCACTTCGGTTCTCCTCTTCTTCGTGATCCTCTTCATCGGGCCGCTGCTCGAACCCCTTCCGATGGCCACCCTCGCCTGCATCGTGATGATTTCGCTCAAGGGATTGTTCCTCCAAGTGAGCGAAATCCCCCGCTTGTGGAAGCTATCGCGGGTTGATTGCGTAAGCCCCCACTCACTTCTTTCTTCTCTCTTCATCTGCGTGCTTCCAGCTCACGTTGGATCGTGGCCTGTGTGTCGACAATGGTGCTGGACGTGAGCTTGGGGCTCTTCGTTTCGGTTGTGTTCGTCCTGATGACCGTCATCCTCCGCGAGCAGCGGCCACAACTCCAATGGCTGCATTCGACGGCCGACCGGCAGATCTTCCGTCCCTGCGGACAAATACGAAGGTTCGTTTGTCCCCCTCTCCTATCTGTTCATTCACTCCTTTGTTCAGGCCTCCTCTCGGGCGAGGGTTCAAACGTGCGCGTGCTCAAGTTCTCGTGCCCGCTCCACTTCGCGAACGTGGAGCTCTTCTCCGACCACCTGGCCGACTACTTCCTCAAGCTGAGCTCCGTCCCCTCGCGCGTGGAAGTGCAGCAGTCGTTCGGATGCGGTCGGCGAGCTCAAACCCGCGCACAAGACGAGCGTCTTCGACGGGACGACCCGCACGACTCGTGATCGATGGAGGGGCGATCGCCTACACCGACTCGATGGGCATCGAGGCGCTGCAGAACGCCTTCTTCGACGGAAAGCGAGTGGGCGTCCGCGTGCTCTTCGCCGACTTCTCCGGTAGGTGGCCGTCGGAACGGGCGGCTGTTCGGCCGGGCGGGTGGTCGGCGGGGTGCGGGAATCCAATTTCCTCCCCGTAATTACAATTTCCATCGGCAGACCGAAAGAAGCGATCTTTGGGGCACGATTTCCGTCCTTCGTTCGGCCGAGTCACCCGCCGTTTGCGCAATTTTCGCCGAAATCGCGACGAAACGGGTGGAATTTACGACCGGCGGCTCGCAGATGTCCCGCTCGTTTGTTCGTTTGTTTGGATGCTCGCTCGAAATCCACGAACTTCCGCCTTTAATCGTCCCCTTTCGAAACCGATGAGGCGTACGGGGGAACGCTCGTCGAACTCTTCCGCTTTCGGGGCCCAAAACAAAAGAAACATTCGAAAAGGAGAAAGGACGTCAGTGAGTGAGTGGCCTGCTTTCAGATCTTATTTTGGATTCATTGAACCGTTGCGCCTTCTTCAAGCACGTTCCGAAGCACAACTTCTTCCCCACCGTGCGTGACGCCGTCCTCGCCGCCGAAAGTCGCGAGTCGAGCAAGAAGGCGCTCAGTTGAACGGTTGGGCCATTCATCCGCTGTTTGTTGATTGCATTTACTCTCCTCATTGCTGTACAGAACCCTCGCTTCTTCTCTGCTCATTGTATCCACTCGCTTCTTTGTTCTCCTACCGGTCCTCCCACTCACTCCCGAATGTCCGCATCATATCCACGCCCCCCTCTCTCCCCGCTGTGCACAGTCGCTGCTCGTAGTCTCGGTTTGTTTTCGTTTTGATCTCCGCAATGAATGGAGCGTGTTGAACGGGCGCGGGGCGGATTGTTCGAGTGGACTTCGATCGATCGCACGTGTTCGATCGAAAACAAACGATAGAAACCGAGAGGAATGATGGACGGCCGCTTCTGCAGCCCGCCGGCCACCTGCGGGCCGACCGGACGGGCCACTTGCAGAAAGAAACGTGATGTGCTCGTCGGATTTCCGCTCGTATTTTGGTTCCCGCGTTGCGTGCCGCGGATTGACGCAACGGAGGGAGGATGCGAAGGGGATTAGGTTGTTCTTTCGAATCCGTTCGCCGCTTAAGCCCTCCCACTTCATGCTGGTGGACTTCCTCGTGCAGCGGAATGATTCGGGGGTCAATTCGGGGAGTTCGAGCGGGTGTTCGACCGCCGCTCCTTCAGCTGTTCGCCGGCCGGCTTCTGGGAAGTCGTTCAGGTGGAATTACGGTCTGCTCCTTCTGTTTGCCCATTCACGCGGCTTCTTTCTCGTGCCCGCCCTGAATATTCAACGAGTTCGAATGCAAAAAGCCGAGCGGCTAACCGCTTTCCAATTAGCCCGCCGCGCCGTGCAGGTGTTCTCGCCGACCGCTCGGCCGATTCCAGCGATCCGCTCGGCGTGTTCAGGAATTCCGATTGGCCACTCGTCACCGCAAAGCTCTGTTTTCGGTCGCCCGCCCGACCGGCCGGCTGTTGACAACGAATTCGTCAATCGGCTCGGCCCCCACCGAAATTGCATGAAATCGAGCGGATTTCGGTCGACGATCCGCTTTGCGGCCTCCAAATGCGGCCGCGCCCCGGGCGTCTTTCGTTAATGAAAACGGAGGAGCGGAATCGGTCCCAGCGATCGGCTCGCCGACCGGGCGGATCGGAGGGCCGGAATCCCGCGAAGAGCAGGCTGGCCGGCCGATTATGACGCGCCCTCCATCCGCTCGGCCGTTCGGCCGGCCGCCGCCCAATCGGCTCTCCGTTTTGCAATCGAGCGGTCGGGGCACGCGCGAGCCGCCCGGCCGGCCGGCCCCGCATCGACCAGGCGGCCGCTGGTGCAGCCGGGCGGACGTCAAAGCGGCTGTCGAACGCGCGAGCTGCGTGATGCCGCCGGCGTCATCGCGAGTTGCAAGCCGCCCGGTGAGGTCGACAAATCGGCTCTTCTTTTCGTTTGTTTTGTTTCTTCTTTTAACTTCGGGCGGGTGTTTGGTTGGCCGGCCGCTCATCGAACTGCCCGCTTGCCGATCGCTCAATCGGGGGCGGCCGGAACGTGCGGATGGGCACTCGGAAGGCGGGCGGTCCCCGGGCGGTCGTTCGGGCGGCCCACTCCCGCCTAATTTACGACCGTTTTTCCGCGAATCCCCGCTCGTTTTGAGTGCGAATGGGGCCGCCGGTTTGTCGCAAAACTTCCGGCTTTCTCGAACGATCCGAAAGCGTTCCATTCGTGCACTTTACTCTCGATTCAATTCTCCCTTTCACATTCTTGCGGGCATCTTCTCGAAGATCCCCCCAATCAATCAATTCGAGAGCATTCCATTAGGCGAAAATTTAATGACGTTTGAACTCGGGGGGTTTACGGTGGGACGGCCGGGCCGAGATTCGTCAACTGGAGGGCGGGGCGGCCGCAAAGCTGGGCGTTGATTTCGACAGCGGCGGCCTCCGCTCTCCTCTTTCGGCCGAAGCTGATTAGGGGGACCACCTGCCCGTTCTTCTCCCTCTCTCGTCCATTCACTCGATTGATTCTTGCACTCGCTCGTGCGTGCGGATTGCGGCGATTGATGAAACGCGGCGGCTTCGCGTGATCCCGCTCGTGACCGGCCGTCTCACCACTCACTCTACAGCGACGGAAGGACGGCCAGAATGGCGGCCGAGTACGAGATCGAGCTGCTCGACGACGTCGTGCGGGCGGCCAACGCAACGGCCGCTGCCACTTGCGGCTACACGGAGCATTGCGGTGAGCTCTCGTGGCGTGATTCGTGGGTTAATCCAATCGATTTGCAGGATTCTGGCGTTTCTTCCTCATTTCCGGCGCCTCGTTGGTCGCTTGTGCCGGAGCGGCAGCCAACCTTCTGCTCGCGTACGTGTTCATCTCGCGGACGGTCCCGAACGCGCCGCCCGCCCTCTACCCGATCGTTTTAACGCTGCTCGATGCGTGCCTCGGGATCTGCTACGTCCTGCTGTTCGGGCTGGACGTTGTCGCCAACTACCTGCAAATCCAATGGCTTTTTGTCACCTACCACACGTTCATTCTGCCCCTCTTCATCACTTCGAAGATCGTCCAGTTGTGCCTCCCGTACGTGCTTATTTTGGTCACCATCGAGCGATACGCGTGGATCTCCAAGAACACGTGAGTCCTTTCCTTTCATTCGCTTTTTTTCAATCCCCTTAGGTTGCAGTAGCGGCTGGTGTTTGTTCCTAAAGACGTGGCGAATTCCTCACCGTCGTGCTGGTGTTCGGCTTCGGCGTTGGGCTGCGCGTCCCGCACGTCTTCGCGTTCAAAGTGGAGGAGTACCCGCTCTGCACCGATTTCTTCCGCTCGCTGGCCGTCAGCTACACCGAGTGGGCCACCGAGAGCGAGTGGTTCTCCATCTACGACCTGCAGATCACGAGCGTACTGCAAGCGGGC
Source organism: Aphelenchoides fujianensis (assembly GCA_024699865.1). Classification (NCBI taxonomy): domain Eukaryota; kingdom Metazoa; phylum Nematoda; class Chromadorea; order Rhabditida; family Aphelenchoididae; genus Aphelenchoides; species Aphelenchoides fujianensis. The sequence goes on along the minus strand of JAMPIO010000085.1, from coordinate 194,466 downwards.
ATCCCGTTCGTCGTGCTCGTCATCCTCAACCTCTGCATCGTCCACCGACTGTCGGCCATGGATCGCACGAACAAGGTTTGTTTCTTCTTTCGATCCACTCATCCATCCATGCCCCTGCAGAACCAACCACACGAGCTGTACGCGCAAGAAGATTCCTCCAGTTCGGGCTCCTTCCGCGCGCTGAAGCAGGCGCTCCGCCGGCCGATCGCCTCGACCCAAGTGCGCAACGCGGTCTCCACCACCGTCCTCATCGTGGCCTCGTACTTGTGCTGCTCGTCGCTCCACATTGCGTTGACACTCGTGAGTCCAAACAGCAATCATCCCTTTCATTCACTCTCCGTCGTTTCAGTTGGAGCGCTTCGATTCGGACTTGCTGAAGCTGGAGGACGACCCGACGAAGGCCTCCGTTTTGTACACGCTGCTCGGCGACACGATCTCCGCCTCCTTCATGCTCACCTCCTCGGGCCGCATCCTCATCTACTGCAAGTGCAACCCGCAGATCCGCGTGGGAATCATGCGAACGCTCAACTGCTTCCGCTGTTCCATCGATCGTTCCGGATCCGGAAGAGGAATCGGAAAGGGAACGGCCGCCTCAACTGCAGACTCCACCACCCACTTTGCTCACCTTTGATTCGAAGCGAAAACGTTTGCTGTCCACGGGTACTCGGAACGGTGTCTGTACATTGGAATAAACTTTTAATCCACTCGACTGGGTGAATAAAAAGCGTGTCAATCGGTGCTCCGGAGATCCTCTTGACCTCGATGGCAACTCGTGTGTTCAGCGGTCGTGGTCGAGCACTCTGCCCTTCCGCGTGGTCATCTGCAGCGAGCGGAACATCCGAGCGGCCGGCCCGAACACGCCCCGACCGCCCGCTTTGTTCGGCGGTTTTCGTTGCGGTCGAGCGCGTTCGAAAAGAAGTGAGTTTCGGGCGGATTTAAATTCGCGCACTCGCCCGCCAGCTTAATCCGAGGGCCCCGGAAGGAAAAACACCCGAACCGCCCGCCGAACTGCCCGCCGGACGGTCGTGCATCGCTGGACGCCGGGCTTAACCCCGCCGACCATAAGCTCGTCGAGGTCAGCGGCGGATGAATTCGGGAGGAAATGAAGTGGGTATAAAACGCGAGGAGGTCGGCGGTTGAATCCAAACCACTGGCTTCTCTCCCCTCCCTTCTTCTTTCTTCTTCTCGACGATGAACGCCCGCCTGACCGCCGCCTTCTGCCTCGCGGCCCTCGCCGCCCAAGCCGCCGCTCAAGTGTACTCGCCGAACGCGTTGGGCAACTCGGCCTACGGCCAATACAGCGGCTATCCGGGCAGTGCGTACGGGAGCGGATTGGGCAGCCAGTACGCGGGCACCTTCTCGCCCTACGGCAGGTAAACAAGCGTCTTTCCCCCTTCGTGCTCATTGATCTCCTCGCTTGCAGCCCGTACGGAATGAGCGGCTACGCGGGCGGCCTCCAAGGGATGAACGGCCTCTACGGCGGCGCCATGAACCAAATGCCCTTCGGCCAGAACCCGATGGCGATGATGGGCGGCGGCGGCTTCGGCGGCTCCCCGTACTCCCGCTTCGGCTCGTACGCGGCTCGTTCTCCGTTCGCTTACTCTCCGTTCGAACCGTTTAACATGGCAAAAAAGGCGAAGAAGGCGTGAAGCGCCAGTGGGATCAGCGGGCACCTCGCCCAAGACCTCCTCGTTGCCATCATTCGTTTCTTGTGTTGCGACGATGAGTGACTTCTTTCCTCTTCTTTCGGCCCAAATTGTCCCCCTCCACCGCTTCTCCGGGCATTAACACGCACTAACCGTTGAGCATTTCAGTCCTAACCGCCACCCCCTCCCGCTCCCTCCTCCGATCCAACCGATCAACTCGAAATTCGGCCTTGACGACCCCAATTGTCTTTGATCACCCCCCGCTGCCGCCCGCCCCGTCCATTCGACTTGTGATTCTCACCACTACGAACACGACCCTTTCATTGCGATCCATAAAATAAACGATCCTTTCACACATGTTTGATATCCGATCGATCGAACGAAGAAGAGAGGAAGAAGGACGAGGAAGAAAGGCGGAAGATCCAATCGGGAGCACCTTGGGCGTCGAGTGAGTTCAATTGGGCACATTTCGCGTGTTTGGCGGAGGTCAGAAGGCGTGGCATTCGAAGGCAAAAGACACGTGTGTTCGGCGGACGGCCGGCCGGCTGTCACGTTCGCCGCAGGTAGGCGTGTCGGTAGAGCGAGTCGTTCCGCCGCTCGTTCCAACGACATCGCAGGATCCGCGTGTACGTCTTCAGGAAAGCGGCCGTTCGTCGCATAGCAAATGGGATTGATCTAAAAGTTCGATTGACTTGACCCCGAGGAGTAGACAAACGGTAGAGTTGATGTAGCAGAGGCAGTACGAGATGGTGAACAGGATGTCAGGAATGCTATTTGGGAAAAAATGCTTCCCAAACGACAATAACTAAACAGATAGGATCAATAGAAGAGTGATTAAAAAAAAGCGAACCGTTGTACGGCGTCCACGTGACGATGAACGCGAACAGGATGGCCGAGAGCGTCTTGGCGGCCTTTCGACTCCTGCCGCCTTTCGTTCTTCCGGCGCTCCTTTTCGCTTTTCCGTTGCTGCAAACAAGCATTGGATCGAAAAGGATCGAAAAAGGAGCTCACCTCATCGTTCCGCTGGGCGTGGGAGGCGGTGGAGAACTTTCCGTTCATTTGGGCCTGTTGCGAGACCTTGGCGGTCAGGCCGCCGCCACTCAATGCGGGCGCCGAGTTCTCGTGCGGGAGGCTCAAACCGCTTGCTGCTTCCCGTTCTCCGCCACGCCGCCGCCACTGCCGGCGATCCGCTTCCCACTTGAACGAGTGGAGTCCACCGGCGATGTCGTCCTTCAATCCAATCAATCAGAAGAAGGAAGGAACACCTTGTTGCTCACGTGTAGCACTCGGAATCGCAGGAGGAAAGCCGAACGGACGGTCGTTTGCTCTCGCCTTCGCGGTACTCGATGAGGACGGTGTACGTGTGCAGGAACGGGCGGTGGGCGGCGACGCCTTCGCCCGTCGTCCCGTTCGTCCTCGTGCGAAAGCGGCCGGTGGGCGCGCCGTTGCTCGTCGGACTCAACGGAGCGCCGTCCGTCGAGGTCACGTCCTTCAACCGAACAGACGAGATAGAGAGGGGAAAGAGGAGAACTCACCTCTCCGTTCTTGCCCGACATCCAATCGGCCCCGTTCACGGGCATCGCGACCTCCGAGCTCTCCTCCGAGTCGATCTCCGTCTCCGCCTTCCCTACGCAATACCGCAGCCACGAGATTTTGTCCCGAGAGCGAGGTCTGAACACTCTTGTGTGAACAGTCGAAAGAAGAGCGGAGGACAGACCGCGCTTTGTTGATCCCAACGCCCTCCATGAACGGAAGGAACTGCTTGGACTGCTTGTCGGATCCCTTGCGCTCTTTGAACGAGTCCGAGTCGTTCGGGAACGCGTTTCGCGCACCGATTCCGCGGATCTAAACGCAAACAGGCGTTATTCACCTGGGTAAAGAGCGAGTGTCCACTCAATCACTCGAAACAAACGTGCACGCACAATAGAAACGATTAACGGTGAAGTTAAACAAAGAACACACAAAATCAAGACGTTAATGCACTCCAAACACACAGGTGAGTGAGTGAGTGGTTAGAAGGAGTGGGTGAGTGGTTAGTGATGGAAGATGTGAGTGAGAGTGGGTGGTTAGAGAAAATGAAGAAAAGATGTTAGCAGAGAGAAGAAACGTGAGATTAGTGACCCAATGATTGAAATGTGAGCGAAAGGAAGCCGTCGGTTAGTCGAACCAATCAGCCGAACCTTTTGGAGGCAGCCGCCGAAGCAGCCCCGCCCGTGCTCCCGAATGTTGTCAAAGGTGGCCCGGATGGAAATGTGCGAGCCCCGCCGCGAGTCGCACTGCTCCTCCTGCGGGTCGGAGCCCTGCGATTGCTGCAAGTGGGTGGTTGGAAATCAAAAGGGTGATTGGAAGTCAAAGGGTGATTGGAAGTGAACTTTGAAGAAAGCTCAAAAAAAGGAAAGGTGAACGGGAAGAAAGCGGACAGCGAAAGGAATGGGGAAAGTGCAGGTGCAGCAACGAGCAAGCGTGGGCCGTGCGGTAAAGCACGATCAAATTGGTTGTGTGCAGCAAAAGCTCGTGCATAGCAAGTGCCTGAATGTGCCGACAGCGCTTGTTCCCGTTGCATCCCAATAGCTTTCTAAACCTCCCAGTTGGTGGACAGGAAAGATCCCCAGAAAGTTTGCTCACGCCCTGACATGCAACAAATTCGCTCGAACCTCAAAGAACTTGGCCACGGGTCTCGTAAACAGCAGAATTCGCTACAAAATCGTTCAATTAACCGATTGAATGCCCCTCGATTCAAGGTTGTTCCGATGAAATCCCCGTTGCAGTTTGTGGAGGAGTGCGTGCGTGTTCCCACGACATTCATTCCGTTCGGGTGGTGCGTGCGCGTGGCCGAAAGTACCGACGAGATCGAGCCGCGCGCAGCGGCCACTTACTTCCGGCAGCACGAAAGACATGCGCAAAGCCACGTGGCGGATCTAAACGCAACCAAGCGATCAGGGCGGCCGTTCGGCAAGCGGGAAGCGAGGAGAACGGCGGGCAATCGTGCAGGCGGAACCGAACCAAAAGAAGGGGCAAAACAAGCGGTCAGATCGACTCACTTCTCGCAGCTAACCGGCAACTCAGAGAACGCAAGGAAAAGAAAGGAAAAGAGGCAGTCGGGTGGGTGGAAGGCGGAGATTTTGGGCTGAAAACAAACAACGCACCAATGGCAACATGAGGGACTGCAAGGCGGACGTGGCGACGATTTCGGACGTCCCGAACATCTGAAATGCGGTCGATCGATCGTTGCATTCGAGAGTGAGTCCACGGTCGTCTGTCTTCCACCTAGTTGGGGGTTAATTGGGGAGAGAAGCAAGCGGTCGGATGAGTACAGAGGTTGGAGAAGCGGGAGAAGAAGGCGGTTAGGCGACGGAGGAGATCGAGGGACTACTCGTGGGATTGCTTCGATCACGACGAGCAAGCGGACAAGCCGGAGGGCGGTCGGGAAACGGGACCGAGAATGCGGGGGACTGAACGAGGAGCAGCGGACGGGGGACGTAACCGGCGGAATTTAAGCCCCACAACGGACATTCGGCGGGCCCACGGAACGAATTCAAACGAACCCCGGCTTGCAGTTGGCGAAATTGCTCCTGCCGTCGCTTCGTCTCGCGGTACACCCGCCAGTACAAGTAGATCATGATGCTGACCGGCAGGTAGAAGGCGGCGATCGCCGTCCCGATGGTCGCCAGCTGCGAGGGCCACTTGTTCCCGCCCACCGCGAGGAACTGCACCACGCACGTGCCCTCTTCCACCGTGAACGCGCCCTGCAACCGGAGAATAGAAAGGGAAAACAGCAGCAAGGGACCTCAATGTAGGGCCATCCAATGATCCAAGGCGGCCAGAGGATCAAGGAGACCAAATAGGCGCAGAAGATGGCCGTGAGCGCCTTCTTCGTCGTTCTCCGCGGCCGGTACGTGAGTGGCCGCGTGATCGAGAAGTAGCGATCGAACGAGATGAGCAGCAGCGAGAGGACACTCGCATTCGACATCAAATAGTCAATGCTGAGCCAGAACTGGCAAAGTCCCCAACCGATACCCCAGTATCCCGTGGACGTGTAGTAGGTCATTAGAGGGATTGAAATCACCCCTAAAATACACAAATAAGGGTTTGCATGCTTCACTTCCATTACCAATGGTCAAATCGGCGAATGCAAGGGCGAAAAGAAAGTAGTTGGAGATCGTCTGCAGCTGGCGGTCCAATCGGATCGAAAGCATCACGAGGAAGTTGCCGCCGATCGTTGCGATCGCAAAGATGGCCCCGATGATGATCACCGGGACGACGCCGAACTGCGAGCCGGCGGTCGCCATCTCGACGGCCGGCGTCGAGTGGAACGAGGCGGAGGCGACCGCCTCCGAGTGATTCACTCGATGGAGGGCGGGCAGCGGAGTGGTGGGCATATCGAAGGCGGGCGTTGTGTTGAGCATTGAGTTGAGGACCTGCACGAAAGTGAAGAAAGCATCAATGCATAAGGGCTAACCTGCATAACCAAATAGACGACCTTTGAGTCGCGAGTGGGCGGCTCGGGCTCGTCGGAGAACTCGCGCGGAAGGGGGAAGCCGGCGGTCTGCTCGTCCAGCAGGCGGGCGGCGAAGCGGGCGGCGAGTTCGGCCGCGAAGGGCAACGCCGACGGCGAGGGCGGCGGGTCGACGGCGCTGCTCGGCGGAGTGGCGGGCGGCAGGAAGGCGGCCCGCCGATCAGCAGCCCCATCGTCGGGCAGCCAGCGGGCGGCCATCGGCCGTCGGGAGCTGAAAAGAGGCCTCCGTTCAATCGAAAGAAAGGAATCAATGGAAGCCACGGGTCGCCGTTCAAAGAAGCCCCCTCGAATTCAATGGAAGCTTCTGCCTGCCGTCTTCGTTGTTTGCCCAGAAGTTGTTCGAAATTATGCAAACGGCGCGCCTTCGGGGAGCAATCGGAGCGGCGGATCGTCTTTCCGTCGGAATGCAAATGCGCGCGCAAAAAAAGCTCGAAGCAACAAACAAGCGAGCGGAGCGTTCTGGAGTTCGAGCAAGGACTGTAGAGAAGCAGGTGGCGTGTGTGGGGTTCCATTAGAAGAATGAGGGCCGAACGGTCAACAACGAGGCGGCAAGCGGCCAAACGGAGCAAAAATCAAGGCGGCCGGCCGCTCATTAACGCCGCCCGCCGTCCTTCCGCCTCGCCGAACGCGCGAACTTCCGATCGGCGGCCATTCGGCGCGGCTTCTTTGCGGCGTGATTCCCGAATTGGCCGCCGCCGCCGGACTCGCGCCGCCCGCTCGTTTCGCGCAGTCGCGGCTTCCGTCACGCCGCCGCCCAAACAGCCGCGCCGCACGCGAACCGCCGGCCGGGCGAGCGGCCGGAGCGCGGGTGTTTATTCTCGAAACGTCAACACGGTCGATTCGGTTTGTTTAACGAAAGGAGAACAAGAAAGCAGAAAGAAGCGGGCGGGCGGCCGGCCGGAAGGGCGTGATGCCGATTCAAGCAGCCCTCGCCGGTCCCTCGATTAAAGCCGAGAACACGCGCCAAAATCAAACACTCGGCGCCCCTCCGTGTCGAGGAGAACAATCGCGTCCACCGCTCCGGCCACTCGACGAAGCCACTTGGAGCGCGCCGAAGAGGCGCCCGCCGTTCCGAACTTCCCGCCCGCCGCCGGCCGGCCGTCTTTGCGGCGCCTCGTTGGGGACACAAAACAAAAAATCGGAAAATTAACGTGAAACCGTTTGGGTCGTCGGCCGAGCGGCGAGCGGCGCCAAGCAGGAGGACGAGGCGGCGGAGGAGGAGCGAAAGACGACCGAAAATTGCCGCCCGTCTTCCCGCTCGAAGTTTCACGCTCGGTTTCCGTGGCGCTTCGCGGTCGGAGGCGCCAAGAGTTCGAAAGGAGGAGCGGACGAGAGCGGAGATTCTCGACCAACAAAACGACCCGCTCGGCCTCGTTGTTCCCGTGAGTAATTGCGAGAGAAAACACACTTCTTTTTGCGACGACCCCCCATCATCGCGGCACATCGATCGACGGCCGGCGCGCATCCTCGATGAATCAAACGCGGGGATTAGGACGCGCACGCGGCGAGGCCAAAAGTCGCTCGGGGCTCAAGCCCCCGGCGTGTTTTTGAGACGTCGCCGTTGATCCCCGCGACCCGTCGAGCGGGCGATTAGATCGCCGGAGAAGTGGGCCGCCGGAACGCACGTCAGACGCGGCAAAAAACGAACCGACGGCTCCAAATCGGGACGCTTTTCGGTTATTTTTGCCCCGCGAAGACGGCGGACGTGAACTCGTGGAGGAAATTCGACAACGCTCCACCGAAACGCCGCAAACGTTTTCCACGAATTCGAATTCAAAGGCGGGAATTCGCGCACGGAAAGTTTGTTTTGAATCGAGCGGCGTCGACGGGCGGCGTCGATGAGCGGCGAGATGGATGGCCGCCGGATTCGCTCGAGCGACCGCCCGCCTTCGCGCACGCTGCAGACCGCAGCCGCCGGCCGTCGACGGGAGCGGTCGAGGCGGGCCGTTCGTGTGCAGCCGACCGCACGGGATGGGCGGAAATCAGAGGTCGGCGGCGCTCACGCTCAATTGACGTCGTCCTCATTCGAAGAAGTCCGCCAAGAACTCGGAGATCGCAGCCGGCAGACCGCTCTTCGGGTTCAACGACGACCATCCGGCTTGAAGGAAACGACAATCTCAAGCCGAGTCCAAGCAAATCAAAGCCAAAGCTTTGCAAACATCAAGAGCATTCAAAGCGACCTTCTCGGAAGAACTCGTTTCCTTTGTTCTCTGGACCCCGGCAGCGGACAACGAGCGCCGTCCCACGCACTCATCTCTTTTCGGCGCCCGCGTTCGAAACGAGTCTCCGAATCTCAAATTTCGACCCGAAGACGCCGGCCGGCAGTTCGCGCCGCCCGATGAGTCCTCGGAATTTCTGAACACCCGCGCCGAGTGCGCGACGGAGTCAAACGAGCGAGCGGCGGGTGAGAAGAAGTCGAGAGGTGCGGAAAGGAGGGCGAAGAAGTTGGTCGACCAACGGAAGGAAGAAAGCCGGCTTGTTGTTGTGCTCACCTTCATCGTCCAGCCGCGGTGGGGGGATCGGAAGTGCGCGTTCCGCTCCATTTTCGGCATTTCGCCCGTCGACCGGCCGGCGGCCGAAATTCAATGCCCGAGCACGCGAGGCTCCCTTCGGTGCGTGGATCGACGCTCCGCTGACGCAACGAGGCGGCGGTGGGTGGGCGGCGTGGGTCGAGTGTCGCGGCCGGGCGGCTGACGTGCGGAGCTGAAAGCAGGCGATCGATTCGAGGGCAAGAGAACGGAGAAGAGGCTCCACGGACGGCTTCACGACGCGAACGGCCGGCCGCTCACTTCCGCCCGCCTCTAATGAACGACACCCAATAGCGCCCGCTTTCCTCGCAATTGGATTGGCCCACGGCGAGGCGAGAAACCCGAAGCGAGCGGCCGGCCAGCCAAAGGTCACGTCACAGAGGGCGGAAAACCGAATTGCGCGTCGAGATCATTCGATTAGCGGCCGAACTCTCGAAAGCGAGTGGAAGAACGTGACCGCGATCGCGAACGAAACCATTTCGACGGCCGAATCGAGCGGCGAGCCGCCGAGTCGGAAGTTCGAACTTCCGCCCCGACCCACTCGTTCGCTCGGCCGGCCGAAGGAATCAGCCGCCCATTCACGCCCGCCCGCCCGCCCGCCGCCTCTCACTGCCGCCGCCTTCAATCGGGCACTCCGATCTGCCCCGAATGTCCCGCACGGCACGGCGGACGGGCGACCGGGCGCCAAACCGGCGGCAATTCGTCAACCACCACTTAATCCAACGCCCCGCCGGCCCGCGATCCATCAGTCTTCTCTGGGCAGCCCCGCCGGCTTCTCGCTGCTCCACTCGATAAATCAGAGTCATCAACGAGCCGGCGGCGCCTCGTGGCCGCCCGACCGGCCGAAAGCCCCCGCTCGATCGGCGTCCAGTGGCCGAGCGGCCGAGACGCGATCGGAATGTTTCGCGAATTCGCACCCAATCGTTTTTATTACGAACTTTCGAAACGAACCCAACGGACTGAAGAAGGAGCAGCGAAGAAGCTGGAAGAGGAGAGAAACGAAATGTCCGAGGGTTCAAAGAGAACATTATGGCTTCTCCTTCCAATGAAGAACTGCGCCGATTGGCACACGAATTCGGCACGAAGGGCGGCAATTTGGATGACAGACGGCGGCTTGTCGCCTTCAATTGGAATCTCGAGGATTGCCGACCGAAATCACGCCCAATTTGGGCGAATTGGAGCGGACGGCGGCCGGACAAACCGCAGAACTCTCGGAATTCGGAACAAAACACACGTCCGGGCGAGAAGGAGGGCGATCCGATCTGCCGTCCATTCCGTCGGGCCGTCCAATCAAACGCGGACAGGCGTGCCTGCGGGTACACGTGACGAGGGGCGGACGACGGAGCAAAAAGAAGCGACCGGCCGTCCGCTCGGCCTTCTTTTTGTTCGTTTAATCCAACCGGCCGGCCGGCGGCACTCCCGACCGAACGATTGATCGATTCCGGGCCCGGAAATGTGTAAAATTTGTTGAAAGACGGCCGGGCCGCTTGTCCGCCGTCCAAATGGCCCGCGGATCCGACCGGTCGGCCGGCCGGAAGGCTCATGATCAACCGAAAGCCCTCCAGTTCAAAGGTCGCTCGACTGGAGGGCGGCCGGTGGAGGCGACAAGCCACCGATCATCACTCGAAGCATAAAACAAACGCCGTCCAATTAAAAGAACATCAAACACACGCCTCCCGCGATCTTTGGAGGAGTCAGCTGCCCGCTTTGAGGCCAATTACACGCCGAGGATGGGCTGAATATGAACGCAAGGAAGAGAGGTTATGATGTCGTAAAACGAACGAGGTTCTTCGAAAAGATTCCCCCCGCGTACGTGGAACTCCCGCCTTCCCCCAACCTCCGTGTGGGCCGGCCGGCCAAGCGAATCGCTGGAGAAGAACAAAACCGTTTGGTTTCCGGCTCGACGAATCCGCGGATTCAAATTGGCCCCTCGGATTGGGCGGGCGGACGCCGAAATCGCATTCATCATCGTTTTGCCGCCGACTTGTCGTCTCCCCCGCCCGCCCGTCGGCCCGCCCGTTCCTTCGGACAAATTTGCATGTTGCCGAGTGTCGAGGGAATCGGCGCGAAAACAAACAACCGTCGGGCGAACTCACTTCTTTCGGCTAGCGGAACGGCAGCAGGAAGAATGACAAACAAACGAGAAGAGGCGGGAATCAGGCGATTTGCAGCCGCAAGAAGACCCTCGACGATCTCCGCACTTTGGCCGGCCGGTTGTCGCGACGTGCCCTCGAACGAAAAGTACCGTACGGAAGGCGAGAAGGACGGAGATGCGGGAGGGGCGGCCGCCTGAATGATTCATTTGGCAAATGGAAGGAAAAATCAACTGCGAGCTGCCGAGGTGGCGGCCGACGGACGGCCGGCCGAAATTCGAGCCGTCGGCCACGCGCGCGCCGAGTCGGCGGGAAGATTTGAAGAAATTCGGCGGCGAATATGAGGGACGAGCGAGCGGGCGAATTTCCTCCGGCCATTTGCGTCCGCCGGTTCGCTCTTCCGTGTAAATAAACCCTCCTCCTCCTCCTTCGTGGAGCAATCGGGGCTCGTTTGCTCGAGCACAAGGAGGACGCCAAGAGAGCAAACTCGAAAGAACGCTCCCGCCTGCCAACTCGCAACAATAAGCGACAAATAAAAAGAATTAAAATGCAAGACCAAACGGGCGCTGCTGGACGCCCGCTCTCGCCATCCGCCGACCGTTGGCTGCAGCCGGGCGGAGAATCTTCGGGCCGAAACTTCCGCATTCGGCCGCCCTCCTTTCGCTCGACTCATCTCATTGAACGACGACGAGGACCGGCGATGATGTGCGACGGGCGGGCGGCTTTCGAAAGTCACGCCGACCCAAAGTTCGGCCCGCTCGCCACCCACCAATTAGACGGCCGAGAGGGCTAAAGATCTCGTCGAATCCACCGGCAGGAGTCAACAATCACCGCCGGCAGCAAACAAACACGAATTTAATCGCCGTTCGAAACAAATCCAAGAAGAACTCAACAATAAAAGCGGAGGGTGGGTGGGAGAAGAGGGGCACTAGAACGAGGGGTCTATTGTGGACACTGGCGACTGCACGCGTTCTCTTCCGTCCGCTCGGCTCACTCGAGGTCGTCCGCGTCGACGATCGCCGCCGTCGGCGCCTCGGAGCCGAACGGCGAGGCGGCGGCCACGCCGAATTTGTTCTTCAGCTCGTTCTCGATGCGCTAAACGACGAGCAGCAGGAATGGATGGAAGAAAGGAAGAAGACGTACGGCTTGAGCACGCGGCAACTCGTCGATGATGCGCGGATATTCGGCCGGCATCGTCTGCTGGAAGACGGCGAGCAGCTGCTCCGGCTGGCCGCAGAGGATGATCGCGTTGCACAGGTGCTTCACGCCCTCGTCCACGATTCCTGAACGCGAGAACGAGGGCAATAGAAGGAGGGAAAAGAGGACAAACCCTGTCCGATCAACTCCTCGCCCAGTTGGATTTGTTGCAAGAAATATTGCTGAACTTCGGCGCGGTTCGTGATGTCCGGCAGGTCGGCGAGGCTCTGCTCCTCGCGCGCCACCTCAGCCTGCTTTCGCTCTGCAATCGACGAGAGAAATCAACGGAAAAAAGGGAGAAAATGAACTCACTCTCGCGAATCTTCTGCTTGTAGTCGGGCGCGTGCGTGCGGCAATAATCGAAGTAGAGGGCGTAGCCGACGAACGCCGCCGCCCCGATGCCGCAGGACCACTTGAGGAGGTCGCGGCTGAAGAATCCCGACGGGCCCACTTCTTCGGACATCGCGGCTTCGATCGAATCAATTGAAAAACGAGGAATAAAGGCGGCGGCGAGCAGGCCAGCCCGAGCGGAATCACCGCTTCTTGGCGTGTCTGCCGCCTCAAACTTTCCACTCGGAACCCATCGGCCCATCGCCTCTGGAGTTCATGGGTGAAAAGAAGCAAGAAGTCGTTTGTTTCAATCGGGCGAACCCTCACATCACACCTGCCTCCAGTTTCTGCACAATCAACGTTTATTTTTGGTCTGCAAGTGAAGGTGGGGCCACAACCGCGAGTAAAACACAAGAACTGTCTGGTTATGCGAAAGAAGGAAAGAAATTTGCGCACTTATTACGTCCAACACAATACAAAACGGGGTCTATTTACAGCAGTAAGGCACTACGGAAAAGGCCGTACAACAACCGGACCCTTCGGCCGGGGGCAACAAAGCGGATCGCGATTTGCAAGTGAAATGACTGGACGTTGTTTCGATCACGAGGAAGCCGGGGGACTTACGCGAAAGGGGGGCCATAGAGCGAGTGATTAGAAAGCGGCGGGAAGGGGCGGGATTTGTGGGTTCAAGAGCGAACGGGAGAGTGGAGACGAGGGCGGGCCAAGCCGGCGGGCGGCTACCGCGCCCCTCGTTCCGTTGATATGTTTGGGGTCGTCTTGGGCGTCGATTAGGTGGGCGCGAAGAAGAGAACATGAACGAAGACGTTAAGCTCGAATTCGAACGGCGATCCTTTCGGTTCGAAGTGGTCGGGTAGGGCGGGCATCTGCAAGAACAACCGTTCATTTATGCCCTGCCACTTCCTCGTTGAACTCACTACGAGAAGAGAAGCGTTGATTGTGCAGTCGGGCGGGAAGATGACGATGTTCGGATAGGAAATTTCATTACGAGCGGGCAGGTTTGATGAACCGAAGTTTGATTGGCGACTTCTTTTGGCACGTGGAGTCTACGGAGAGCGGAAACGACCGAGGCGGACGGCCTCGGGACCTGCGCGTTCAGGTCATCGTGCGCCTGCAAGCGGAGAAGGAATGATTTGAAGTGAACGGACGAACACACGACTCGAAGCACACGTCAATCGAACGAACGAACGAACGAAGAGCGGAGTGACCGGCCAGCAGGTCGACGGCCGAATGCCCGCGTGTAAACAAAAGAGAACTCGCCCACTTGCGGTCGGTCGGGCCGATCGGCGCGTGAGGTCAGCGGGCGGCCGTCGTGGTCAAAAGGCGGCGGGCGGGTGGCCTTCGCGCGAACGCCGACGGTCACTCCGCCCGCCCGCCCGCCCGCTCACCTTGACTCGTGGAATTCGGAGGGGACGAGCGGTTTGAGACCGCCGAACGAAACGTGGAAGGCGCCTTCCGCTTGCTCATCCCTCCACCTTTCTGCTCCCGCTCATCTCCTTCCGCCCGCTCCAACACGTGAGCCCCGGCGAGCAGGTCGCAGCAAAATCGAGAGCGACCGACGGGGCGGGTCCGCGAAATTCCGACTGTACGCTCGCCCTCCCGCCCGCCCGCCCCGAAACTCCCGACCGATCGCTCGAGAGTTCGCCGCCCGCTCGCCCGCTCGCCTTTGAGCAAACGACCGCCACGTCGATCGGCGGCCGCCCAAAAGCGGACGGGCGGGCGGACTGTTTGATTTGCGAACAGCCCAGCGAGGAGTGACGGCCGCCCGATGAACTCGCGAACGGACACGAGCGATCGGCGTGGAGAGCAAGCGGATAGCCGGCGGAACACAAACGATCGACGAGCAGAAACAACGAGGCGAATCTCCGTGCATTTGCATCCCGCCGCTCATCCAATTAGGCGGCGGAAGGGAGCAGCGGGCGATCGGCGGGCGGGAGGAATGATCCGATCGATTGGAAGCCCAAGAAGGATTTCTTCTGCTTCAATGGAGTCATGAGAACTGTTCGCCCACTTCTTTCAACGCCCAAGATCTCCGCTTTCAATTCGAAAGGAAAGGCCAACGAGGAGATCTTATCGCCTACCTTTCTTCCTTCCGCTGATGCAACCTCCCGCTTTTGTGAGTCAAACGGATGTGCAGTGGACGGAAGGGAAGCACCGGCAGATGATTCGAACGTCCGCTTTCCGCCTCTTGATAACGAGTGATTCGGGCAACACAAACAGAAAGAAAGCAGAACAAATCACGTCCCCGAGTCATCTGCAGGTGATCGACGCGCGCGGACCGGAAGCTCGCGCTCCTCCAAAAAAAGAAGAGCAGCGCCGCCGGCGTTTCGATCACGCGCCTCCGATCAATTCGACGAACTCGTGATCAAACGGGCGGGCAGGTGATTCGAAAGCAGAAGACAAACGAGTTCTCCTCGTAAATGGTCGCTCCGACGACCTCCTGCAAGCGAAACGATCGATTCGCTGCGAATCGTACGGCCGTCGATTCTTCTGGCCGCAAACAGCCGAAAGGCGGCCGAATCGAAGGGGAGGCAAGCGAAGCGGGAAGAAGGTGTGGCCGTCCGCTTTGTACGGACCGCAAAAAGGTGAATAATGGGCGACCGCAGGGCAAGGAGGAGTGGAATGCAAAACAAACACGACTTCCCTTTTCTGCCGATCGTCCTGCTTTGGTTTCAGGGTGCGGCCGTGAGCGTTCCACCTTTGAGAGAAGCATGAATCACTCGGCAAGAAGAGAAACTCCGCACCTTCCTTCGCTTTCCTTGAAGTTCTTGCTGGCTGGCCTTGCTTGTGGTCTATTGTTGGCGAATGACTTACGAATCTGCAGGAGAAGTGATACGAAGCAAAGGCAGTAACTGCGGGGCTTACCAGCAACGCCCTGCAAGTGAAGAGGAACGAACCTGATCAACTGCCCGCGAACTCCCTCCCTTCGGCCGGCCCCGCTTGTCTGGCGCCGCATAGCGCAGTGGAAAAGACAAAGGATTGCAGAGCTCCGATCTCCGGTTTAGTAGTCCCGGCTGGTCCTTCACGTCGACCGATTGGGGGGAAAAACAACCGGTAAAGCAGAAGACTCCCGATTTACACGCCTTCCGCTTCTTCAAACGATGCGCAAGGTACTAAGGATCGGGAACACCCGTTCGTTTTGCTCGTTTCAAGCTTTCTTGTTGTCATGCGGCTCGTCTTCTGTCAACAGCATTGCTTTCTACGAAAAGACGTGGCCAATGTTCAACGAATGCCAGTAATTGGAAGTCCAAGTTCCAACTCGAGCACGCTCAATCCCGATGAAAGACGCGTGTGGTCGTTCCGAGAAGCGGCTTCGAGGCGGCACAGTCGCGTGTTTCCGAACCAACGGCCCCAAGCGGGTGATGTGCGGGTTCGTGTCTGCTCGTGACCCGAGTGATGTCAACTCTTCCATTCATTCAATCTATTCATTCAACTGGGATCCACGAGTCGAGCAAAACAAACCCCAATTGCCGAGATGTTCGTGACTCACGAACGGGTTGAACTGAACGTCATCCTTTCTTTTTTTGCGTTCTTAGTAGAGTCCAAGATATAAACGAACGGGAGTGTTCAGTTGGATTGACATTCGAATGTTTTCTGACTCCCGAACGACGTCCAATGGTCGGTCGATCAGTGAGGGGAACAAAAGAGATTGGGGCTTCCCGCTTGTGCTCATCCGACGCGGGGATTAGTCGCGTCTTTCTGACCGCTTTTGTTCGCCGCCGTGACCTCATGAACGAGTGGCCGAAGTTGGAAGGGGATTCCGCTAATCTCCGCCTCTCGGCCGGCACTCCATCGGCAGCACAATCGAGTTCTGGGCGGTCGTGAAAGCGGGCGTTATTTTGGGTGGAGATTGTCCGAGTGGACGGTGGTGTTTACTCTTTGTTCCGCGTTCCTCCCCCCCTTTGTGCGCCCAGTCGAACGTGTGTTGGCCGTTCGGTCGAGTGTGGACTTCGGCATTCAGTCGACCAGAACTCATTTGAGTGTGCAGTGCAGTCGCCCGATTCGTCTGCCCTTTCCACTCACCGCTTTTAATCAACGCCCGTTCCTGCAACCGCTCTTCCTCGTTTAATCGTTCGTGCAACGGCATCGCGTGCACCCAATCCCCGCGGCACGTTGCAGGAGTCCAATCCGGGGACCCGCCCGCGATTATCCGCCCTCCCCCTTTCGCTCGCGCTCATCGACTTCGCTTTCAGTCCACCCGCCGGCCGTCCTCCCGACCGCTCGCTGCTCACTTCTGCTCTCTTCTTCGGCTTCAATCACGTCGTTCCGCGCCATGATGTCTTCTGCGATCGACCGAATGCGACGAGGGAGCGTGCCCGGCTTCAGTCGGTGAGTGTTCTCTTCTCTTTCTCCCGAAGAGAAGTGGGATGCAAAGATCTTCGTCCTTACTCCATGATATCACCGGGCAAGGGGAGCTGTTTTGTAACTCCTAATGGCTAACCATAAGCGGCTTTCCGCCTTTTTCGCCCACCCGCGTGCTGCAGCGCTCATCGATCAACCACGAAATGGAGGTCGAAAATTCGGGAATGTTTTGATCCCGAAGGTTGATCCAAAGCCGCCGGGCGGCTCCAAATGCGGGCCGCAAAGAAGCCATTTGGTTGATTGGGAAGCGGGATTTCGTTCCAAACGTTCGAGAGCTCTCCGGGGAGTTCGCCGAGCAGCCGCCGGAATCCCCACGCCGAAGGGAACAAACAAACGAGTGCAATTAGTCGACCACCTCCTTCCGTCCCGTCCATCCACTGGCGTCTTACGGTCGGCCTGTCGGGCGGTCGGTCGGGGCGTTCGGGGTTCAATCCGTCTGCTGGCCGCCGATTAGTCGCCAATTCACGGGGATTCGTTTTGTTTTGCGCGCCGTTTGGAGTTTGGTCACCCGCTTTCGACACGCGACCCCTCCGATCGAAAACAAGCGGCACATTCGGGCGATTCACGCTTTCTTCGAACTTCTTCCTCCTTTCTTCAGTTGGGTGGTCAACCGAACGCGGAAGAAGCGAACCGAAAGGTCGTGCAATCAGCGGCGGATTAGCGCGCAGTTGGGGTGAACGTGTGACGACGATTAGACGGTCCGGGATTATTCCGAATGTCCTGACGTCTCCTCCCTCCCGCACCCGCGGGTCGTTCGTTCGATTTCTCGACGTTTCACCCTCCAAGAGCTCGGAGATTAAGCCGAGGACAAACGAGAACAGAAGACGTGAACATCACTCCGTCGACCGGTCGGTCGGTCGAGTGCTGGAATCATCACGTTTCTGGGCGGCCAAATTTGTGCGTTTGGTCGGTCGGGCGGGCGGCTGCAACGCGCGTGGCGTCACGTTGGGCGCCCAATCCGCCGGCCGGACGTCAAAAGGCGGCAGCCGGGCGGCGGATGAGTCAAGCGCGAGCGTTCGGCTCACCCGTTCAGCCGCCCCTTACGCCAATCGGCGCTTCCGGGAAACTTCGCAAATCGCCGCCTTTTGGGCCAAGCTGCTTCGAGTTGCGCGTAGTCGGACGGTCGCCCAAACGGGAGCAGGCGGCTAATCGCTCAACCCGCTCGGCCGCTGACGTACGCGAGCGGCCGACGGCGCGAATAAAAGCGGCCGGTCGGTGGGGTGGTCGAAAACAATCATTCCGTTTCCTCTCTCCGCTCCTCGACCCTCACGATGCTCTCCTGGAACACGAACTTTTCCAGAATGCCCGCCGTCCGTGGAATGCTCCTCCGACCCGAGGACCTCGCCGTTGCGGAGGTCGAGCTGGACGCCCAGTCGTTAAACTTCGCCACCATCAGGAATCAAGTGAGTCCACTTCGCCCCAAAGATCACTTACTCGACTTCTCTCTGCTTTCAGCTGCCTGATCCTACGATCTACATGTTCATTTGTTTGACGGCCGATCTCGCTCATTTGGGTGCTCGCCGGCTTCATCCTCTACAAGGCAATCAAGAGCTGCCGGGCCACCAAGAAGGAAGGCCTCCTGCCCAAGAACATCGACAAGTACGACCGGCTGGAGTCGGGCCTCGAATCCGACTACGACGACACGGACTCGCTGCTCGGCGACGAGTACGAGCCGCAGTGGGTGCCCGACGCGGTGATCGTCGTGAAGGGCGACGGCGGCGTCGTCAAGAAGCAGTCCGTGGATGTGCGCACCTTCCACGCGCCCCGCTTCAACATCCAGCGTTGGCATTCGATTCCGAACGTGTACGAGAACCACGATTACGTTTAATCTCCTCCCTCTGCTTTCTTGTTTGTTGTTGCCATCAGCCCGCATTTGCCAAACACGTGTACTCACTCCTCTCTCTTTTGTAATGACCGCATCGACCTTCACGATCGATCTCGTTGTTTGGAGGGTCCGCCCTCCGGCATATCCGCCTTGCGCCCCAACGGCCACTCGCTTCGAGTGTCCGCAGGAACCTCACTTTTCTCTCTCGATCTCTATTGTTGTTTGTTTATGCAAATAAAAGAAAATGGATGAATGTACCAGTAGAAAGAAAGAAGAAACGTAAAGCTGCGTTGAGGACCACGCGGAGCGGCGGGCAGTCGGCGAGTCACGGGGCAATCCAAACACATTCGGGAGTGTTCACCGTCAGAAGTGAACGTTCCGGTGGTAGCGACTGCTGTTGTCCGAGTAGAAGCTGGAGGGCGAGAGGCCGAGCGACGGGCGGTAGGCGGTGAACTGCATTCGGTGGTCCCGCAGGAGGCCCCGCCGGCGGAGTTTGGCGGCGGTCGATTCGCGCCGTCGGAAGAGGTTCATGCAAAGGACGGTGATCCCGAACAGAAGGACGCCCAGCACGAGGAAGGCGGGCCCGAGGAAGATGAGGAAACTCTTGTGCGAATCCGAACGAGCGGCCGGCTGCGCGCCCTCCTCGCTCAGCTCCACGGGACTGAGCAACGTTTGGGTCAAGGCGCCGATCGAATTCTCGTTGAAGGCCGACTGTTCCATCAGAACGTTGTCGAGGATGATGGGAACGAGCGAGGAATTGAGCGCGCACACACTGAGCCCGTAAGAGCGTTGCGTCACATCCAGCGCGTTCTCCATGCTGAATTCGTACGGGCGTGCACCGAATGTGTCCGCTTTTTTGTCCATTTTCTGCAACAGCGGGGTTATTTCGGGCCGTGCAGAGGATTAATCCTGCACTCACGTTAATACTCAACATTGCGTGTTCTTTGGACGGCCGCTTGGCGAACGAATAAGCCGGCCGAGAGGCGCCGCCGCCGCCGCCCCCTCTTGCCGACAGCTCGCCGAACTCCAGGTAGAGCTTGTCGTAAGCCGAATCGTTGCGCAACAGCGAGGCGATGGTCGCCGAATACAACCGAAGAGTTCTCGTCTTGTTCTCGTAGACGGCGCGGAGGTCGCCCACGGACGGGCAGAAGACGCCGCGGATGCACGGAACGTCGTGCTTCGGGCACTCACACCTGCAGTCGATTGAATGCAAGAAAGAAAGATGGAAAGGGAAACAAACCGAAGATCGTCCACGCAACCGAATTCACACACAACACCGCTCCGCTGCTTGCACGGCGTCGAGCTCTTCGGTTGGTGCAGCCGAACGTCTTCGCCCCTCGCCCGTCCCTCGCCGCTCTCTCCGCTTTGTGTCGGCGGGGTTGTGAACGCGACGAGGTCCACTTTGCCCGCGAGTGCGCCCTCGGAAGGCGAGGAGGCGGCTGGAGTGGTCGTCAGGGCGGGAGTTGTGGTCGTCGTCGTCGTGGACGACGAGGTGGAGGTAGTAGAGGAGTCGGTTGTGCTCTCACTCCTGAACACCTTGGCCACGGTGATGTCCTCGAGGTCCTCTTGGCCCTCGGTCGGAACGGGCGTCTTCTCCTCGCCCTCCAGTTCGCCCCCGTCCGCGAAGTCGTTCTCGGGGGTCGTCCGCTCGCTCGCGTTCAGCGGGATCACCGCGTTCGTGCTCAACTGGAAGCAGACGAGAATTCAATCGAATGTTCGTTTTTGCTCACCGTTTTGCTGTGCTTCTGCTGCGGGATCAACTCGTCGGTGGCCGCCGGGGCGCCGTCGGACTGGACGATCCCCAACGCCGACTTGACGACCGCGTTCCCGCGGGCCACATTCGTGCAATTGTTGCCTTTGCACTCGACCACCGGAATGAACGGATGCGATGGGCCGTCCTCGATCTTCGCACAATCGATGCAGTGAAGGGCTAAAATGGAGGCGTAAACGGGGGACCTGCAGTTTAGGTGGTGAGAGTTCACACAAAGAAGAACGGATCGACCACTTCATCTGGGCAGTGAAACGTTTTGAACGCGTTCGCTTCTCTCAAAACTGCACGCTAATCCGTCTTTTTGTTCGCTCGCTCGCACAAAAGAAGAATGGAATGGAGGTCGAACCTCACAGCGCCCAATTGGCTCAGTGGCAGAGCGTCTGTCTAGTACGCCGTTGTGGAGTAGTGAACAGAAGGTCACTGGTTCGATTCCAGTATTGGGCAGCATCTTTTTGCTTTTTTGCAATCATTGACCAGTCGTTTTGCCTCTGTTCGTCAAGCTCTTCAAAGTCCAAGAGCTCACCGTCGCCCGGACATTCGGCGCAGATGAACGGAACGACGGGCACAACCTCGAACGGGAGTTTTGCCCGGTTGAGCGAGTAGATGCCGCAGATCTGGAGCCCGTACTCGATGCCCGGCCGGGCGATCAGCTCGCTGTTCGTCACGTTGCCCGGGATCTTGAACTCTTCGCCATTGATGATCTTGCGCGAGAGGAATGGCCGGGCGCCCTGCAATCGGCAAAATCTATCGAATGGATGGACGGCACTCACAATTTGATCGGCAAGTCCGTACTTCAGAATGTAGTGAAGCGGTTGGAGCTGCTTGGGCGGTTGCCAAACGACCATCGCCTTCCCCTCGCGGCCCCACACGTCCACCACCTCGGCGCACTGGGGGCCCATTTCTTTCTGGCAGAACTTGAGGTCGGGGAACTTGACGCAATCGAGCTCGACGGACGCCTGGATGTCGTAAGAGTCCACACGCACACAGCGGGGCAACATTCGCACTTCCACGAGGATGCGGCACTTCTCCTGGAGCACTTCGATCGGCAGATTCAAGTGCATCCGCGCCCCGCCCTCCACCAACTCCACCCGCGGCTGGGCCAGCTTGTCCTCGGGCGTCTGGCAGCGGATGGGGAAGGCGATCGGCTGCTCGTAGCCGTAGACGTCCGCGTCGTCGTAGCCGCGCGGGTTGTGCCACGAGACGAACACGTGCAGCGATTGGTCGTCCGACGACTGCCGCGGAGTGTCCAGGCGGATCTGAGCGAGAATGAAACTGCGGGAACAATCGAAAGAAAGCTCACGGATTCGGGCGGGACGACGAAGCGAGGCAACGCAACGGGGATGGCCCGTGGCCGGAAGACGACCAGCTGGAGCGCGGGGTCGGTGGAGCGGAGGACGACGATCGCGCGGAACTGGTAGTCGCGGCACGCGTCCGGCACGTTGAACGTGATCTGCGGACTCGACGAGGCGCCCTGCAAGTCGGAAAGAAAAGATTGAGAAAAGGTACGGACGAGAACTCGCCGCAAACACCCAATTCTCGACATCGCCGCTGATGGTCGAGTACCTGCAAGCAAGAAGGGTGGAAATAAAGAGAAATGATTTGTTACGCACTCAAAGACGTAGATGAAAGCCCCGTTGTAGGGCTCCATTTTGATGAGGATCGTGCGGACGTCCTTGTACGAGGTCTCCACGTGCGGCACGGCCCCGACCATCGAGCGCTTCATCAACTCTTCCGTCACGGCGTTGCAGGGCTGCAGCTCGATGGAAAGCGGGCAGTTGCAGTAGACCGCCTTCGGAGTGCCCGCCATCACGCACTTCGTGTAGCACTCCACGGCACACCGCGCTCGACGACTCGCGAACGGCGGCGGCGGGTTCTGGGCGTCGAGAGTCCCGATCAGGAGGAGGAGGAGGAGTGCGAGGATGGCCGCTTTCATCGCGCCCATTCCCTCGACTCAAACGAAGCTACAGCTTGGAGGATCGCCTGCAAACAAAAAAAGATGCCGACGAAAGCGGGCGGCAGATCGGAAAGCGGAAAATTGGGGGCGATTAGCCGCCAGCGAACACACGAAATGCCCGCTTCTTCCTTGAACAAAACGGTAATGACCGGCGCGCACTCGGAAGAACGCGCGGTAAGTGCTCCCTCTCTTTCCTCCTCCTTCCTTTGTGCGCGGAAAGCGAAATTTCCGCCGGCAAAAAGAAGTCGGTGGGGAGCGAGTCGATCGGTCGTCCACCTGCGGAATTTCCGGAACGTGGGCGGCAGGTGAGCGGAACACGCGGGCGATCGACCGAACGGTCGAGTGGACCGCCCGGGGGATCGCCCGGCGGCATGCGCGAGAAGCAGGAAGAAACGGCGGGTTGCGCAACTCGTGCAAACAACCGAGTGGACGAAGCGGATCGGTCGGCTGTTTGCAGAACGTTTCCCACGAATCGCCTCCAACCGCGTGCTAATTGCCGTCGAGGGGCACGAGCGGGACGCCCGAAACCATTCGGGAGTTTCGAACGAAAGCCGCCCGCCGATCGCGCGTTCCGCCTCGTTAGCCGCCGGCGACGCCGAAGTGCGGAGAAAACGGGCGCCGTTCTCGTCGACGGGATTACGCGATTAATAACGAAAAGAATCGAAAGCGATCATCACTCCGCCGCCGTCTCGCTTTCGCCCTCTCGAACGTCGTCGCGAAACAAAAGCAGCGAGATCCTCCTTACAATCAATGAATGGGAAGCCGCTAATAGCTGACAGCGAGAGCTTATGTCAGCATACAAAACGACCGCTCGCTGTCGTCAAGTGACGCGAGAAGAAACGTTGGCACAAGCGAAAGAAACGACCGGCGTTCATCCAGCTTGAGGGGCAACTCAAATCCAATACTCGCAGCCTCAAACCAGAGCAAACCGATGGGAAATTACGCAACGAATGGTTGAATTAATTAAACGGCGATCATTTCTGACCTCAAAACAAGCGACGAATTCGATCCGTCGGGCGGGCGAACCACTTTGCCGTCCGCCGGCTGCCCACTTGTTGCCGAAAGCAAAAAAGGTCAACAGTCGCCGTTCACAGTCGGTGGTCTGCGCGCAACGGTCGAATTTGGGGGCGGCGAGTGATCGCCCTCGTGGATTTTTGTAATCCTCCAGTCAGAAGGGAGGCAAACTTCCTCCTTTCTTCCAGGCGAGTGTTGGGGTGTCGAAAGGCGGGCGGGCGGCGATCAAGAACCTCCCGTCGTTGCCGCCGACGGCGAACGAACGAAACCGCCCGTCCGCGCGCTCATTATTGCCGCCCGCCCGCCGGGCAGTCGCCCTCCGAACTTCGAATTGCGTTTTGAATTCCGAGGAGAAAACTCCTCCGTTTCCGCCCGCCCGATCGATCGGCAGGAGGGATTGTTGCATTCGGACGGCAGGCACACGAACACGCAATCTAACAAACACCCGCACACGGAAGACCGTTCGTTTATTTCGGACAGTCAATCTTCAACGGAACGTCGGTCCCGGGATCGCGTTCTGCGGGGATCAACCGCCGGTAGTCCTCGAGCACTTCGTTTCGTCTCTGCTCCACTTGTAGGACGACCTCGGAGTTCAGTTCGCTCCAATCGGTCGTCCAGTTCAACCGAACGGCTTCCTTCTGCGGTCCGAAGAGGCGGGCAAGAGCGACGATGTTCCAGAAGGCCTCCAAACGAAAAGTGAGTGAAGGAAAGAAAGGTGCCCTCACCTGATCGAAGCGATGACACTTGCGAAAGTGCAGACGGCCGCCGTCTTTTTTGCAGTAGATTTGAACACCCGGGGGAGAGATGCAGTCGGGGGTCATTGCGCACAAGTAGAACCTTAACAGACGAGTAGATTATGTCTTACGTTCCTGCCACTCACCACTTAAGGACGTAACGAGTGTACGGAGCATCGGCAACAAAGAGCGTGGACTCGAGTTCGGCGATCTGCGTGATCACCTGCGGAAGCGGCAGCCATCGGAACATTCCTGAACGACGGAGAATCAAATGATACCTTCTTCTCGCTCTTGTTTACCCGGCTGAGTGGTCGCAAAGACCGAGTGCTCGGCGGGGCCGATGTTCGTGAACGGCGGGATCTTCCCGTTGCGCACGCCCTCCACGAACGCGTACAAATCGTTGCTCTTCACTTGGATCGACGCGTCCAGAACGAAAAAATTCGTGATCTTCTCGTCGTTCAACACGTCCTGCAATCTTTGCTCTTCTTTTCCAAAAGAATGGAGGGCTTGCCAGCATGAGCAGCTTGGACGCGTAAGTTTGGAGATTCGAGAAGTGCAAAGGAAAAGCGGAGAAGTTGAAGCGGCGAAGTTCCACGCGACACCACGAGCGCACTTCTTCCGCCTCAAAACAGAAAGGAGATCATCTATTGCGTTCTTCCAGTGACCACTCACGTCCTTTTCGGTCAGCCCGATGTCGTTGTAGAGGATCAATGCAGTCGGGTAGTGGGCGCGGATGCTTTTGATCAACACTCGGGACTCGCCCAAGTGATTGGTGGAGGCGTACGTGACGAAGACGGGCGACCAGTCGGCGGCCGACTTGTTCAGCGAGTCGGCCAGCCGGACACTCCGCGCGTCCGAATCCAACAGTCGCTGCTTCTTGAGGCCCGCGTACAGGCCGCAGTCGAAACGACGGCTCCGAACGACCCGTCCGTTCGAGTCGAGGCCTTCGAAACAGAACTAAGGCGAGAGCTCAATAATTAGTCAAGAATTTAAACAAACGTTTTCTCCGTGGCAAAGGCACTCCTCGGCTGTTAGTCGGACTGCAAGCAATTGTATGACTGGTGTAAAAGCAGTGCTTGCCGTCTGGTTTGCCCGTCCACTCGTCTTCGGGCCAACAAGCCCAAAGAATGAGCAAAAAAATAGCAATAATAAACGACATAATTTTTAGACGAGGTCCGTGCATTCCAGCGCCCGGTTGATAAGGAAGAGAGCGCGGTTTCTGCTAGTTAGCCAGAAAACAGGCGCTCATTGAATAAAACCGATAGACGAGCCGCCGCAACCTCGAAAGTCGAATATGACTTCTCTTCCTGCTTTTTGGCGGGTCGCCGTCCGCGAGCCGGAAGTTATCGAGCGCCGCAATCGGTCAAAGCAAGCGAATGCTTCGGAGGGGAATGCGCGGGATAATCAGTCGGCGGCAGTCGGATTCATTCCACGCTTGTCGTTCCTTTTTGGAAAGCAATCACGAATTCTAACGAAACTCTTTTGTAGCCACGCGACGTCTATAATTTCATGCAAACGCATACAAACGCGTTACCATTTTCGTCTGTGCACGTGTTGAGGACGTGGAAGTCGGAGTGATCGTATTCTTGCGATTGAGTTTTGTCCGTGCTTTCCATTTCCGTGTTGTTCGCTTGAATGTGAGGGAACGACGATCGTTTTCTTGTTCTCGACAGGAGATCAGCACCTTTCAGACACCCACTTCCTCTTTCCGCCGTTTGTATGGCTTCTCCGTCTGTTTTTTACTGAGCGGAATACAAAACAAAAGAAAGAACAACGCACTTTCGGAAAGTGCAGAGGATTCTGATTCACCGCTTCAAGCATCAGAAACCAACACAAAAACAACGAACAAGCCAGCGAACAAAAGGAATAATTGACCTCATTAACGGTGTTTGTTGTTGTTAGGCGCATCTTCTCGCTTGTGCCCAAAAATGAAAAATCGCGGCTCGTTTGGTCATTCCGCCCTCCACTCGCCCGACTGCGAAGAAGTGAGTCAACGGAAGAGCAAACAGGCGAGCGGCAAGCGGGCGGTGGATCAGTCATGAGTAAACCTCAAGGAGGAGCGGGGAGGAGAAGAGGATGATAACACGAGGGATGGTCGCCGTCTTGCTCGTTGCGGGTCGCTCGTTTACGACGCCGCAGTCCCGCCGGCCGGCCGCGCTTCGGAATTTGCATTCGGGCGAGAATTCCGCTCGGTTATTCTCGGCGAGGAACGTGGGAAACGCGGGCGTTTACCGTGGACATTTCCGTCCGTCTGGGCAAACGTTTGTTCCTCATTCGTTCGTCTGACGTCTAATCCCTCGGCTTTCAACACCCTTCAAAATGATTTCATTCCATTCGATTATTTTTGGCTTCGAGTCCACCAGACGAGGGGGGGGATTAGCGAAAGGCGGAAGGCCGCCGATTGCCGGACATCCGCCGTCGGCTTTCCTCACGTCGGAAATCCGCGGTTATTCACGTCCGACCTTCCGGCTCTCGATTTCTTCCGCCTTTCGAGTGCGGGCGGCTCAAACACTCGAGCGAGCGGAAGATCCACGGAAGGAAGGCGGGCGGGCGGGCAGGCGGGCGGGAGTCAAAGACGAAGCGGCCCGCCGGTCGTTAGAGACGACCGGGGAAAACCGCCGATTGTCCCGCGCACGCCCGCCGCCGCCTCCTTCGGCTCGTGTTTGCCGAGCTGGGGCCCGCTTGCGTTTTTTGTTTGCCGCATCGTTTCTTCTTCTTCGCTTCGTTTTGTTCCGTTGCGTCGTTTCCATTCCGCCCGCTAGCCGCCTTCCAATACTCCCCTCTATTGCTCAATCAATCAATTGCTCACTCAATCGATCGGGTCGAAATGCCGGGCGAGATATCCGACCCCCGACTGAAATGGCTCGTTCGGATGATGAGTTCGGTGGGCAAATGTAAGCCGTGTGTTCTCCCTGCTTTCTTCCAGTGCTTTCTGCTCGTCATCCCTGTTTTCAATTATTCTCCCGCTCTAATCGCAACGTTCCCACTCGCTCGCAAGTGCACCCTTCGTTCATCCGAACTGTGCGGCTTCGCGAAGAACGGCGCGCACCGGGAAAGCGGCCCGAAATCCCACCGTTCGGGGGCTTCTCGAACGCTCGAATTGCGTCGATTAATCCCGCCCGTCTGTGGGAGAACGAAGAAGGAAGTGGCGGCCGCCGTGGACGGCCGGATGGTTGGGCACTCCGCCCCCCCTTCTTTGCGTACGGTTGCTTCTCGAGCATTCCGCGGGTTCGCACATCAATTAGAAGGGGGGATTAAGTTTGTTGCCGGGCGACTCCAATTCCGCACGTTCGCCGCGTGCCTCCAATTCGATTCGTCCGCCGCCTCCAATTGGAATTGCGGCCGGCCGACTGTTGACTTCTTCCCACTTTCCTTCCCGCGATCCCTCCATTCGAGGCGGTGGAGATGACGGCGCCTCTTTTCAGCCATGTCCGTCGATGCGGAGATCGTGCGCGTGCGGGAGGCGATCAAGAAGGTGCACGGGACGATCTTCGGCCTCACGAACGGCCTCCAAAACATCACGCAGGTCATCGACCGCCGGCTGGACGGCTTCACGCAGGAGGTGGAGGGCGTGCGCGGCGACGTCTCGAACGTCCGCATGGGCGTCTCGCACATCACGCAGAAGGCAAGAGGAGTTTGTGTTCGTTCTAATCATCGTCTTCTTTCAGTTCCCCAACCACGCCGTCTACTTGAGCGCTCTTTTGTCGATCGACCTCCTGATTTGGCTGGTGGCCGGCTTCCTGCTCTGGCGAATCATCCAGAACTGCCGCTACGGCGTGAAGAACTCCGATCAGATCATTGCCGAGTACGAGCAGCTCGTCCACCACCCCGAACTGATGGACATCCACGTCCACTTGGCCAAAACCCGCCGAATCCCGCCGCCCACCGCCGTCGTGGTCGACCGGAAGGGCCGGTCGATCCCTCTGAACATGAACCCTCGCCGGCCTGACCGTCTGGAGGACGAGTTCGGATCACCTTCTGAACCGCTCCTCTCGACCATCGCGCTCGCCCGAAGAACGCTGGCCACCCACGAGCGACCTGTGAAACGAGTGGGCAGAAAAAAGTTCAATTGGAATCTTCCACGGGTCTCAGCTTCACGCAATTCAATCGTTTCCTCGCTATTCTTATCATCCATTCGTTAAACGAATAAACGCTGGCCATGTTCTTTGCGGATGCAATCTTCAAATAAAGGAAAACGGAGACCACTCACGTTAAGGAGCAGTCCGGTGAATGGCGGTGCGAAGACTGTCCCGTTTAGCCCACAAACGGCGAGCATTTTGCAATCGGAAACAGAAGGCGACCAACGGCTTTCCGAATTCGGAGCAGGCCGAACGGAAATTCGTTGGATGATGACAAGTGAAGCAGCAGGCAGCCCCCAAAGGCAGCTGGGCAAACAGCCCGCAGACCGGCCGCTCCATCGACTCCTCATCGTTTCAATCAACTGACGCATTCCGCTCGACAATTGGGCCCGTTCAGCCCCCACACGCCGAACGGCCGCCTGTTTGTCGTTCGCCCCATCGCCCCTCCGATCACTCGCCCCTGCCCACGCCCCGCAGCTGCACTCACCGCCGAGTTCTGCCATTCGCTTCGTATAAAATGCGGGCATCGACGGGCAGAAGTCACCGCTTCTCGTTGCCTTCTTTCCCCTCGCAACAATGCAGTCCGCTCTTCTCCTCCTCCTGCTC
This sequence comes from Aphelenchoides fujianensis, assembly GCA_024699865.1. NCBI lineage: Eukaryota > Metazoa > Nematoda > Chromadorea > Rhabditida > Aphelenchoididae > Aphelenchoides > Aphelenchoides fujianensis. The sequence goes on along the minus strand of JAMPIO010000085.1, from coordinate 165,793 downwards.
CCGCTCTTCGCCTATGCGCAGACCAACGAGACCCTGTATTTTGACAATGAAGAGGACTTCGCGCTCGCCCAGTCCGTCCAGCACAACATCAAGATCGAAGGCTCGAGCATCGACGGCGACGTGATCATCGACGGGAACGGCGGTCAAGATGTCACCATCTCGGGATCGCGCATTCGAGGCAACCTTTACTTCTCCAATGTTCGTTCATTCCTCCTTCTTCTCCATTGATTCCAATGATTGCAGGGCTGCGCGATCTACAACGACATGGTCCACGAGTGCGATCACTCGTCCCGCCGCATGAACGCGATGGAGCGCACCCGCCTCCGCAAGCGGGTCCACGCCCTCAAGCGCGCCAAGAAGGTGACGAAGACGGGCGGCAAGAAGAAGGCGTCGCACAAGAAGGCGGCCGCCAAGGGAAAGAAGCCGACCCGCAAGAACACGCGCAAGAACCGCAAGCAGGTCGGCAAGCGCAACCGCATGGCCAACGCCCCTCGTCGCCGCAACAACAAGCGCGGACGCAAGACGGCGCACAAGAAGGCTAAGAAGCATGTACGTGGAGCGCACCTTCCTGGCAGCTTCTCGCCCTGCCACACCTGCCACGGGGAGCAAGGCGGCGAGCACGGCGGCTGGTACTAAACGAAGCGGTCACATGTGTTGAACTTTTCTAAATAAACTTTTATCAATGGCTTCCCCGCTCCTTCCCTCTGGACTACAGCAAACAATCGTTGGATTCAAAGTAGGAAACGCGAGAGCGTTGGTGGACGGTTAGCCGCTCGCCCACTCGCTTCTTTTCGAACTCATTTTGCTGCCGGATGCAGGGCGGCAAGCCGGAAGAGGGCGGAGGGCCGCAATCCAGCGGGTTCGGGCAGAACTGCTCTCCGCGATGCAGTCGGCTGCCGAGCTCCAAGTAGCAGGCCTCCATCGCCTCGTAGTAGAAATTCCGAAGCGGGAGCGAGTGGAACGCCCGTTTGACCTTCGAATTCCCGCCGATCCGCTTGCTGAACGCCGCGTGGACTCCCGAGTAGTCGATTTCCGTCACGTAGGAGTCGAGCGGGTGGGTCTGCAACAAACAAGAGTAAGCAAGAGCCGAGTGGATGGCCGAACGAACCCAATTGCCGTCCAGAACGTAGCCGCGCAAGTGAAGGAAGATCGCCTCCTTTCTCGTCCAACTGCACGTGTTCGAATCCTTTCAACAGCTCCGTCCTCTTCCAGCTCGGTTGGGTGCATCAATCCCTCCTTCGTTCTCTGCGGGATGACGGCCGTCTTGCCCGGAACGATGCACCCCGAAGCCGCCGAAAGAGACGTGAGCCAAAGTGTCCGTCAAATTAAAGTCCTTCGGATCACGGGCTGCAATCAATGAAAGCCGTAAGAAGTGAGGATCTTCGCCCAGCCTACCGAATTTGATCCACGTCCCGCCGTTTCGCATGAACTCGAAGGAGGCGGCCCGCGGGATACCACCGACTCAAACCGATGAGCTCGTCGTGGATCGAGCGGAAGTGGCGAGGGACCAGGACGTCGTCGAAATCGGCGAAGATAACGAACTCCGAGCGGCGATATTCGTACAGGCACTCCGGTGTTGGCACGATCTGGTTGAAGAATTCCGTCTCTCGGTTCGGGTACTCGCCGTTGATCTAACGAAGAAAGGAAGGATGGATGAAAGGTTAGAAGGAAAAACACAAACCAGCGAAGGCATCACAACTCCGTCGGCCAAACGCACAATCCCCAGCTGCTCGTAGTGGCCCAAGATCGTGTGAAGATCGCGGAGGACCGAAATGATCGGCAGGTGGAAGAAATCCACTCCGTGATGCAGGTACAACTCGATGGCCGTCAGGGCGACCCGCCAGTTCTCGAATGTGAACAGTCGGGCGAAGCAAACGACCAGGTTGTGCTTCTTCTTTATCGGATGACGCATGGGGATCTAAAGGGATGCGTTGGAAGAGGAGATGGATGAATAGTGAACTCACTTCAATCTTTTTCTTCTTCGCCCAATCGAAGCCGAGAGACGGGCGAGTGGAAGGGACAATCGATGAGAACATTCCACCAGCGGCACATCTTCGCGCCGCCCATCATCTCCACCTTCGCGCCTTCCACGCGATCGCCCAATTGATTCGAGCAGAAGATGGGCGGCAGATCGGGGGATTGCGGGGCCATTGCGATCAATCGGACGATGTGCAAATTTTCAGTCCTAAACACGCAGAACTTTCAACGTCAACCAAAGAAATCATTACTCGTTCGGCTCCAAATAGTAGGCGGAAGAAACAAAAAGGTCGGTGGGTTCATTCTGCGGCCTCTCGCTTCAATCCAACCACCTCTTCCCCGGCGGGCCGAATTTCGAATCGATCGAATGAAAAAGAAGGCAGCATAAAGAAGGCAAATAGAGAGCACGACTTGTCGCAACATCGTCACTACCCACCAGACGACCTCATTTCTGTCCCCCGACAACCGTCCGCACTTATTCAGCGACCTTCCAGATTTTATCTCTTCGGTTTCGTGCACAAGAAGAAGGCGACTGTCTTGACTCCCTTTTCGATCAAATGAACAGTCGTATGTGGGCGGGTGTCGTGTTTATTCGTTCGAAATTCAATTAAAGCGGAATTAACTAATTCGAGTGGATTACAAAAAGCGGTGTGTGGGGGCGCGTGGTTGTGTGCTCGGCGTGCGGCTTCATTGGGCGGGCGGGGCCCCGAGCGGACAGTCGAACGAGTGGGCGAGCAGCCGGTTGAGGTCGTCCACGTTGAAAACGCCGGCCATTTGTTGCAGCTGTTGGGCGAACAGCGGGCGAATGCCCTCCGATTGCAGACGCCTGCAAGGAAGAAGTCGAACGGAGTGGAAGAAGACAAGCGAGGGCTTGCCGGAACTCCTTGAGGATCTGCAGGGCTTGGTCGGCGGTCTGCTCGGCGAGGTGGGCGGGCAGCGGAAGAGAGGACGGCGAGGCGAGCGACTGGTGCAAAGCGGCGAGGGTGAAAACGAACTGCTCGATCATTCGGCGCGGCAGCTGCTGTTGGTTGCGGTAGACGATGTACTCCGTCGGCTTCGGCTGTCCCTAAAAGGAACAAAAAGGATGAGGAGACCGGAAATAAGAAGAGACGTACGCGGGGCGAGTGATGGGTTTGCAGGAAGAAGTGGATCGTGTCGGTGCGGACAAACTTCTCGGCCACCACGTCTCCGCATTGGGTGTTCGTGCATTGCGTGCCGCTCGAACGGAAAAAGCGTTGGCGGTGGCGTTTGTTGGCGACGACCACCGTGACGGACGGCAGGTCGTTGAAGTGCTGAAATGATCAAAAGCATCAATGCAAACAAAAGGAAAGGCTCACCACTCCGCATTCTTCCCGCTGCTTGTCTTCCAGCCCTCGAGAATGGCATCGATCTCGGCGGCGACTCGAGCGTCCTGGTCATCGGACGCCGAATTTCGGATCACGAACAGGCGCGTGGGCAGCAGCATTGACGTTCGCGATCTTCTTTTTGACGATTTCCTTGCAGCGCATTGGTCAGCTTCTCGCGATCGATCCCATCCTCCGACGAGTTCTGAATTCAAAAAGATAAAGGAAAGGATCGAAAAGGAGGATTCACCTGGTAGAAGACACTCGAATTGAAGACGTAAGGCACCACGTCGTCGTTGGCCGCCAGACCGACGACTGCAGGGATCGATCGAATTGCCTCCTGCGCCCACTGCTCGCATCCGCCGGAGCTCGAACGGACTCGCGCGCTCGGGCACCGAGAGCGCTGTACCCGATGACGAGCAGTTCGGGATGCTTGTCCAAGTCGAGACTGCTCAATCGAATGGTCGAAGATCGGGAAGTAGTTGAGTCCCCCGAAGTTCGCGTTGCATTTTAACACAAGGTTCTTTCCGCTCTTGACGTTCGGTAGGCAGGCCGTGCGGAGGAACTTTCTGCGTCGGAATGCCGTAGACGGTCTCCAGCAGCTTGAGTTTGTCGTGAAGGCGGCCGATGCGGCCGGAGTCCACGTACAGGACGAACTGGAAGCGGTTGTGTGGGTTGGCGGACCACGGCAGGAAGAGGCCCTCTAGCTGGTCAGGCGCGGTGATCCTGGCGAAGCAGGGAGTCGCCTGCAGATTCAAGCCCGCCGTTCTGGCAGGAAACGGCCAGTTTGTCCGCGATCAACCACGCGACCTCCCGGTGGCACTCCAGGATCGTGAGCGCAAATCCACTTCTGCGGGGGATGCTTTGTGGCCAACAGGCGAGAGTTGAGCAGGTGGTTGAAGAAGCTCCCCTAAACAAACTGAAGATAAATCCCCGCACTCTCCGCATTCGCTTACGTTCGACTGCGGAGTGACTGACGGCGAGGTGGCCGGTACGCGTCCGCAATCACAATGTCCGGCGGCTTGCGGTGGAGGAATCTCACGTTGTTGGACTCGAGGTCGATCGACAGGCCGAACTGCTCAAGAGCTCCCCGCTGCTTCCGATCGTGAGCTTGCGGGCGTGCTCCTCGATGAAGGCCAAGCGTTCAGCGGGCGTGACCTCGTTCTCCAGCTGCAAACCAAAGCGATTAGTCCTAACGAACGAACAGAAGAGTACTCACTTCGGCCGACGCCTTGTGCGGCGGCCACTGCTGTCCCGGCGAAGACGCGAACGAGCTCCAACGGAAAGACCTCCTTGTTGTTGCCAAGTGGGTGAACTCCGAAAGCGTTCGGATCGATCTTCCGCCCGAGCGTCAGGTAGTGGTCCGGCAGAGCGCGCCCGTTGGTCTCGTAGCATCGAACGGGGTCGAAGGTGACGCTCCCGAACAGATGAACGTTTTGCCCTCCTCGTGGACGAGCTCCATCCGCACGCCCTGGTACTCCTTGTCCAAGAGGGGCGTTGCCTCTCCGCTGCGCAACGGCCAGCAAACTTGCCGGCTGGCCGTCCGCGCCGCACGAAGCGTAGAACTGAGCTCGATGCACTAAACAAGACGAGAATGAGCACAAAGAGAAGAAAAGGGAAGAGAATTCACAGTCGAGCAGCAGGAACGCTTCGTTGTTGATGAACTTTAATGATTTGTGCAGACCAACTAGAATCTAAAAGGAGAGAAACGAATGAAACTGCTCGAAACGATCGCGCGCTCGCCTGCATCCCGGGGTGTGGTTTTGCACGGCTGCTTGGCGTACAAGACGCCCGCTGCCGCGCTGTAGTACTCGTTGCTGAAAGAAGAACGATGAAAAAGGCGAAAAGAAGCGGTCTCACCTCTCGAGAAAGCTATGAGTGACAAGGACGTCGATGAACGTCCTGATCGAGCGGTCGGGCGGGACGTTCTCGCCGTCGAACTCGCGGAGAGCGGCGGAGATGTCGTTCGGATCGCCGTCCCCGTGCGGAGTGATGCGGACGTTGATCGGCTGTTTGTTTGACGTAGTTCCGCACGGTACGCCCCCACGCTCTCCGCTTGAATTTCGATCTGAAAGCGGGGAGCGGTCAGTCAGTTGCTGGATGAAAAGGCTCGCCTTGAGTCGTTCGATCTTTTTGTGGATGTAGAGGATCGTTCGTCCGTCGTAGGCGTAGATCTTCGCGCCCACTCCGAATCCTTCGCTCTGCTCGCAGGCCGCTTTGATGATTTGGAAGCAGAAGGCCTTCTCGGCCGATTGCGTGGTCCTGAAAGCGAGCACAATCAATCAAATGAAGACGAAAGAAGTGCTCACCGATCCTTTTGAACCACCAGATTGCACTCGACCGTGTTGATGTCGACGTCGTAGCGGTAGGCGTGGCTGTCGGATTCGATCTTCACGCGAAAGATTCCCGACTTGCCGTCCGAACGGCCGTTGTACTCCATGTTCTCGTCCTCCAACTCCATCGTCTGCAAACGAGTGGAGTGAGTGGGGGGGAAAAACGTGAAAACGAAGAGCCGCGACGAAACGGAAAAGCGGCGCGGCGGAGCTTCTCACACCGATCGATCGACCGACCGATTTCGAAACGAAAGAGACGGCCGCGGAGAACGAAGAGACGACGAGCGAAGTGGGCGCTTTGCGGACTGTGCAGAGGGAGAGAGCGAGAAACCGCGCCAAAACAAGAGAGCGGGCAGCACTCCGCATTCGGTCGTCACCCGCCCGCCGGCCCGCCTTTCGTGTCACGCGCGACTCGAAAGCAAGCGACTGATATTGACCGCCACTAATTGTCGTTGGGCTTCCGGTCCCCTTTTTCGGAGCGGCGGCGTTCACCCGACAATGTTTGATCGCATCCGTGTAAACAAAACAGATGAAGGCAATCGATAAGATCGCGGCCGGAAGAACGAGAGGAGAACAGAGCGAGTGGGAAGCATTCCAATCGATAGTTCTGCCTGTTCACGCCCGTTTGTGTGGAATGCGAAAGCGAACGAACGCCGTTCGCCCTTGCACACAACACGAATGTGTGCACTTGCTTCCCACTCCCCCGTTCGCCGTTTGGGCGGCGGCCGAAACGAAGCGTCCTGCGGGGCCCCCGCTTTCGTTTCGCTTTTTTCGTCCCCTTCGGCTTTCTGCCCGGCTGTTCGCCGCCTCCCCCGCTGCCGGCCGCCCCGCTCGCGAGAGGACCGCCGCAACAAGCCGTTTGTTTTCGTGTTCGGCCTCCGAATCAAAAGCTCGCAACTGTTTGGTGGGCCCGCGGGCACGTTCGCAATAAATCAGGACAGAGAAGCCCCGATAGAGGGAATGATTAAGTGGACCGAAGGTGGCGGCACGTAAACAACGGATTATTCGGCAGAAACCGCTGGAGGTCGCAAGGAAATTGCGCGAATTGCTGATTCAGCGCCTCGCGGGACACGTGATCGTCGGGAACGAACAACGAAAGGGCGAATCGCGGAATTTCGCGGAAATATCGCAACATTTCCGTGGAAAAGAACAATCAATGACGCGAAAGCCAGAAACAATCGAATGGAATCGCCTTCAACCCGACGAAATAAACGCGGAAAGCGGCGATCACGCGCGTTGACCGCTCTTGCGCCCGCTTCCCGCCGGTGTCGCCCCGCAAACACCGCGGGGACCCGGCCAAAAGGCGAACGAACGGGCAAGCCGGGGAGCGTGGTTGTGGTCCGGAAAAAGCCGCCCCAACTGCCTCGGGTGGCGGGCGGGCGGCGTTCGTCGCCCTTTATGCAACGTCAGCTGAAGAGTGCGAAGGCGGCGTGAGGGAGACGCGAACGTCTCAACACTGCCGGGCGGCCAAAGGTCGTTCGTGTTTGTGTTCGATTTCGCAAGAGTTTATTCGATCGAACGCGTAAACGAACGAAAAAGAACCGCGAGTTCGCTTCTCACCGCCGCTTCTTGTGTTTGTTCGGATTGACGAGATTCGGGTCCGTTTCGCCGAAGTAAACGGGATGCACGCGGGGCAGAAAGCAGCGACTTCTCGCCAACTGCGGCTGCACGAGGTAAAACTCGCGGCAGTCCTCCCGCCGCACGCCCAACTCGGCCTTCACTTCTTCGGACGTGAGGATCTTCAGCTCGTTCACTCGACGGCACTCCTCCGCGTACGACAAGCTGGTGTCGTTGCGCACTTCCTGAACACATTCTTTCATCAGATTCAACGGAAAGAATCCACCTGGACAGCACGATCGAAACGCTGCGCGTCCTCGCTCTTCTTTTGCATCTTCCGCTCGTGACGGCGGAAGTATCGCTGTTGTCTGCAAGAGAAATGAAAGGAAATGAATTCCCTGCACCCAACTCACTTGTCCGCTCGCTCCAGCTTGAACCGATCGTAGATCCACTGCAAACACTCGACAAAGAGTCGATAAATGAGGAGAAAGGAACTCACGAGAAGCTTCTGCCCGCCTTCTCCTCCATGATCAGCCGGTCGATCTGCTCGTCCGCTTCCTTCCGCGAGAGCTTCTGGTTGTTGCGGATTGCGCAGAAGCGAGGGAACAGCTTGTTCAAGTGCGGAATCAACGAACCGTAGCTGAAACATTCGAGCAACAATGAACGACTACCCCGTTCTTCGTTTACCGCATCGGTCGATCTCGGTAATGCCCACCGGTTGGGAGAACGAAGAAAAGAACAAAAGAGATCAACACGAAGAACAGTCGCCGCGATTCCGCAGACATCACCCGTCTTCACTCCCGCACCGACCGAAAGCAACGAGCGAGTGATCGCTCCGAGTGCAACGGCGGCCGTCGTCCACGTGTTTCCGCAGCTGCCGACCACTCGGTTTGTCGCCCGAGATGCACGCACCGGCTGCGGAATGCGGATGTTCAAGCAAACGCGGAGCGGAATGTTTGCATTCGGTGGAAAAAACAGCTCCAAGTCCGAGGATTCACTCGCTTCTTTTTATTCGCCGCTCGTAGATTGCGCGCATTTGTTCGGTTTGCCGCAATGAACCCAGCGGACTCAAGTGATGCTCGTCGATGAAGAAGAGAAGCCCGCTTTTTGGGTCGACCGGCGAACAGAAGCCGTGAGGGCACCAAACGGACGTCCAATCCATCCGCTCGCACTTCGCTCGGCAATCTACGGCCGCCAGACGACGTCCGATCTGCGGGTAGCGGGACAAGGAGTACTGCAATAAAAAGAAACAATTAAGATAGAAAGAGGAAATGCTTGCAGCCAAGGGATCCCCGACCGTCCCCAACTTCTGCCCGAATTTCAAGCGGCCGAAGACCGAACGGAGGGGATTCGAGCGGAAGGTCGGGTGGGACTGTTGGACGAACACCACTTCTCGTGCCACTCGGCTCAAATTCCCGTAGAAGGATTGGAATTGCTGGAAAAGGAGGTCGTCTTCCATTCGACCTTCTAGCGGCACGTCTTCCGAGCGACTGAATCTGAACGGCAAACTAGGGAGAATAACAACAGACCGTAATGTTTGAGAACGAACCCGATCATGACAAAAAGCACGTCTATCGGTTCCTTCCACTGTGCGAGGGTCAACGGCAGTTCGCGGAGCATGAAGTCCGCGCAATAATCTTTGAGGAACTGCAATCCACCAATCAATCCACCGATCCATCCTTCCATTCGTCCTTCTCGTACGGAACTCACCGACTGCAAGTGTTTCTGTTGGAATTGACGGCCAGCAGGATAACAGGAGTCCCTCCCAATGGTAGTGAGCTGTTTGTAGTGACGACGGAAAGCGTGTTTGATCCCGAAGTGGGCGTTGATGCCCGCGTGCGAGTTGCCGACAAGGACGAAGTTCTTCGTGCCTTCTCCCTGCAATCCTTTCGATCACTCCCCACCTTTCTTCCCCCTACTTTGTCCTTGCAGATGTACTGCAAGAAGGAAATGTTCGGGCGGTGGTGGGAGGGAAGCGAATCGCTCTCGTCCTCGCAACCGCCGGAGTACATCGCGAATCGTTGCATTCGAAGGTTGAAGTCGAGGACGTCCCTCACGGGCATTGCGGCCCACGCCTTGCGGTTCGCCCAAACGGCGGCGATCTCCGCCCGCATCTCCGCCTTCCACTCGGCAGACGGCGGCGATCCCTGCAAGCTTTCCATCGAGCGAATCGAGAGAAACGAACGAACGGAAAGGAGATCGACCGACTGTTGTTCAAATTGATGAATGGCGGTCAGATTGGCCGCGTAGCCCACGAACAAGACGGCGAGAAGCGACCGCCAGCCGTTCACTTTGCGCGTCCATCGGTTGAAGCCGCTTTCGAGCAGCCAGCCGGCGAGCACGGAGCTTCCAATCAGCAACAACCCGCCTGCAATTAGAGTGCGGGTGATCGACAATCGAATCGAAGAAAACGATCACCTGTGAAAGAAGCTTCCTGCTCGTCCTTGTACGCGTCCATCCGAACGAAACGATCGAACGTGAGCAGCGGCCAGTGGACGAGGTAAATGGAGAACGAGATGTCGCCCAGTTTATTCAAGGGCGTCGCTCTCAACAATCGGTTTTCGTTTGGGAGCACGAGAATCGTGAAGGTGAGCAAAACGACGGTCAGGCGAGTCACTTCGGGACTTTTGAACAGCCCGTACAAAAGACACACAAAGAGTCCAGTGAAGAGAACGGCGTCTAGCAGAGTCGAAGCAGACGGTCGATCAACTGCAAGCCCTCGTGTGGATTCGTTGCATTAAGGTCGTCTGATCACCCAATCGGCCGCCCTTCGTTCTCGCCTTTTTGCTCGGTGCCCGATTCAAGTCGAAAGCAAGGAATCCGAACATGAACTCCCAGAGCCTCCCGCTCGTGCTCATGTGATCGTCGTTGATGGCCGCGTGGTAGACGAGCGAGCCGACGAGCGGGAAGCCGACCAGCAGAACGAAAGAACGCGGCCACCGTTGCTCCAGCTTCCGCATGGACCAAAAGAAGAGCGGGACCATGGCGTAGAAGTGCATTTCGACGCTGATCGACCACAGGTGCAGCAGAAACGAGTACTTCGACGCCTGCAATCCAACAAACGAGGGGATCTTGCCCGCCGCTTCATTCGTTGATTACCAAGTCGAAGTACGTGGCTTCATTCTTCCGCATTCGGTTGGCCCGAAACCACAACGTCGCTCGTCCGTCGGCTGCAATCTCGCCGAATTCGAAGGGCGGCAGGACGAACAGGGCGGAGAGCAGGACGACGAGGATCACAAGCAGAAGAAGCGGAACGATTCGCTTCACGCGGCGGAAACAAAAACGGGCGGCTTCTTTCGGTCCAAAGTGGTCGAACTGCCGCAGAATCATGAGCATCAGGTAGCCGGAGATCACGAAGAAACTACGAAAACGAATGCGCCCTCGTGCATCCAACAGCCACTCACACGTCGACGCCCAAGAAGCCGAAAGGAATTTCGTTCGGCCACAAGTGGAACAGAAGAACGAAGCTGATGGCCAACCCGCGAAAGCCCTGCACGTCTTTGCGGAACTCGCCTGCTGAATGCTTCAAGTGGTCAATGCAGCAAGAAAGTAGAACAAACCGAGTCGGGGAGCAGACGGGATTGTTGCCATTTCGATCACCTTCGAACTCCCCAACGCAACACACCGCTCCCATCCTTCGCCCCGCACACGGAAGGGTGATTCATTTGCATTCGCAATCCAGCAGAGACGTTGAGCGGCAATAAAATCTCCCTCCTGTCTCTCCGTCGTCCTTATTTCTTTTTTATGAACAAAAAGGGAGGACTCCGAAGAGATCAACAATAAGAAGAACAACAACAAACGAATCCTAGAGAAGAACAAGGGAGGAAAGTGGGGATCTACGAGACGGTGTAGACCTTCGGCTTCGCCAAGTAGCGGAACGACCGCTTGGCCAGCGAGCCGCGCGAGAACTTGTGGCGGGCGTGGCGGCGCAGCGGGATGCCCACCTCCGGCAGGATCGCCTGGCGGTAGTGATCGGCCACCTGGACGGGATCCAGCGGCGGCTCGGCCAACTCCTCGGCCGTCAGCAGACTCGTGTCACGGCTAAACAACGAGCAAAAAATAAAAGATGATGCGGAGGGAACCCACTTCTTCTGCACGACGTCCCAAATGTGGTGGTTGGGCTTCTCGAACTCGTTCCACCGGAGGTCGTCCTGCACGAAGCAGAAGGATTGCTCGGCCGGCCGCACGTCCCACGCCTTCAGCAGCGCGTCCTGGGCGGCCAAATCGACGGCGATTGAGATTCGCTCGCCGGGGGCTGAAAGAAGACGATGGGATGAATGAAAGTGTGGAATGTGACTAACATTTGCCGACCAAACGCTCGTCCGCGAAGATGCCGACCACGTAGAGCGGGATGGCCGACTCGCCGCCGCTCGAGTGGAGCAGTCGGGCCTCCACCGTCCGCTTGCCGGCCTTCCGCAGGTAGTCCTCGAGAATGGGCAGGGGTTCGCGGAACGGGAGGACGTCCTCCAACGGCAGCGAGCCGATCGGCGGCAGGATGAACTCGCAGACGAAGCGGTGCACTCGCTGCGGACTCAGCACGCCGACCATCGCCTTCAGCGCGTCGACCATCGAGTCGGCCGTCACGGGGAACTCGCTCGTGCGTACGACATGCCGCAAGCCCAACTGCTCGGCCACGGGCTCGAGGGCGGCGAGGTCGGAGAGGCGCCCGACGATCGCCTGCACGAACTCCTCGGGAGCCTTCGGCCAGCGATGCCGCAGGATGGCGCTCAGCTGCCACTTGATCCGATGGCTGCCTGCAAGCAAGAACGAGAAATAAACAGAAGAGCAACGGTATGAAGAACCTTTGTTGATGAATTGGATGTTCGAGTGCTTCTCGTCGCCGACCACCTCCTCTCGGCTGGGCACCGGGTTCGAGGAGCCCTCCAGATTGTCCAGCCGGTCGAAGAACGTGGGATTTGTGAGCGCCTGGACGAGCTGATCGTCACGCAGATCCAGCGCGTTGATTCGGTGCTTCAACGCGGCGATTTCACTTGGGTAGTGCCTGCAAGCAAAAGGCGTGAACAAATCAACTGATTGATGGAATTCCGGCCTCTAATCGACGCCATCTCCGTCCGAAAGCACTCACCAATTCGGAAAGGCCGAGCGGGCGACCAGTGGGTCGGCCCCGGCCAGTTGGCGGCGGTGGTAGAGGTCCTTCAGATAGCCCCGCTGCCAGACCGCTCGGAATTGACGGCCTGAAAGCAGAACAAACGAAATAAACCCGAATACTCGAAGTGATTGAACTCACATGTCTCGACGACGTTCGTGCGGGCCGCCTTCGGCAGCAGCAGATTCCCGAACATCCTTCGAATTCACGCTTCGGTCGACCGAAAGCCGCCGCCGTCTCAGCAAGGCGTCCGAAAGCGATCGGCGAGCGCCATCGACCGCGACCTGCCGCAAGAAGGCGCGAATTCGAAGCGGGGTTTTCGCCGAACGGACGGCGCGCGATTGTTTGCTCGCTTCTTCGATCCACTCCTCAATAAGAGGCGTGAAATGAAACGGTTGGAGCACGCGCCGATCACAACGAATGTTTACACGCTGAGATGCCCGATCGCTCTGCAAACAATGCGCCTGCTTTATTCGCATAAATTGCGGCATAATGGGCGTGCAATCGCTTATTTTCGCTCGCTTCGTTGAGCATCACCTCGGATTGAATTCGAGATGCTTGCCGACCACAACTTCTGGCTCTACGTGCAGGCGGCCTTCTGCACGGCGTCCATCGGCGGCTGCCTGTGGATCCTCCCGCAACTGTTCGTCGAGATCCACGAGCTGAACGTCTTCGTTTCCCGTTCGGTCGGCGAGTTCAAAGTGAGTTCTTTGCGTCGTATTACTCGCCTTTTATTCATCGTCGACGCGCAAAGGAAATCGCATAAAAGAAACAAAGAAGCGGGTGGTGGCCGCCCGTTTCGCACAAACAATCGTTTACATTCGGAGGGCAACAACAACAGCGAGTGGAACGGGGAGAAGGAGCGGTTGCTGGACTCAAACGACGTCCTCCAGGTAGCGGTACTCGAAGGTGAAGTTCTCGACCTTGTGCACCTCCCACTCGTCGTAGCAGAACATGACGAACGTGCCCCGCTCGTAGTCGTCGTGGAACTCCACCGGCCGCTCCAGCCGCATGAACCACGAGTGCATCAGCGAGTGGAAGCGCCAGCACTTGCTCTTCAACGCGCGGGCGGCGAGCAGCTGGTTCCGCGTGTCCTGAACCGAAGGGATGAACGGTTGCCGAAAGGTGGGAACCGACCGGCAGGTAGTAGAAGATGAAGAAGAGGGTCTCCGGGTCGAGCATCTTGTAGTACTCCACGGTGTCGTAGATGGGCTTCAACTCGCGCGGGTACTGCGCCGTCTCGGGCGTCTCCAACTGCGCGCACGTCTGGGCGGAGCGGTCGCGCGTCTGCACTTGGAAGGGCGCGCGGAACGTAAAGAGGTTGGCCGGGAAGCCGAACTGCGTGCCCGCCGCGTTCACTAGCCGCAGGTACGTGAGCATCTCGTCCGTGGGCTTCCGCACGTCCACTTCGGGCAGCGAGGGCGGCGGCGAGCGGCGCGGGTCGGGGCTCGTCGCCTCGAAGCCGGTCTGCGTGGCCGTGGACGCGAACGTCTGCCGCTCCAGCACGGGCGGCAGCTCGAGGACGATCGGCTGGGGCCGCTCCAAAACGACGGGCTGCGGCCGGAGGACGCGGTCGGGAGAAGTCGGTGAACACCTCCTCCGACTCCTCTTCGTCCTCCTTGGAGACGAAATCGGGCAGCGCTGAAGTCAAACGATTGCCGTTTGGATGGAAGATGAACGGGACTCACATTCCATCTCCTTCGCATCCTCGATGTCCTCCACGTGCTCTTCCAGCTCTTCAACTTCCTCCTCGTTCTTCTCCGACTGAAGCGGCGGGAATTCGGGGAACACCTGGTCGAGGCTCGCGGCAATCGAGAGGGCGGCGGACGGCGGCCGCTCGAGGTTCGAGAGCGAGACCTGCGCCACCTGCGTGCTCGTCGACTGGGGCGGCGGCAGCGAGGACGGCGAGGTCGCGGCGGTGGAGGCGACTCCGCTGGCCGCCGCCACGGCCGCGTAGCTCGGCCCCCGCACCCCGACGACGATCGGCGGGGCGGGCTGCGAGATGCTCGGCGGCGGGAGGGCGGACGGCGTGGAGGCGGCGGCCGTGCTCGCGGCGAAGGACGACACCCACTTCGTCTTGGCCGGCTTCGGAGGCGCCTCCTCGACCGGCTGCTTCGGCGGAGGCGGCGGGGGCGACGGCCGGGGCGTCTCCTCGACCACCGGGGCGGCGTTCAGCAGCGCGATGTAGTCGCCGAGGTTCAGCTCCGCGTACACGTCTGAACACAGCGCTCGTTCGATCGATTCGTCCCCTCACGAAGACGAACCGTCCGGCTCCATCGACTCCAGCGTCGCGAGGTCGTACTCGTTCTCCGGCTCCAACGCCTCCACGTACCTGCAGAGAGCGGGGGGTTGAGAGGGAGGGCAGAGGGCGACTCACATGTCCAGCGGCTCCTTCAGCTTTTCGAGCACGTCCGCACTCTCCAGCTTGTCGTTGATCACGAGCCGCATGCACACCTCGAGGTTCGTGACGTGGAAGATCACTCGTTGCAGGTGTTTCTTCAGCTGGGAGATCTTCTGCAATCCAACCGGAATGAAGCGAAGAGGAGAGCGGGCACTCACCCCTCGGTCGGCCTTCTTCAAGTCGTCTTTCTTGCCGCGCTTGACGCCGTCCGCCTTCCCGACAAACGCCTCGATTTTGGACTCCGTCCGGTCGATCTCGTCCTGGATCTTGCGGATTTGCGTCTGAAGGGGCGGGCGGTAAGGGGGAGGAAGCGGGCGCTTGCCTTCAGCCATTCGAGCGTGTCGGCCTTCTCCTTCTCGCGGGGGTCGAGCTTCTCCTCGGCCGAGAGGCCTTGGTTGCTGTGAGGCTTCGTCTTGTTTTCCCGCTCCACGTCCTTGAACTTCTCCATCCGCTGCTCGATCAGCCGGCGGTACGCGTTGACTTTGGACTTGTCCTGCAGAACGAACGGGTTGAATGGAGCGGAAGAAGGGAATTCGCCTTGATCTCGTCGTTGCTCTGCCAGCTCTTCACTTGTTCCCGCAATCGTTGGAGCTGCAAGAGAGGGGTGGTGGGTGGAGGGGAAGAAGTAGACGAACCTTCTTGATCTCGCGCTTCAGATCGTCCTGCATCTTCTCCCGCTGGTTCTCGTTGTTGTTGTTGTTGTTGTTGACGAGGTTCTTGTCCATCTGGAGCACGTCCTCCATCATCTCGTCGAAGATCTCGATCCCCTCGTCGATCTGAAGGCCGGTCGACGTGAGTGGGCGGCGGGAACGGAGGGCGGGCGCACCTTCTTGAAGCACTTCTCCATCTCCATCAGGAGTTTCCGCTTTTCGGCCATCGCGCTGCGGAGAGGGCGGGCGGGGCGCTCCGATCGGCTGGACGATTTGGACGAGGAACCTGCAAACGGCGGAGATCAATTGAGAATTATTCGGTCGGGATGAAAGGTCGATCGACGGCGATTGTAATGAGCGAACACGCGCAATCGACCGCCCGCCTCGCCGCCGCCTCCGTTGGGATCGGCGGGCGACGAAAAGCGGCGATTTCGCGCCTCGCGGCCGAGCGGCCGACCGGGGCAACGGAGGCAAAACAAAATGAGTGAAATCGGAATGCGAGAAGGAGGCGACCGAATGGAAGGCGGAATTTTCTGGAAGGTCGGTCGACGGCGATCGGTGGCCCGAGAGAAAAGATGGAAGAAGCGGGCGGATGTTCGCGACTCCCGGCCGCCAAACGTGTCGCCCGACGGCGCGCGTAAACAAACCGCGGTACACGAGCGATAAATCGGAGGACGCGCGCCAATCGTGGACGCGAAAGCCGAAAGAAACTCCCGAATCGGCGACCATTTCGGGCGATCGGCGGCCGAATCGCAAAGATTTTCGCTCGGCGAAGCGAACGGCCGTCCGCCGCTTTTTTCGCCCGCCGCCTTCCGCCGGCCGCCTTTTCGGCGGGGCGATTCGAACGGACGGGGGCGAACGGGAGGAAGAAAACGGGCGAAATTGGCGACGGCTTGCGCGAGCGGCCGGCCAACCGAACACGTGGGCGACTTCCGAATGACGCCGTCCTCGCATCTTCCTTGTCGACTCGAGGAATTTGCACGAACAAACAACAACAAAAAGAAGAAATCTTTTCGTTGCCTCCAAGCAAGCGATCGCCGCCTTGCAGACGGAAGTGGACGCCGCGTGGAGCGAACTGATGGAAATCCAGCGAGAACTCGAGGGCACGGCCGAAGGCACCCGCACAAAGCGCTACGACCCGCCGCCCACCGGCCGCGAGTTCTGCAACTGCGGCGAGATGTCCGCGTGTACCACTCCGGGGCCAGCGGTGAGTCATTCGCGGGATGAGGGCGGGAGAGTGACGAGAAGCTTGCAGGGACCTCCGGGCGGTTCGTCTCCTTCCTCTCGCTCGATTGAAGGATTCGTTTAGCCGCCGGCGAGAACGGGCTGAACGGAGAGCCGGGCGAGAACGGAGTGGACGCGCTCTCCGCTCCGCTCCGCCACTACGAGGAGATTTTGGCGAGGATCCCGCCCAAGTGCGTCCTCTGCCCGTCGCCGCCCGGACCTGAAGGCTTGCCGGTGAGTTCGAAGTGGTGAAACGAGTAATCGATCGTTTGAATTGCAGGGACCTCAAGGGCCACCGGGCAAGCGCCTCCAACGATCCTTTGAGTTGACCTCGTTGTTTAGGGCCACCGGGGCCAATCGGAACGCCCGCTCTACCGACTTCTCCCCTTCCACCTCCTGCCTACGGCTACCCGCCTTATGTGACGCCGCCGCCCTACGTGACTCCTCCGCCTTACGTGACGCCCCCAGTGTTGCTGCCCGGGCCGCCAGGTGAGTTGAAGTAGCAATTACTGAATCATTTTGTTGCTTTTAGGTCCTCCTGGAGGTTTGTTTCAGCCGTGTCTTGTGCTTCCGTCCCCGCTTATCACTCGTGCTTGAAGATGCGGGCCCGGATGGGTGTCCAGGCCGCAACGGGGCCGACGGACCTCGCGGAAAATCGGTAGAATAAAATAAGCTTAAATTCTTCATTTAATCGGTCTAGGTGATCATGGAGATCCCGATGCCCGGGCTGAAGGGTTTGTTGAGCTTTTCCTCGATGAACGGAAGGCTGTTCGTTTGCAGGAGAACGAGGGCCGGCGGGCGAGGCGGGCGCGAAGGGCGAGCCGGGCGAGGACGGAGCGGAGGGGGCGGTCGGCGAACGAGGCGAGCGTGGCCGAGCGGGAAAGAAGGGGAAGAGCGGGAAGCGGGGCCCGAATGGAAGGCCGGGCCCTCGAGGAGGTTTGCTCGCTGCAACGACCGTTCTTCATCACTTCTCTCCGTTCAGATCCGGGCGACGATGCCGGCTACTGCCAGTGCCCGCTCTCCTCGCGTGAACTGCAGAAGATCACAACCTTCAAACCAGAAACCCACGATCACGATCGCTACCCGGCCGAATTGATCGAGAAAATGCCCCGAATGAGGAAACAGGAACACAATTGACGTGCACACGAACTTTCCTCAAATGACATCTTCTATCTTTGTACTTGTCTTAATGAATCCTTTTAACGGCGATGAAGCACTGAGGTATTAAAGCCAAAACCGGTTCGGCCAAGAGAAGGAAGTAATCTCGAAATGGAAGCAAGTTGAAGATTACTTCTATCGAGTGGTGTTTGAAATGAGCTCTGGGCGCAACTTCTCAACTACAATCCGCTCGCTTTGTATCTTTCGCCCTTTCTCTTGACTACAGCCTTCTCTCCTTCATTCATTCTTCAGCAGAAACGAACGTTAATTGGAGGTGTGATCTGTTTTGTGTCGACCTTCTTTCTTTCCTTTCAGTGCCGCATCTGTCGGCCGGTTGCCGTGCGTCACCTCCGTCTAGTTCGTGTGCGAGTGAGCGTAGCGGGGCGTGGGAGTCCCGATTTTATCGCCCGTTTGCTCGCCGTTTGGTCGCACGAGGGTCACTCGTTTTGCGCACGCCTTCAGCCACCTGTCTCCTTTCAGAATGGGGTTGCTCGAAGTGTTGGACACGAAGCAGAATGATCACGAATCCATTTCGCTGGACCACTTGCTGCCCACCGGTCGGCTTCCGACTTCTCCGACGAAAGGCGCCAGCGGGGACTCGCCGTCGTCGATTGCCGCCGCTGGCGAGTCGCCGACGAACGTGGCGCCCACGAACTGCGCGGTGTGCAATCGAGAGACGACTTGCTATCATTACGGAGCGCCCTCATGCACCGCCTGTCGCTCGTTTCTTCGCAGGAGTGTCGTGTTAGGCCGCGTGTACGTGTGTTCGGCCGACGGAAACTGCGACCTCAAAAGCGGGGCGAAATGCCGTCGGTGCAGGTACGTCGCGTGCTTGAAGGCCGGCATGGACGTGCGGGCGATCCGCTTGCCGGTCGGCGTCGATCCGAGCGGCGTCGTCGGGGAGATGGGCCGACAGAAGCGGCCGTTGAGCGAAGACGAAGAAGCCGAGGCCAAAGTGTGCACAAAGGTATCTCTCTTCCTCTTCGCATTGTATCCGTGTGTTCAGATCGTCCCTCGCTTCAACCAAACGATGGACAGCCGCGTGGTCGACTTTTTGGCCTACTTGGAGCTCAAATTCAATCGATTGCGGGAATCCGAGTGGTCCGGTTGCCACTTTTACGAGTCGCCCATTCGGGAGGTCCTCCAAACTCGCTCCGAGCTGGCGAACGCCGACAAACACGAGGCAGGAAAACCTTTCTGACGATTGAATCCACTCGTTCGTTGCAGAAAGTGACCGATTGGGGCGCGCTGAGACGGCGAGAAGGCTGGCGTAATTGGCTGCTGGTCGACCTCATCCTGAACATCGAGTACTTGAAGGCGATGCCCTTCTTTTACGAACTTTGTTTGAACGATCAGGTGGGAAGATGGTGGAGATCTCTTCAATCCTTCCTTCAGGAAGCCCTGTCAATGCACGTGGTTCTCGTGGTCAACACGCTGATGGAGTCCTTTGATTCGTTCCGCCGCCACTCCTCCACGCTCCTTTGCCCCGATGGAACCGTGCCGCTCGCTTTCCGACGAGGGAACGTTCTCTCCAGAAATCACAAAGAGTGAGCGAAGGGATCTTATTAAAAGAGAGAGATCGTGGGTGTTTGCAGCCCCCAACCGTTGGAATTGGATTGTTTCTGCCGGAACGTAGACGTGATCGAGCGAGTGGCGCCCGAAGAGGAGGAGTACTTTTTGCTGAAGGCGCTCCTCTTCTGTCATTCCGGTACTCCACACGAATTAGTGAATGCTCATGACTTTCTTGCTGCAGAAACCCCCGGCCTTTCGCCCGACGGCCAACGGGTGCTGGAGGAGCATCGGTCGGTCTACTCGCGCACGCTCCTCCGTCGCCTCCAAGGGCGTCGAGGGAACGCGGCCGGCGCGCGGAGATTCGCCGAACTCACCACCCTGATCGAAAGCTTCTTTCATTTCGGGCAGAAGAAGCGGGAGTTCCACGTCTACATGAAAGCGTTGGGCATCCACATCGGCGCCGACCCGAAGCTGCAGGATTGGTTCATCCTCAACTCGTCTCGCTTCGATTGACTTCATTCCGTTGTTTCCATTGGTTTACCTCGCAAATTAACCATGACCTCTCCACATTTGTTGAGCGAATAAAGCATAAACAGTTCACGGTTTTTATTCGCGTGTATTCGATGAAAGCGTTCGCCTTTGATCGATCCATCGCCGAAAGAGCGGGGTTGCCGCTTGTCGAAGGCGATTCTTCAGAAATTCTGCCGACAAGCGGCTATTCAATAGGCGAGGCACTCCGCTCTCACGCTTTCTGACGCCGTCATCGCGTTGGCGGCGTCCCGAAGGCGAGCGGGATTCGAAGAAAGCGCCCAAATTTCCCTCCAACCAAACTAAATGGTTTGTTTTGCGATCTCCAGAGATGCGCGAGTGATGGACAAGATTGCAGGTCTCGTTGTGCTCCGAAATCGCGACCGGCCACCGGGACGTGATCGTGAGTCGATTTCCTCTCGCTTTCCCGCCTTCCACGAGTGATTTCAGCACGATGCCGAAATGAACCACTTCGGCAATCGGCTGGCCACGTGCTCCAGCGACCAGGTGGTGAAGATCTTCGAGGTGAAGGAGGACGGCCAGTCGTACCCGATCGCCGAGCTCGTCGGCCACGAGGGCCCCGTGTGGCAGGTGACGTGGGCCTTCCCGATGAAGATGCCGTCCGGCGAGTCGGTCGAGCACTTGGCCTCGTGCTCCCACGACAAGTGAGCGCTTTTTTCCGTTCATTCGGCCATCCGTTGATTGCAGGAAGGTGTACGTGTGGCGCGAGGTGGACGCCAAGTACCACCGCGTCTACGAGTACAATCAGCACGATGCGAGCATCAACTCGGTCACCTGGGCGCCCGAGGGAGCGGCGTTGATGTTCGCGTGCTGTTCCACCGACGGCTCCATTTCGATCGTCCAGTCGCACGAGGACGTCTGGAAGCCCGTGAAGATCTACAAAGCTCACGATCAGGTCCGTTCTATCCTTTTGTTCTTCCTTCCACCTGTTCGTTGCAGGGCGTGAACGCGGTCTCGTGGGCGCCCATCCAAACGACCCGCTCGCTCTACGAGACGCCCGCCGAGGGCGGCCACAAGCGGCTCGTGTCCGGCGGCAACGACAAACGCGTCAAGATCTGGAAGTGAGCTTCAATTTCCTCCCGCTTCTTTTATGTCGTCGTTCGTTGCAGGGAAGAGTCCGAAGACAAGTGGGAGCTGGAGGCCGACCTGGAGGGCCACGAGGATTGGGTGCGCGACGTCGCGTGGTCGCCCGTCCAAACGCACGGGATGCACACGATCGCCTCCTGCGGACTAGTGAGCTCTCCTTCGACCCTTCCAGCCACTCTTCTCTCCTGCAGGACGGCCTGGTGGTCATCTGGCGAACGGACAACCTGGAGACGAAGAACTGGCGCTCGTTGGTGATCGCGAAGCTCGAGGCGCCCGCCCACAACGTGAGCTGGTCGCCGAACGGGACCGTGCTGGCCGTTGCGGCCGCCGACAACAAGGTTCGTCCCCTCTTCCGTCTGTTCCCTCCATTGCTACCTTCCTTGTTGCAGGTGTGGCTGTACCAGGAGCGCATCGAGGGCGAGTTCATGCTCATTTCGGACGGAACCCTCTGATCGCCGCCGTTCTCCACTCTCTTCTTCTGCTTGTTTTGTTGCTCTACACTGAAGTTGCTCGATTAAATTATTCGCAGTCGACTATTCCCGGTTTCTTTCCGTGAGTACGGAGCGGACATCCGATGGCCGCGGGAGTGTTTGCGGACGGCGGAAGGAAGTGGGAAAACGACGACCGAAAGCAATCCTTTTGCCGCCTCGGATTTCGCCGAGATTTTCGGTCGGATTCGGAGTTTATTCGTTTCAAACAAGAGGATGCGCTCGCTTCGACTGTTGCTGTTGTTCGTGATTTCGCTCGTTGTTGCAGAGCAATTAGAGGTGATTTCTTCCATCGGCAATCAAACGACCGCCGCCCACTTGCAGGAAGACCTTCTTTCGTGCGGTGGGCGGGTGTACCGGGCGCGTTTCGTGCCCCAACGGCCGTGGCCGAACATGAGCGTCGAGGAGACGGCCGAGTACGAGTACCTGCCGCTGAAGCACCTTCTCAACCACGACCAGCAGCCGTGCGACCTCCGTCCCGCCGCCTACTACACGAACCGGAAGATCGTGGAGGCGGTCCAGAAGCTCTCCACACGGCTGCTCGTTACGTACTGTCCGGGGTGCGCACGCTGCACGGACTTCAACCACGTCCTCTTGCACCGCCACCTCACTCATGTAGCGCGGGATGCGGGCATCGATTCGATGCTCATCCTCGTGCCAAAGGCGACGATCAACGGCGCGAAGATCCCGACGACTCCCGTCAAGTTCGTCGAAATGAAGTCCCGCTACGTCCTCTCCCGCTCCTGCTTCCTGAAGCCGAAGGGCCAATCCAATCGAGCAGAAGTGAGGCGAACGGGCATTGCTTTGATCCTTCTCTTCCTTGCATTCTTCTTGCATTTTCACTTCTAACCGACAATCACTATCTTTCATGCGGTAGCTGTTTTATTGCATTCAGACGAATAAACAGTCTTGTTTGGGACTGTCCACAGTGAACTCCCGATTGGTCGTTTAGACGAACATTCGGCGGTAGGGATTGTGAGCGACGCTGAAAGCAAAAAACGACAGGTAATTCATTTGATGCGTTTCGCAAAGCGTACATGGAGCCCGGACGGAGGGCGGGCAGCGGCGCGCTCTTGGCGGTCGACGTCGAGGGCGGAGCGCCGAGGGCCGAACGGGAGGGGCACGGGCAGTAGGCGGCATCGGCGCCCTGCAATCAACGGTTGTTAGACGAGAAATGAAGCGAGAGGAACGTGCCGGAAGACCTTCGTCGCCCGCTTCGCCCGGGAATCCAATCTCGCCGTCCAGGCCGGGCTTTCCTGCAGCAAGAAGAGATTAGAAGAATGTTTGTTGCTTCGAGCCCCCACCTGGCAATCCCTGCTCGCCTCTCTCTCCGCTGGGCCCGATGGGTCCGGGTGCACTAAAGAAACGGGTTGATTGAAGGCTTGAAGGAAGAGGAGTGATCACCCTGGCGGTCCTTGTTCTCCCTACAAATGAATGAATGGGTGGATGATCGAAAGCAGTGAACAAACCTGCTCTCCCACCGGCCCAACATCGCCCTTCGGTCCCGGTAATCCGACCATCTTCCTCACTGGAAAGCGGTGTAATCAGGAGAGAGAATTTTGAAGACCGTCTCACCATCTTCGCCCGCCAATCCGACAGGCCCGACCTCGCCCGCGGCGCCCGGAGTTCCGACCGCTAAACGAATCGGACATGTTCTTTTGCTCGATCATTTCTTTAAACTTACGCCCGATCGCTCCCGGGAAGCCAGGCGACTGCAACGAGAGCAGTTGAACAAAGAAAAGAAGCCATTGAACTCACTCCGTCACGTCCCGGAACTCCCGCCTGTCCGCGAGCCCCGCGCATTCCGCGAGGGCCCGATCGGCCGGGTGGCCCCTTCAATTCAACAGTTAGGAGCTATAAATGAAAGAGAGCAATAAAACCTGAACTCCGGGCTGTCCCACGGGGCAGTGGAAGCACCTGCAATCGTCCAATTGATCCACCCATTCAACTAACGAGATCACTGCTCACTTGTCGTATTGCTGCATCTGAGCGGGCGCGTCTTGAGCCGCCTCGCCCAATTCTCCGTCCTCGCCCGGCTCGCCGTCGGCGCCGTCCAAACCTCGAGCTCCTTTCGGGCCTAAACACCCGCCAGTTACTTTCCGATCACTTCTGCTTCAATTGCCTGGCGGTCCGGGTGGGCACGCAATGTCTTCGCAACGGCAGAGGCGGGCGGACGGCGGGTAGGCGGCCGGGGCGAAGGCGCCTCCGCTCCGCTGGCCGGCCGGGATCGGGCCCTTCGAGGTGGGCGACTCGTAGCCGCCGAACGCCGCCGACGGGCTCTCGTAGCCGGCGGCCGGCGAGCGAGCCGGAGCAACGCCTCCGTAGCCCGAAGAGGATCCGCCGTACGCGTTGGAGGCGGGCGACTCGTAGCCGGTGGAAGCGGGCGCGGGCGCCGAGGGGAACGAGCCGTACGAGTCGTAGCCGGACTGCCGCTTCGAGCGGCCCCCGTGGCTCATGAGCGTCGCCCACACGCCGTCGGTTTCCGTCTGCAATCCGCGAGCATCCCTTGTTTGGATGAAAGGCGGCAACTCACTCGAAAGACGAGCATCTCGCGCTCTAACTCGCCGCGCATTTCGCTCACTTCGCCCATGAGCAGCGAGAGGCCGACCAGGCACGTGGCGGCGGTCGTCAGCGCGAGGCTCAACGCCAACAACGACGCAGATTTGACGCCCAACACCGCTCGTTTGGACTCCATTTCGCTGATCGAATGACCGCCGACTGCCCACTCCCGCCTTTTATCCGCCCGCTCGGACCTTGAAGATTCGAGCGAAGTGGGCGGCAGGCGGGCGGCCTTGGGCGGTCGGCGAAATCAGCCGGCGGCCTTCGGGCGGCTCTTCTCTCGACTATCAGCCGGCCGGGCGAGCGGATTCGAGATCGGCGGCCGGTTTTCTGCGCGCCGAATCGCCGCTGACGTCCGGCTTCAAGGCCGCGAAACGAAATCGAAATGCGCCCATCAGCTGGCGGAATTTGTGCGATTCTGCGGGGTCGAATTAAAATGGATGCAATCAAGCAATTTCGAGCAAGATTTCAATGCAATGGAAAGCGAACATTCATCGTACTCCACACTCACATCACATCAACAGGGCGGCGATTGTCCGCCGGCCCACGCCGATCGACTCCCGCCTCGAAAGCGTTTCGGCCGTTTGGCCCTGCTGTTTTTGCCGGGCGGAAGCAGTCGGCCTTCTGCTTGTCGATGGTCTCCTAGATGATTAACGTTAAATTGTTTCATTCACGTCAAAAATGTTGCTAAAAGTGGAAAAGTTGCTCCAAAAATGCTCGCCGATCATGTCGCGCCGTTCTTCGGTGGTTTCGAAAGTTGAGTGAAAAGATTTTCGTTTGCTTTGGTTTCATTTGTTTGAGTTTGCTTGGATTTAACCACGAACAGGAACTAACTGAATGGAGGTGCACGGTTCATTTGGTTGCGTTCAGTTTCTCTCACCTACTCCTCTCCACTCGCCGTTCACTTCTTTCCGCTTTCAGATGGCCGCCGCCTCCGCGCCGGGCGACGTGCAGGCGGCGGATCGCTTCACGTCGTTCCACTTCGCCTTCGCAACGGTCGAGATCGTCCGCAATCTGGGGTTCGAGGCGGCGACTCCGAAGGCGCTGGAGATCCTCACCGAAGTGATGAGTCGCTACTTCGACGTGGTCTGCAGTCGGTTGCTGACTTCCGCACAGAAAGGTTCGTTCCATTCGACCGTCTTCTTCTACTTCCTCTCTTTTGCAGCCGAGCGTGAACGGCCGACGGTCGAGGACTGCGCGGAGGTCTTCAAGCAGCTCGAGATTTCGATCGACGAGCTGTTCGCCTTCGGCCGGCAAGTGCGGGGATTCGCGTCGATCACGGAGGTCAGTCCCCTTTCCATTCAACTGAATGCTCGCTCGATCGCTTGCAGCTGCCCGCCTACCCGGTGGAGGTGTTCGCCGACGCGCCGACTGAACACAAACTTCTGCTCGCCGACCCGTTCGACGAGTACGTGCCGACGGTCGAGGAGGCCGAAGAAACCTTCCGGCGGCTCGTCCAGAAGCGGGCGGGCGTCCTCGCGGTCAAGCCGACGGCCGACTCCGATTCCGTCCCCATTCCCGACTCGGGCTTCGAGTCGATGCGGATGGTCGATGAGGACGACGACGAGGAGGACGAGATCGGCGAGGTCGTTTGGTGAGTGGATTGAGCGATTGTTTCGAATGAATCCTTCCGTTTGTTCAGGCGAACCAAGAAGCCGTTCAAACTGCCCGATTTCTCGGCGATGAGCGGCGAGCAGCTGGGCGTGACGGAGGCCGTGCGCGCGGAGTTCAAACGGCAGGCCGACGAGCGGGCGGCCGCCGAGATCGCCGCACTGGAAGTAAGTTCTGTTCCATCGATCGATTGATTGCTCTCCTACTCGCTTGCAGGCCAAATCGAAGGCCAAAAAGGCGCACAAGCAGCAGAAGGCGGAGAAGCGGGCGAAGAGGGTGGCGAAACGAGCGGCCAAAGAGGCCAAGAAGACGGGACGCTCGATCAAAGCGGAGGGCCCGACGTTCGTCCAGTCGCTGGAAGTTCCGCCGCTCGTCTTCAAGCGCCCGCACTTGGCCACGATGGCCGCTTCGTCTCCCGCCAAGCCGGCTGGCGGTACGTCCACTTTTCTTCCATTCATTCTTCTCATTCCTTCGTCCGTTCCTTGCAGCCATCGCGTCCCCGCCGCCGCTCAAGCTGAAGATCAAATTCAAGCGCTCGCCGAGGGGATCCACGTTCCTCGAGTCGCACATGTGATCGCCGAGGTGTTGAATCGAATGCCCACTGGTTATTGTTCTCCGTTAATTGCCGCTCTTTCCCTCGAGTTCACGGTTCTATTTCCTCTGTTAAATTAAGTACGGATCTCTCGTTCCCCGCATAAACACAATTCTAAGGATTCATTGGGCCCGTTTGCAAGTGGAATGATTGGAGGAGAAGTGAGCAGCCGCTCGTCCACTCGCGATCAGCCGCCCGGCCGGAGGAGGTAGAGGAGGGGATTGCGGTCCATTCGAGGGATGACGGTCGCTCGTTCGTAGGCTGCAGAACACGGGCGATCACTCTTGTCTACTCATCGTTCCCCTCACCTTCAACTGTGCACTTCATCCACTCGTCGCCGTCGATCCGCCGGTCCCCGTTGGCGTCGCAAAGCCGAAAGTGCAGCCGACCGCACTTGGGCGTTGGCCACGTGCGGAGGAACGCGCGGTATTTTCGCCATTCGGACGGTTGGAGCAGCTGAAATCACGGGCCCTTATTCCTCATTTCTTCTCCGAACTCACCTTGTCGCCGTTCTCGTCCAGATCTTCAAACTTCCACTGGGCGGCTTGTCGGCGGGTCGCCTTCATCCCGCCGCTCGGCGTCCTCCCTTTCGCCAACATCTCCATGCGGAAGCGAGTGAACAGCAGCTGGAGGAAGTGGGTGTTTTTCTCCTGCGAACAGCCGGCTTGTGGTCGTTTGGATCGACCGCTCGAGCACTCCCGGCCGTACGCAAAACGATCCAACGAGCGGTTGCCGGAAGGCCGAAGGTCGCAGTCGGCAGAAGGCGGTGGAATGGGGATGGGGCGTTCTGCCGCTGAATTAAGGGCATCAATTGAATGAGGTCGGCCGTCTCAATTACTCGTTCGCGCTGAAACGTTCTTCGGCGTAACTGAAGCCAATGCCTTTCTCCTCTTGGCCCAGCACTTGGCCCACTCGAGACGGCTGATCGCGCGGTCGGAGTCCCGATCGCATCGCCGCATGAAGTCGCGGACACACGGGCCGTTGGGCGTCTTTTGCAACGAGAACGTGTCGATTTTCCACTCGTAAGCGGAGACGAGTCGGTCGCGGTTCACGTCCAGCCGGTCGAAGTTCCGCTCCACGATTCGATCTTCCGACAGGAGGGCGTCTGCAAACACGTGAGTGGTGAACGGATAGAAAGAATGGCCGCTCACTTCCATTCAACGCGACCTCGTGAACGAAATCGGCCTGCCACAAGCGGACCATCGAGCTCAAGAACTCCCGCCACTCCCGCATCGAGCAGCCGGAGCGGTTGGGCGGCGGCGGTTTGAACGCTTCTTTCTGCTCGGCCACTCGCAATCGCTTCAATCGCTGCTCCTCGCCGTACGGAGTGGCTGCAAACTTCAATCGTTTGTGCTCCCTTCTCGGCCGCTCACTCTTGCACCGTCCTTTGGCCTGCACACGGACGGGCAGCCCGAAGCAGCGCATTCGCTCCAGCTCGCAGAAGTTCAGGTAGTCGCGGCCATCCGAACCGCACACCCAACTGACGCCCAGTTGCGAGCAGTCGAAACGATGGCAGGGAACTTGCGGGAATGCCTACAGAACGAAAATGAATTCTCTTGGACTGCCGGGCACCTACCGTAGCACTCGAAGAGAAGAACAGGAACAAGAGCAACAGAATCAAGTGAAAATCCATGAGCTCCAAACGATCGCAGCCTCAAAATGCCTCGTTCAGATTGCCTCTTCAAAAAAGGCAAGAAGGAACCCACGATCAAGCGCGAAACAAATGGCAACAAACGGTCCAATTGCTCGCGAGTGAGTCGACCGGCCGGTCGACCGAAAGGTCATGAGAACGGCGGGGAAGAAGCCGATTGCCCTCTCTTCCCAAAACAATCCCCGCGGTCGCCCTCCCACTCGGAGGTCACTCGGCCGAAGACGGAAGATCGAAATGATCGAGCGGACCGCAAGCGGGGGAACGCGTGAGGAAAAACCTCGAACTCCCGGCTGGCCGTCCGCCCTCCGGCGGCGAACAAAGGCGACGAGCGAGCGGCCGGACGGCCGGACGGGTGATCTTAAACGTGATTGACCGATGGCCCTGCGGGTTGTCGTGTTTTCCGACCCGCCCGCCCGTCATCCCTCGACCCGATCGAGCGGCCGGCAGTCGTGGACGTGAATTACGGCCGGGCGGCCGCCTTTGATCCGCCGACACACGAGTTCAAATGTTTTCTTTCGGTTGATTAACGGGCGGAGTGGTCGTTCGCCTTGTTCCCCTTCGTCATAAAAGGAAAGCATTAATGGCTAGAGGATGGAATGCACTCACTTCAGTGGTGTCTAATCGTCTAATCCAATCCAAAGAGCGTGGAAAAGTTTGAGGTGTTTGTGTGCAGCCGATCGCCGCCGGAATTTCCGAGGACGAATGAGCGGCCGGCCGTCGATGCAAATTTGGGTGGGTGGAGGATTAGCATGAGGAAAGGAGAGATTTGCGTGAAGTTCGAGACGGAGTAAGGACGAATGAGTAGTCGTGGGATGGTTTTGGACAGTCGACGTTCTGCCGGCCGTCTGGGACGATCGGAGACGACTGGACCGACTGATTAGACGACGCACTGATCAGTCGAAAGAAACGTTACGTCTGTGGCCCGCGCGAAGCGCGGGCTCACAGCTTGTCAGAAAGAAAGAAAGAAGAAAGCCGTCTGTTCTGTCGGCCGTCTAATCCAATCGGCTGGACAGCCGGCCGGGATTATTAGCTCTGCTGTTCGTCTTTGTGTTCACGTGTTCGTTCCGAACGAACGCGGAAGTCGAGCGGCGGGCGGGAGCCGGCCGACCGTAGCCGCCGGCCCGCTTTCGCGTCACGAAGCGAACGGACGAACGGGAGGACGGGCGACTTGTGGCCCGGAATCAAAACAAACTCGGGCGGCCGGGCGGCTCCAAACATCCGGCTGATTGATGAACTTCCGGAGGTCATTTGGGCCGCCTCCTCACACGCTCGCCCTTCAAAGAAACAAACCGACAAAACGTGTAACATGAGAATAAATCCCGTGTGCACCAATCGGAGTCTTAAAGATCGCCCGCTCGTCTGCACTCGGCGGGTTTCTCCGCTAATTCGTTCCGCGAATCGACGACAAACTCGCGAGGAAATGGAGCTCCGAGCCAATTAGCCGACCGGCCGGTTCAAACGACGAAGCACAGATCTCCGCCGTCCTTGTTGTTGATGCTGTCTGTGTTGTGTGTTGATCGTCTGCTCCTCGCTTCCTCGTCCGTCCATTCAGTCCGCTTCTCTCTCCGCTTTTTGCCCTCCAACCGTCCACTTACGTCAATCCCCGCTCTCGTACGGTAAACACCTGCAACGACTACGAAAATACACACGTGCATTACGCAATCCATTTGACGAGCATACGATCCTCAAACAAAAGATGCGAATTCGTCATTGAAGACGAGCAGCCGGAGCGAGTGGACGGCCGATCGAACGGCGGGGATTCCCGGAAGGGCACGGACGACGCAAACGGGCGGCTTCTCATCACTTTTTCGCCTCAATCTCCGCAATAATTCACTAATTTCTCGTTCGATTGGATTCAAATGTTTGCGAGAAGAGTTTAATCCGCACGCTGGACGGCGAACATCACTCCGCGGTGTCGGCCGGCGGATTAATCGTGATAAATTTGTGG
The DNA here is from genome assembly GCA_024699865.1 of Aphelenchoides fujianensis. Classification (NCBI taxonomy): domain Eukaryota; kingdom Metazoa; phylum Nematoda; class Chromadorea; order Rhabditida; family Aphelenchoididae; genus Aphelenchoides; species Aphelenchoides fujianensis. The sequence continues at coordinate 136,047 of JAMPIO010000085.1, read as the reverse complement.
AAATGAGACCGGCCGGTTAATTGGAGAGAAGGCGATTAGTTCAGCGAAGAGCGTTGCATTCGGGCCGCCTCTAATCCGCCGCCGATTCTAAGTACCAAAGTTGAACGACCAATCGCTTCGGCGGCGGACGGCCGGCGGTTCCGCGAATTTCCCAATTTGAGGCTCGATTAATCGCGAGAATTGGGGCGATTTTTGGCTGCGGATTTTTTCGTTTCGTCTGCAATCATTCGACCTTTTCCCTTGAGCACGAGGTGTGGGCTTTAGAGCGGTTGCAGTCGGAGGAATGTGTTGAACGGGGAGACCGTACTGTGCGGCTGATCCCTCGACGATACCGACGGCTACGATGCGGAGAACAATGGAAGCGGCCGCTTTGTTCGCGACGACCTTTGGGTTCGCCGTGTGACTCCCGGCCGGCTGTTTTCGTTCGTCGCGAACTCCAAAATAGCCGGCCGGGCGGGTCCATCGAGACGAAGCCGCTTACCGTACGCCCGCCCGCTGCTTCTCGTGTACGTAATCCCGGATCGGCTTTGGCGAACACGCGCGCGCGTCCTGCCCTGTTTATCTGCTGCACGGCTCCACCACTTGTTCGCCGTCTTTCCTTCTCACTCTCGCTATTTCGGGCCGCCCGCAACGCGGAGTGATGGCGGCCGGCGGTTCGGCTCCCGCAAAGCCGAAGTTGTTTTGGTCGCGGCTTACGGAAAACCCACCGTATTTGGCCGCTCGCACGGGGCGCTCATCGAATTTCGTTAGACGAAGTGCGGGGAACGGCCGGCGGCGCTGCAGAAAGAGCGGCCGCCGTTTGTTTTCGTCGATTTCAGTCAGCCGGCGGATTGGGAGGCCGAGGATTTCGAGGTGTTGGTTTGCAAAAGAGCCGCACATTCCTGCGGTTTTTGCAATCCTCCTCCTCCGCCTCGTGGCATCGGTTGTCGTCATCAGTTTGGAATTCGAAGAGCTTCTCCTCCTTTCTCCGTTGCTCGGCTCGACTCGTCTGATCGGCTGGCCAGTCGGGCGGTCGGGTGATGTTTTCGTGTTTTCGCTCCATCCCCCGCACTAAATCGGCCGGCTTCCACTCGACGTCCACATTCCGGCCGCCGCTCGGCCATGTTGCCGCCCGATTGTCTGGAGGCAAAGCGGATTGGAAAGAAGTTCGAATGATGTGGTGCGAGGACGAAGCAGCCACCAATCCGCTCTTGCTTTCTTCATCAAACGGAATTCCGCTGCTTCATCCAACTCGAACAACGCCCGGCCGCCGTCGAGAAGAGTCATGATTCAAGCAGGCGCTTATTCGAGGCTTCTTTTCGGCCAATTACGCGCACTCGCCGTCCGACTGCTCGGTTCGGGCGTGAATCACGAAGAAGATTCCGCTCGCTCGCTCGCTTCGGCGCGTGACGAAGCCGAGCAGCGGGCTTCCGCCGACCGCAAAGGTCGGCCGGGCGGTACGGTGCGAGGCGGAAGGGCGATCGCTTGAATCACGTCCGTCTCGTTGGGATTCGTTGATTGGCCACGACTTCAAAAATATTTCCTTTTGGATTCTTTCTTTTGTTCCGCTCTGTTTGTGTGTTTTGCTCCCGACTTTGCGGTTTCATTTTTGGGACCTACGACCCGTCCGCCCGTCCGTTCGAGCGACAGCCGCCGATCGGACGGCCCGACTACCGTGTTTTGCCTCGTGGACGGCGATCGCAGCTCACGGCCGGCCTTTCTTTCAGATTGTTTTGCCCGCGGCCGGCCGTTCGGCGGGCGGATTTCGGCGCCAAAGCCGCGAGTCCAATCGTTCAGCGGCCGACGGCACGCGGCCGCGTAGTTCGTGGCCCGCCGAGTGCTCGCGGCAGACAAATCCAAAACAACCGCAAGAAGTCACCCTTCCGAGAAGAAAGAGGGGATTCCGCTGCATTCCGCCGATGACGCCTCGAGCTCCGCTTTCTCCCGAAAGGCAGCTGCACGGCAGATGATTCACCGCATTCCTTCGATCCTCAGTGATGTGCAGATGTTCGCGGAGAAGTGCGCATTCCGTGTGCCCTCTTGTGGATCGACAGAAACGTTCGTTTAATCCCCGCGTTCCATTGGGTTCAATTCGGGCGGCGGCCGTTTGCACGAGCGGAAACCGCGGCCGCATTTCCGCCGCCTTCCGAGAATCCGCGAGGCGAACGGCCGGCCGGAAGTCACTTCTTTTCGTTCGGCCGCTCACGAACCGGCCGGCGAACATCGAGCGAGTCGGCGGGATCACGATCCCCGAACACGCAACTCGCTTCCAAGAAGCGGCGGGCGTGGGCAGGAAACAAGTGTTTTTTCTCCGTTGAAGCCTCAATTGGTGCTCCTTTCCATGCAACAAGCGGAAACCACTCACTTGCCTGTCCAGGCAATGAATGGAGGGGCCTTCCAAGCAGCAAACAAACAGGCGGGCTGTTCGAAAGGAACCGAACGAAGAAGCGGACAATCGAAATCAAAAGCGGCGAATTCACTTCGATTCTTTCGGTCGGCCGCCTTTCGAGTGACTCACAAACGACTCCCCTTCCTTTCCGCCGCGATCAATTCTTTCGGCTTGTCGTCGAATTCGAGAGAACTCGCTCGTTCGCGTGAAGCACGTAGTTTGTGGTCGAATTCCGCGTACTCATTCAGCCGTCCCCGAATCCGCGGCACGTACGGTGGTCGCCGCCGCTTCCACGAACGCCGCCGCACTCACGTAAGTCCGCCGTTTGCATTCCGCGCACGCGTCGCCGCTTAATTTTTGATGTTTCGCTCGCGGCTTCTCGGAACTCCCTCGCCGATCATCCCCGTCCCGCCAATTCAATTGACGTGCGGACGGCCGGCGGGCTTCCTAATCCGCGCCGGCAGCAGCAGCACGAAGCGAGGAAACAAGCGGCGAATAAGCCGCTTAATGACTGTTGCTGTTGCTCAATTAGCCGCACGTTCGCCTCGACAGTCGGCGTTCTCCGAACTGCCAGCCGGCCGTCCAGCGGGCGTCTACGGTAAAACACCAACGACCGCAATGTTTCCGCCACGGACATCACTCCTTCCTTTCGTTCGTTCGTTTGGGTGGCGGCAATTCCCGGGAATTCCGAGCGCCCGTTCGGGCTCATTTAAGCGCGACAAGCGGCCGCCGCGAGGACTCAAGATCACCTCTTTTGTGTTTCGAAACGCTCGAAAGTGCGGCGTCTATTTTCTGCTCCAATTCCCGGGATTCTTGGCAGCGGCCGTGGACTTCGGAAGGGCGAAGAAACACGTTAAGCCGGGCGGATTACACACTCCACCATCTTCTTTACGTCTTCCCGCTGCTGCTGCCCCTGTGTTCTGTGTTGTGCTTTCGATTCACAGCAGACGGACGTGAGAAAGAGTACAAAAGAGAGAAGCATTACTGTAGGCAATGAACAAGAAATGGGGGAACAACGGGGTGAATTAGCCGCCGTCTGCCGCTCGACGTCATTCGTAAGAGAAGTCGGTTGAGGGGCAAAAATCTCGTCAAGATTTCCATCTGCTCACTTTTATGGGCCGTTAATCATCGCCTCCGAAGCGACACGTGTGAATTCAAACGTTTTTGCTCGCTCGAATGCAAATTCGGCCGCCCGCAAATCGAATTTTGGCGCCGCTCCAACGGCGCGCCCACCTGCCGGCCGGCCGGCCGCGTTGCGCATTCGATCGGTGGAACAATGGAAGCGAGAAGACGGCCGACATTTGTGTTCGCTCTCGCGTAATTAGCGAAATCAGTCAAGAGCGATGGCGGGCAGGATTCGTTGCGGATTGGGCGGGGCTGAGGTCATCGGCCGCTTGCAGGAGATCCTCGTGCTTGCTCACCGCTCGCATCGCATCCATTTGGCTTATTCCTGTTGTTCGGATAGGCGCCCGCTCATCGCCGCCATTAACGAAAAGAGAGGCGTCATTCGGGCGGTTGCGAAAAGAAGGAACGAAACGCCGAGCATTCGCCCAACCGACTGAAAACAAATACAATCGAGAGGACTCCAAATTCCGGCGACTCGCTGGCGAGCGGGCGTCATGCCGGACGGCCAGGCTCGCGTCTGAATAATCGAATTAATGGAGCGAAAACAGCCGACCGGAAGTTCGCCGCCGCCGCCAAGCCGCTCTTCGGCGTTGCAAAGGCGCTTTCGTGGCGTTGCTACTGCGGGAATCCTCGAAGAAAAGCAGACAGAAACGTGCCCTCGAAGACGGGCAATTAGAACGGCCGCCCGAAAGCCGATCAAAAATGACGCCCTTCGCATCGATGAGACATCCCTGCACTCTTGGCGGCCGCTTCTCGGAACGCACGTCCGGGTCCTCTCTTTCGCGACGACCGGCGGGCTTCGCGCTCGTCCGGAGATCCCCTTCCGCTTCGTGCTCTTGGACTGACCTCCGGGTTCATTCGAACGCGTGTCTGGACGGGCAATTAGCGTAATCCCTCGTTCTTCCTTTCGGCGGAAGGAAGGAAGCCGCCTAACCGACCACAAATCACCGCGTACGCAATCGCCGCCCCGGAATTCAATGGCGGTGATCAAAAAGCGCTCGCTTTCCGCGAATTTCGCAAACTTTACGCACACTTCCGATCTCTGTTCTGCTCAACACAAGGACGGTGGAGAGTCCACGTGTTCAACGACCAACCGTTCGTTCGTTCGCTTCTTGTTGATCGGCGGCAGTGATTTCCGTTCAGTTCGGTCTGTTTTGGGACGATTTTAAAGAACACTCGTTTGTTCGCGGGTTTGTTTTGATCTCCGCTCTCGCGCCGGTCGTCTCGACAGTCGAGTGAGCGGAACGGGGGCTTGTTTTCGTCTGGGCAGTCGACACTCGCCGCTCTCATCGCCTGTTTACTCGACGAGAAGGTGGCCGGCCGGCCGGCAAGCGGAAGGACGGTGCGCGGGTGACGAAAAGAAACCAATCGGAGATTAATCGCGGCCAAATCGAACCCAAAACAAAGCGCGCACTAATTTGCACTTCGGAGCACGCGAAATCGTCGCTCGCAGAGTCGCGTGCCGCCCGAATGTTCCGCTCGCTCGGCGGTTTGCGGCGGCCGGAAGTCGAAACGAGCGTCGAGTTCCGCCTGGCCGCCCACCGCGTGCGCGAAAGTGCACTCCGGCGGCGCGTACGGTAGCGATCGATGAGTTCTCGCCGGTGGTCGACGGTAATTGAGCTTCGATTTCGCTGGTCGATTTGAAGCCTGATGCACCGCTTTCTGTTCTGCTCGCCAGCCACTCGGCGCGTGACCGGCGGCCACAAACCGAAGGAACGATTGGGAAACCGCGATTATGCGACTGCTGTTTGTATTCGGTGGAAGGGATGAGTCAACGGGGAAACATTCCCCGCTCCACTGCTTTCTGTTTCTTGTGTGCAAACGAGCAGGTGGGAAAGGTCACTTGGAAGAATGAACGGAGGAGACAATGAGCCCGCTGAACGACTTTCATAATCGATTCGTGCCAAACTGCGAGGGAATTCAATTGAAACGAATCGAATAATGAATGCGCGCAACAAACGGGCGAGTCGCGGGGACGCGCTGCCCCCGCCGTCCACCTACAGACGAGCGCGCGGCCGGTTTTTATGGGCGCCACTCGGCCCGCGAATGCCAACTCGTGTTTCTCATCCCCTCCGCACTCGTTGCGAACAAATGGGTCGGTTTGACATCACTTCGCGTTCATTTCTTCGATCTCCAAGCACTCTCCCGTTTTAACAGTCGGTGCGGGTGTCCTTGAAGGGACGATCAAGGACAGCCCGCTCCCGATTGATCTCGTGGATCCCGACGAACGTTTCGAGCAAAAGTTTTCGGCTTTGCGCGTCGCCCCGCTCGGCGCCCGAAGTGATCAGAAGTTTGTTGAGCGACGCGCGAGCGGGTTGATCGTGTTTCGCCCGATTTTATCTGCGGATCTTCTTCTCCTCGGGCGCGCGTGTTCTCCGCGTTCCCCATCCAGCCGTCCGCTCGCACAAAACACAGCTGGCGGACGGGCGTTGATTCGATTAGCGACGAGTGATCCCCAGAATGTTTCCCACTCCTCCACCGGGCGGGAAGCCGTGGGAGTCCGTCGACTCACTGCGGAAGGCGCCCGCTACGTGTCGCACGGGATCGCGGCGGCCAACTCGCGAAATGCGGAAGCCTCCTGGGGAAAACAGCCGGGATTCCTCCGAAGTACAAACGAGGGCGAACGGGAGAGGTCCAAACTTACGAACCGGAGGGGCACGCGGGCGGAAATCTTCTTGCAAACCAACAGACGTGCACTCCCGTTCGCTCGCACTTCCGCTTGGTTTTCAAGAAGATTCCCTCGTTTCAAAACACCCCCGATTAGGAAAGGAAAGGCAAAGGAATTGGACCTCAAGGCTAAAAGAATGCCCGCTTTGTCCTTTTCTTCCTTCCTTTGTTGTTGTTGAGTGTCTTGTGTGTGCATTAGCGTCAAATTCGTAAACGATGCGGCGTCTAACGATCGCTTTACGTCCTTCAAGCATTAAACCCGCTGCGTTCTTGGAATGAAACGAGGGCATACGGTCGTCCGTCCGTCTTGTCTGCCGCCCGTCGACGCGCAAATGAAGCGGCTGGCGCGTCGATCGATCGGTTGGACGAACGAGTCGCGCGCAAAGCAGAAGCAGCGGCGCGCAATAAAACGCCCGTTTAAGCGGAGGATGGGCGGATGCAAGGCGGCAATTTGCGAAACGGAGAAGCATTCCATAAATCACTGGAGAACGGCGAGGGCGACGAGCAACGTGCTCCACTTCCGCGTTCCCAACAGAGATCTCCTCAATCGATCCTCGCGTCATCCACCGACTGTTCACTTTTGTTACGTCCGGTGAAGACGAGCGGGGGGCTTCTTTGGTGTTTGATTTCTCGCCTTCATCCCCCCTAATCCTCGCTCCATTCTCCATTCGGCTGCCGCTTTACGGTAATGAAAGGGCGTCTTCGATTACGTGCGCGTGATTAAAATCGGTGCTTCGAAGTCCTGCGTTTGCCGGCCGGTCGGATGGCGTAAGGCGATTCGGGGGTCTCGTGTTGCTCCTCGCGGGGAGTAAATGAACGGGCGATAAGCTTGTTTTCGCTGCTCGTGTCAACAAGCAGCGATTTTGCAAAGTGGAATGGTCGTGTTCGGCGTCGAAAACCGGCTGTTTTCGTCTCAACACGCCGCCGGCCGCCCGCCGTTCGTCTTTGCGATCGAGCGGGCGGGTGTTCTTTTGTTCGCCGCCTGCAAACACCCGCGATCTTCCTGCTTTCGGATTGAAACAAACGATCCCCCAATCGAAACACTCGATCCCTCGAACTCCGTCGTTGTTTCGCGAGTGATCCGCTCGACAGGCGGCCGCAAGGTGGAACGGGCGAGTGGGTGCGCGTATCAGTCGGCAACGAGCGGGCGGTGACGAAACCACAAAGAAGAACGTTCTTTTGTTCGATTGCCGCGTGTTCTTTACGGCCGGGGTCATGCGCTCTTCTGTCATCAAAGGAGTGTTCTTCTTTTCGTTCTCCTGCACCCGCAACGGGCGAGTTGTTTTCGTCGGTCGATCAGCTGCTCTTCCTTCCGCGCCCGACCTCCAGCTGCTAATTGGAGCGGTCGAGGGGCGTAGCGTAGCGAGGACGGGCAGTTGGAGCGGGCGTTCGTCGACGAAAAAAGCGCCTTTATGGGCGAACTGGATGACGAAACGGCGAGCGAACGGCTTTACTGCAGCCCCGCATTTCGGCTTGTTGTTTTCGAAGCGCCGCTCTTTCCGGGAACTCCCGCCCGCCAGCCGGCCGTTCGCTTCGATCACGGGCGACCGTTCCACCCGCCACGGGGCTCCAAAAGAAGCGAACGAGAGGGCGGAAGAACTGGCAAAGAAATGCCCGCACAATCCACCGACTTTACGAACCGAAGAGTACAATCGAGCGGCAGATTTGTGCGGATTTCTCCACCATTCTGGTTAATGTTAACCGGCCGCCCGCCCGCACAAGGTCCAAATTGGGCGCTGATTCAAACATCGCGCTACAAATCCGCCGGTTTGTTTCGACGGCCGGCGGTTCTTCGAACTTACGAGGTTTCGAAAAGAGGAATGAGCAATCGGCGGGGGCATTCGCCCGCTCATCGGCAATTACCGGCCGGCCCGGCAGCCCGATTGGGCGACATTTCTGCTCGAAATTCGTGGCCGTTCGCGGAATTCCTGCCCGACTGTCCAATTAGTCGGCCGGTCGCCCTTCCATGTGCACTTCTTCTTTCTTCTTCCTCCTCCTTCCGTCTTCTGCATACTCGTTAGACGGCGAAGTTGGCGAAGACGAGTTAATTTCCGTCCGGCCGTCCCGCTCGGCCGTTCGTGTTCTCGGAATCCGCAGGGCCGCTCGGCCGAGCCGGGAAGGCCGCTCGTTGAACGCTTGTTCCCTCGCGTGTTTCCGCATGGCGGCGAGATGCCGCCGGTCGCCGCGTGCCGTTCCCTTCCGCCCGCCCGCCCGCCCGCCGGCCACGTCAAGCAGGCGGAACGGCGAACGGACGGACGGCCGGCGGAATTCAATCCGAGACGAAAACAACTTTTTTCCGCCAGTCGGAGGTCGGATGCCAACTGCCGCCTTCCGCCCCCGCCCCGTTCGGCTGCTTATCGGCCGGAGCGGAACGGAAAGAAACGCCGGTCGACGATCGCCATGCTTCCAAATTTAAACCCAAAGGGCTTGCAAATGCATGACAGAAGGAAGACGAACAGGAAATACTCGTGAGTGAGTGAGTGAGTGGTGATCGTGTCCACTTGTTGCTCGTCGAGCACGAGCGAACGAGCGGAAGATTGCGGCCTGTTTTCGAAGATCACCCCGTTGCCGACCGAAACGTCCGCTCCGCTCAATAAAAAGCGGGCCCGTTCCGGGAACGTCGCGCACATCCCGTCGACTTCTCTCGCCGCCCGCTCGTTTGTACCGAAGGGACCGCCGGCCGGCCGACTGGCGGCAGGAAAGGAAGGGCGGTCGGTCGTTGGTGCCTTCGGGGCGGCGTTTCCACGAACCGAGCGAACGGCCGACGGCGCGCATGTTTCCGCAAAATGTTTTCGCAATTCCGTCGGTCCCCTTTGCTCTCCCGATTATCGCCGCCCGTACCGTAGCGTGCGGCGAACGGAACACACTCGCTTCGGGGGAGGGAATGCACTTTTAGGGGCGGCCGGCCGGTGTTTCTCGCCGCCGCCACGCGGTCCGCCTTTCGAAAGTGCACGTTTGATCGCCGGAAGCCGCTCGCTAATCGAATTCAAATCGCAACAAATGCGAAGAGGGCAGTCGGCTTTTGACGAGGAGGTTGAAGTGCTTGCTCGAAGCACACCTTGCTTGTTGCAATGGACGGCGGCTAATCGAATCAACTGTTTCCCTCGAACGACCTCCCGCCTCGACAGGGCCACTCACAAATCAAATGAACGGCGGAGTGCTTGTAATCGCCTAAAAGTGCACTCGAACGCCGGCGTGGCGTGCGGGCGGGCGGCTGATCTCTGTCCTGACCGACCGAAGCAACGAGTTGTCGTGCCCGGAGGTCAATCCACAACGACACAAACGGCGGCGAGAAAGAAGAGTGATGAGAGGCGGGACGAGGTGTTTGATCCGCGAGCTTCCGGACGATCGCCGGCGGCCCGAAGGCGGCAGTTGGCGCGTGTCCGACGGCCGTTCCGCCGCCCGCTGCCACCCGCTCGGACGCCGCTGTTGCGTCTGGAACGGCGCCGCTCATTCGGACGGGCGGGGTCAAACGCGGAAGCGAAAAGAGGAACGGCGGCCGGCCGGCGGTCTCGTGCGTCGTCTGCAAAACAAACCGGCGAGCAGACTTCCGCCTTCTCCGCCCGCCCGTTGATTTCGGCGAACCGATCGAACAGAAGCGACAGAAAAAAAACGCACAAAGAGGAGCGAAAGAACGATCGACGTGCACTCGGTTGGACTTCCGCCTCGTCGCCGCCTCTTGCCTGAAACATTTCCGCGAACTCGTCGGGCGAACGGAGCGGGCGGCTCGCTGCCGGTCGATGATCGTCGGGCACGTTTCGCGGAAGGAAGGGCGCGCTTTTTGTTCTGTTTTGTTTCACCACTCGCTGCGAACAGCCGCTTGTTTGCTCCCAAAAGTGCGTAGAGTTCGCGCAATTAGGCGACTGTTTGTTAGCAAAAAAGGGCGGCTCGTAAAGTTCCGCGTTTCTTTTTGCGGACAAGCCGGCGTATTTTTAGCTCCTTCGTTCCGAGCCCGCAACTCGAAAAGAACGAGCAGGACTTCCGCTCGCGGCCGCGCCGTAATTCTTTTTTGCTTTTTTTGCGGCGAGTTTCGTCGTTTGCACGAAAAACAAACAGGAGGGAGCGAGGGCCCCGAGCGGGCTTGCAAACACGGTTGTTTTTCCCCGGGCGGGCTCGGCACATGTTTCCCAAATCGGGTGTTTTGGAGAGAAGTTTTCGAAATCCAAACCACTTTTGGCCGCTCGCCGTGCAGCTCACTCACTTCACGTTTCTTTTGTTTGTTCTCACTTGGAGCCCGCAGCGTGTTTTTGTTGCCCGCTTACTCGCGTTTCTCGAAACAAACGGGCGGCGGGCCACGTGCTGCTCGCCGGTCTTCGATTTCTCCACGCTCGCCGCTCCGCCCGCTGTTTGCAACTCGAAAATAGAAACAGCGAGTTTTTTGCGGCCGTTCCACGAGCTCCTCTGCGAACTTGGATGTTTTGCGGAACGGCTCGAAAACAAACGGCCGGCGTTCCGCGAATTCCGTCCGTCTGGTGACTCGTCCGTCGACATCTGCACACAAAATTGGTGATCGAATCGCTCCACCACGCGCTTATTCATCCCACTTGTTTTCGCTCCGAAGCACGCGACACGTGGGCCCGCTTTGTGTGGCGGTTTGCATTCCCTCTTCTCGAGTACAAAAGAATCTCTTCCCGTTTTGTAATCGAGTGCCCAGACTCGCGATTTCGCGTGCTGTCGCTATAATCGTGAGCAATTCTTCTCGTTTGTATGCGGCCGGTGTGTGGGCTCCACGCGCACCGTACGTAGAGTGCAATTCGATTAATTGGCGCGGGGGGATCGCGTGTGCACGAACGATCGCCGCCGTTCGGTCATTCTGACGTCTCGCGAAGGGGCGGGCCTGCGGGAATTCGGCGGCTTACTCGGAAACTTTTCCAATTTTCTCTTCAAATTCTCCAGCCGCCTCCCGCCCGCGTTCCACGAACCAAATCGGGCGGGCGCCGCGTTGCGATTCCGAGAGAACGGCGGGCGGCGCTTCCTCGTCTGGGCGGCCCCCTTCTGCCGCCGAATGTTGACAACGAAACAGGCCGAAGAAGCGGCCGGGTCTTCGGTCACTGGCCGGCGGCCGGCTGTCGTCTGCGGCGCCCCGCCTCGTGTCGGCTTTGCTTCCGCCTTGGGGGATCTCTGGAAAGCGGGCGCTCTTCTTGCTACTCGCTTTCTCTCCACAATCAGCGGTTTTTTCCGCCCTGTTGCTCGAAGCTCCGCCCCTCCGCCCGGCGGGCACTCGGCCCGCCCCGCCCGCCCGCGTCGAACGTCGGCGGGCAGTCGGGCGGCTTCGTTTGATGGGAACGGAAGTCGATTTTATCTCCCGACCACCAGTTGTGACTCTTCCCTTTCGTCTACCTTTACTGTAGCCTTCTTTCTTCGTTAGATTGCTGTGATCGGGGCGGTGACTAACAAAAGGCCGCCGAAAGGACCCTCGTTTGTATTCGAGCACGTTGCGAAGCGTACAGTAATCAGCGAGCGGCGTGTTTCGTGCGGGCCGGCCGCGTGTTTCGCGTCGTGATGACGGCCGGGCCGCTCGTTTGTTCTCGTCGCCCATCTGCCGCCCGCGCGTCATCGCCGCCCGATCGATTCACGGCGGCCGAAAAGCGGCGATTCACGCGCCCGGCCGCCGAATCGTCCCCCAAAGAAAACATTCGGCGAAACGGAACCGAAGGCCCGCACTTCTTTCGTCCTCTACGGTACTCGCTTGATCGACGGAATACGGTGGAGAATAATCACTTCTTCTTCTCTTTGCAATCCAAACAACCACTCGCTTCTTCGCTGCGCTCTTTAACGGTCGGGTGCATGAAGGGCGATCGATCACTCCTCTCCATCTTCTCCGCGCTCATTACTGTAGTCAATGGACGGACGGGGCGGACATTAAACAACATTCTTTTCCGCCTCCTCGTCATGCGCAGCCGGCGGGGTTCCAAGAAGAGCGGCGGCGCGCGCGAATGTTTCGACAACTCGCCCGCTGCACGCCTCTTCGTTCGGTGGGCGGGGCGAGTGCGGAGAGTTCGGGTGTTCACGAGCGAACAGCCGCCCCATGGAGCGGACGGGCGGTTTCTGAACGCCGAACAAACGTTGCCGATCGTCTTTCACCGCAGTTCGACGAAACGCAACCCGCCGCCGCTGCGAGAAAATGACGCCGGCCGCGATCGATCGCTCGACGATCGGTGCGCGCAGCTCTGAACTTTTGCACCACGCGGTCGTTCGGGCGACCGTTTGTTGCGTAAACAACCCACACGGGCCGTCGAAAGCAGGGGATTAGCGGAAGAAAGGAGTCGAGAATTAATCACAGCGGGCCCTACGGTACGGGAATCGTGGAAAGCGGGCGGCCGTCTGGCCCCGCCCTTTGGCCGTCGGCCGGCCGAAGCTCCGCCCCGCGGGTCGAAACTGCCGGCCGGACGGGAAACGTGGAATTCGAATAGTCGACGTCTCGAGCGACGGCGGCGGCGCGTCGTTTGATTCGAGCGGGCGGTCGGGAGTGTCTGTTGTTTGATTCGATTGCACGCATATCCAACTCCCTTCACTCGCCTCTTTTGTTTCGAGTCGTTTGGATCGGCGGGCGGGTGCGCGGTCGAGGATCCCCGCTCTCCCGCCTTCTCGTTTCCAATCGCTTGCAAACGATAAGCGGCGCGGGTGATCGACGGCGAGCGGAAGCCGACGACTTTTGATGGAAAGAAGCGATGTTTTCGTGTTTACGACGAGTTTCTGCTCCGCCGCCGCTCCTTTCCCCGAACACTTCGGGGATCACTCGCCGTTCGTCCAGCGAGAAGTGGGGAGATCATGTGAACGCCGAACATTCGACTACCGTACCGACCGTCTCGCCGTCGAACCGGTCGGGACGGTCGGCGGCCGCAAGCGGGTGTTGAGTAATGCGCGTGTTTTTGTTTTCGTTGCACTTCTTTCGAGCCATCCGCCCGCTTACCGCCACACCGTAGCCGTAAGCCGGGCGAGGACGTCAACGCGCGCTGCAAACAATCCACTTTGCCGGGGGATTTCTGCCGCCGCTCCTTCCAAGGCCCCCGTCTAATGCACTTTCTAATCTCGCCGCCGCTTGCTGCAGCCGGCGGAGTTGCGAAAACAAGCCGCGAATTCCGAAACATCGCCGGCAAACACAAATATTTTTGCGACGTGGGGGCGACGGGTCGAATCAAAAATCACTTGAAGCGGCCACCGGCGGCCGGCCGGCAGACTTGTTTTTCGTCCAGCCACTCCCCCCGACGTTCCTGGCCGGGGACTTTCGGGACAAAAAGCGTCGCCGCGCGCAAAAGTTCGCGACGTTTCCGCTCGGCCCTCGCCGCGTGAAATCGGGCGCCGCTTATCGCGAGCGGGTGTTTTCGGCGAAAAGCGGGAGGGGGCGGGATCGGCGAACGAAAGCGTTGCGAGCGGCTAACCGGTGATTTTTGGCGTGTGTTTTGAAACCTTTCGACCGATTTACGAAAAACATCACCCGCCACTCGCCGCACGCCCGCCGCTCCTTCTTTCCGCCGGCCGTTTCGTTCTGCAAACTGCGCGCGTTCGCGATCGGGCGGCTCGTGACGCCCGCCGCTCTCGCGAGAATGTTTACGCCCCGCCGCTCGCCGCTGCTCACTGAAACTTGGACTGATCTCTGGCTTGCTTGCTCGCCGCTCCCGAGTATTTCTGTAACCCCGCCCGCCCGCCCGCCCGCCCGCCCGCCCGCCGCCGCCGCTCGTTGCAGGCGGGTGTTTGTGCGCACGTGAACGGCCGTTTCTTTCGAATTTCATCAAAAGAGCGGCGGCAACAAAAACAGCACGAAGAAGGTCGGTTGTTTTCGCCGCGTTTAATCGACGACCACGTTGCCCGTGTTTCCCGCCCGCCCCTCGCGCCTCTCGCGTCGCGGTCAACGGGCGCGCGTTCGATAGCGACGGCCGCCCTCCCGTCCCCGCTGCTCACTGATTTGCTTTCAGCGATCAGACACCAGCCAGCTCGTCGACGATCTTTAAAGGTCCCCGTCGCCCATTCGATCAACCCTCCACTCACTCCACTCACCCACCGCGTTTACCGGCATGCAGCTCTCGCAGCAGCAACAGCTGAGCCTCCTGGCCGCGCCGTTCGGCCCCGCCGCCTCCCAACTGCCGCTCCACTTTCCGTCGTTGAAGGAGGGCGTTTCCTACACAAGTGAGTTTTTTCTTCCTCTTTCCTCCTCCCGCCTAATCCCTTGCAGCTCCTTCCGTTGGGGTGGGCGGGGAAAATCCACAAAATTCAAGCTTGCTTTCGGCCACTCGTTCCGTTTACCGTACTCTTCGAAGACACTCGACTGATTTCTTTCTTCTTTCAGAACGCATTCCCAACTGCCAGAAGTGCGGCGTTCACAAGTAAGCGCGGAGTGATCGATCCCTCCCATTCATCCCCTCCTCTTTCAGCCGCAAAGCCCGCTTAAAAGGACACAAGCGCGTGTGCCCGTTCAAGGACTGCAACTGCACTAAGGTGAGTCCTCCTTCTTCAAGCGATCCCAATCATCCCCTTCCCGCTTGCAGTGCCAAGTGGTGACCGAACGCCAGAAGCTGATGGCAGACCAGATCAAAGCGCGCCGTCGTCAACGCAAGGACACGGCGTTGAATCGGCAGAAGCTGGCCGACAGCCTCAACTCGGCCGCTCTCGCCGGCCAGCTGCCCTTCATGAACATGTTCTGTGAGTTCTCTCGCTTGGGATGGACGAGTGATGACCTGTCCGCTTCTTGCAGACAACCAGCTGAACACGCAGCCGACCGAAGAGAACAACAACGAGCAGCAGCAGGCGGGCAGTCCGCCGTGCCGCCCGGAGCTCGCCGCGTGCCCCACCTCGACGATCAGCCCGACCGCCTTCTCGGGACTCCCGACCGCCGCGCCCGCCCTCGGCTCGCTGCCGTTCACGAGCACGGCCGGCCGCGTTGCCCCAGCAGACGGGCGTCGTCTCGCCCCTCCTCGCGTCGTCGCCGTTGAGCACGATCGGGACGGAGATGAGCCTCTCGCCGCTCCAGCCGCGCGCGCTTCTCGTTCGACCTCGGCGTCCTCAACCACGGCGCCAGCGGCCCCACCTCGCTGATGACACCGCCAAGTGTTGAGCTCGCTGGTCGCCGCCCAGACCGCGCCGGCCATCTCGCAGGCCGCCAGCCCGACGGCGCTGAACTTGACGCCGCCCCAGTCGGCCGGCCTGATCGCCCCGATCCCGATCAACCCGCTCACGACGACCGCCGCCTCGACCGCCGCGCCCGCGCCGCCCGCCTCCTCGGCGCTGGGCATCGACCAGCTGGCGCAGCTGATCCAACTCCTTTGCCAGCAGCAACAGACGACCCAACTCCTCCAGCAGCAGTTGATGCCGTTCGTCTCGCAGGCCGCCCCCACTCCCCAACAGCCCTCCATCAACGACCTCCTGCTGATCTCCGGCCTGATGCCCCCGAGTTGAGCCCGCCGCCCGAGGGCCACTCGCTCTCGATGGCCAAGAGCTTCCCGATGGCCGCCGGCGTGTCCGCCGCCTCGTTGGCGCCGAAGACGAACGGCTTCGTGGACGTGTGCTCGGTCTAAACTCCACACTTCGCTCTCGTGTGTATAGTTGCATTTTCCTCTCCTTTCCTCTCCTCGCCAAGTGTATATAGTTTGGTTGGACGGCTCCGCTCGTTTGTATTCAGCGAGCAATCGTCCCCGATCCCCCGCTCACCGGATAGTTTGTACTGCTCTTTCAATCACTCATTGCTTATTTATGGAACGTCTGTCCCATGAACGGACGGCCCAGCTGCTTTTCGTCGTCGATCTCTTCGCTTACGCTCTCTCCTCCTCCTCCTCCTCCGCTTCCTCGCATATTTTCCACTCCGAAGTGTACGGTAGCCGAACGGGAACGATGCAATGGACGGTCCGCACCGGTTAGCTGCAGCGTTTAGCACAGGCGGACGCCTCTTCGATCTGCTTTACTGTTAGTTAGTGGGATTTCTAATTTATGGAACGTATCAATCGGCTCTCGTTTCTTTCGTTCGTTCGTCTCAAGAATATTTGTCTCTCAGCTGTACATTTGTTCTCTCGTGTGAATAAACCCAACAACTGGAAGGCACGTGGAGGCGGGGCACAAAGTCGAAAGAAGAATTCGATTAGTCGACGATCAATCCCTCGTTTCCACTCGCATCACACTTGTTTGCAGTGGGCGCAGAGCCCAAAAGAAGACCGACCGGGCGTTCCGTCGGGTTGAAATCAGGTTGCTTGTTTTCGGTCTTTCGCTCTCGCGACGTCATCGCTCAGCGCGAGGCCTCGGTTTACAGTCGGACTGGCGGCCATCCAACGAAGAGGAAGAACAAGAAGAAGACACTTCCTTCCCTTCTCTTTCTTCCTCCCCGCTCATCAAACAACACGAGACGGGAAATTGGACAAAGTTTTGGGCCTTCCGCTTCGTCTCGAGGGCTGGTCTTTGTGTTCGGGGGATGAATGAGCGGGCGGGTGACTCACGGCGACCTCCCCGGCAGACCACAATCCACTTCTAATCAATCCCCGGAATATTCGATTGAATGCGAACAAACGGCCACTCGCTTCCTTCCTTCCGATTGTTCTCGTGAACACGCGACTCCTTCTGCTGACTGCCGGCTGTCCTTTTACCTCCGCTGCTGCACGTACGGTACGACCGACTACGAAGACGCGTGTGCGTGCGTGTAGCTGGAATGCGGACGACTAAAAGTTCGAAAGGATCGCGATTAGCGTCGATTCAAGTGCCGACTAATCCCCCTGCTGCTTCTTCCTCCTTTCTTTCCCCCGACTACGTCCATCTACGTGGACGGAGGTCCCGTTTCTCCGAACGCGCCGTCCAAACACCAACAATCCCCGGGCACGCGGATTTAGTTTGTTCGTCCGCACTTTCAATTCGATTAGCGATGCCGCCAGCTGGCCGCCGGGGTCAACCGTACGAAACGTTGGAATCGGTAAGAAGCGGCGAACAAACTAAAAGCAAGAAGTGATCACCGGGCAGACGGATTACTCAACGGAAGGTCGAAATTTCCGGAAATCGGCCGATTAATCCCCAAGATTCAAGTGACTAATTGAAGCGGCCAACGACGAGGAGGAGGAGTGATTTCATCGCCGGCCGGCCAGAAGTCAAACACCAACGCAACGAAAAGACGGTTCGAGTTAATTCGGTTGCACAACTCAAAGAAAACACGCGACAAAACAAAGCAGAAAGATGTAGCGTTAATCTCCGCCCCGCTTCTTATGAGCTCGCCGCCCAAACCGAAGATCGCCGCCGAGCTGAAACAAAAACAAACGGTCAGATTAAAGTGCTTTTGGTTCGAACTCGCCGCCAGTCACGTCCGCATCGCGCCCACATTCCGACGAGATCAGAGGTCGGCGCACATGTGAGACATCGAAAGCACGTGCCTTCGACCGTCTGCTGTCGCTGACAGAAAAATGAACAAATGACATCTCCAGCAAATTCAATGCAACCAAAAGAAACAAACGGAGGTGGTCACTTGTTTCTCCTCTCTCCGTCCGGGCGGCCGATCGAATGGGAAAGGTGAGCGGTGGCTGCAGGTGTGTCTCCCTGATTTCTTCGTTCAGTTCAAAGAGGCCTTCCGTCACCTTCGGGAACGCTTCATCGCGCCGCCGCTCACGGCCATCGGCGCGGAGGAGGTGGACGCGCAGCCCGCGAAGGTGTGCGGCCAGCTGGGCGCCGAGGGCCGCTGGCTGGTCGTCGCCCCACTCGACGACCCGCTCCGCCGCTCGGACCTCGACTTCTACGAGCTGATGGACACGAAGGAGCCGCAGAAACGCTGCTACGCGGCCATCAGCTCGATCCAGCGACACGTCGAGCTGAACCGCCTCGCCCTCCACAAGTTCATCCGCGTGCTGCGGGCGGTGAGCGGCCGCTCGATCCACTTCCCCGAGCTGCTCGAGTACGGGACCTTCGGCGATGTTGGTGTGAGTCTTCCACTCCCTCCTCTTCCCTCATCCCCTGTTTGCAGCTCGTCTACGGCGAGGAGGGGATGATGCTCGAGGACACGAAGATCGAGGTGGTCAACCGGCCGGTGGTCATCTTCTCGCATCAGGCCGTCCCGTTGGCCTCGCTCCTGAGCTTCTCGGATCAGGGGTCGCTCTTCCTCTTGGTGCCCTTCTAACCTCTGTCTTCCTTCAGCTTCGTCCCGACGGCCATCGCTCTCGCTGCGGGCGCGGGGATGGTGCGCGCGTTGGCCGCCCTCCACCGCTGCGGGTTCGTCCACCGGAGCGTCTCGCCGCACTCTTTCGGCTACCAACTGCCGCTCAACCTGCACCAACTGCAGCACGGAATCGTCGTTCTGGACTTCAGCCTCTGCCTGCCCTACCCCGCCCGGTTCGCTCCTTCCGCTCTTCCTTTGTTCACTCGTTCCCGTCCAGCCCGCGCCGCTTCGTCCCGTTCGTCGGGACGCCGCGCTTCTCGTCGCCGCGCGTCGACTTCGGCCGCGAGTGCGGCCCGTCGGACGACGTCCTCAGCGTGATCTTCGTGATCGCCGAGATGATCGCCGGACGGCAAGTGAAAACAACCGGCCGGTCACCCCCTTCTTCGCTCCTTGCAGCCTCCCGTGGCGCGCGGTCAAGTCGATGGCGGCGGTGGGCGAATTCAAGCTCAATTTTCCGCGCTCCCACGCGTTCGCCCGACTGCCGCGGGAGATCCGCCTGTTGTACCGGTGAGCAACCGTCCGCTTCACTCTTCATCCTCCCCCCTGCTTGCAGCTTGATGTTAGAGACGCCCGGCCCGACCCCGCTCGAGTATCGCCCGATCGTCGATTTGTTCCAGGCGGCGATCACGCGCTACGCCTCGCAACTCGACCGCCTGCCGCTCTTCCTCGCCTCCTGAACCGCCCGTCCTGCTCGTTTGTTGCAATCGATCGTGTTAATCGTAAATGTCACCGTCGATTGTTCCTGCTTCCTTTTGGGGGCTGGAGTTCCGCTTCGAATCGAAGCGAGATAGCCGGTCGATCGGAAGACGTCAAACGGACCTCCTTTTCGCCCACGGCCGCTTCTTTCGGTGCGGAAAACGCGGGGGCTGCACGGCCAAACGGATTACACGGAAGATCGCAACGAAACGGCGATCACGAGTGGAAGCCGACGAAACGGAGAAAGCAAGACGTCAGCACAAGCCGTGAACCTTGAGCCGAATTCACGCCGTCCAATTCGAGCGCCCTGATAAGCGGGCGGCAAAACAAGAAAGAGCGGAGAAGAAAGCGGGAAGCCGACCGGCCAGGAGAAGTGCGGGGGTGTGGCCGGCGGCACGCTCGGAGGTGAGAAAACCGCGACGATTTCCGCCAATTAAACAAACGACCGCCGAACAAACAGGCGGGCGGTCGTCAATCCATTTGAAGCCGTTGATCGACGAGGATGGCCGACCGTAAGCACGCGAGAAGCGGCCGTCCCACGCCTCCTCGATGACGCCAATCGATTGATGGCCCGGGCGGGAGTGTGGGCGATAAGCGGACGGACGGGCGGGCGGTCGGAGGTCGCGTTCACAAAAGGCGATCGAGCGGCGGGCGGGCGAACAAAAGGAGGAAAAGCGGCCGCTTCGAACGTTCCGTGCAGAATTTCGTCCGCAAAATGCGCTCGCCGCTTACCGTAGGCGATCGGCGGCGGTTTGTTTCGTTCTTCGTGCTCCTTGCACTTGCGTTGGGGTCGGCGGAATGCCGTCGACTGCCCGCCCGGAGCGATGCGCGGCTTCCCGGAGGACCTCACAAGCTCCCTGCTACCTCTACGAGCGCTTCCCCACGCAGTTCGTGACGGCCGAACGGCTCTGCCGCATGTACGGCGCTCATTTGGTGTCGATCGAGGACGACTTTCGTGAATGCTTTCGTTGCCCGTGAGTCCTTTGGTCCACATCATCTCATTCCTTTGCTTCGTTGTCGTTTCCAGAGGGCGGTGTGGAGGCCTTTGAGATCATGACGGCTACCGAATTTTGGATTGGCGCCCACGATCTGCACAACAAATCCGTGTGGAATTGGGCGGACGATCAGCCGTGGGCGTTCACGAAGTGGCAGTCGGGTGAGTGCGAGCGGGCGATAACAACCCGGCGCTCCAAACGACCCCGCTTTTTGTCGGATGGTCGTAAATTTCGATCGAGCGGCGATCACGTGAAGAATTTCGATTGTTTCCCTCCGTTCTTTGCATCATCCCAAACATCAATGGACTGCTTTCAGGAGAGCCGGACCTCGGCCCGAACGAAACTCGTCGTTGTGTTGCGATGCAGCTGGACGAGGGCTGGTGGAGGGCGGCCGACTGCTTCGAACGAAAGCCGTACGTCTGCGAGTTCGATCCGAACGAGGCGGCAAACTGGACGACCACGCCGATCCCGCTCACCACCCGCCTGCTGCTGACCACCCAACACGCAGAGACAACGCCCGTTCACGTCCACACATCGATCGGAACGCCCACGCCCGCCGTTCACTCGACGACCCCAACGAGGCGCCCCGCCCGCAACTCAAACAACGACCGGCGTCCCGGTCGAGCCGACCCAACCCGAAAGGCAAACTTCCACGACTCCCGCTGTCGTCACCACGTTCCAAACGACGCCGCCCGTCGACGTGACGACGCCCGAGCAGCCGGCCAGCAGCACGCAAGAAGTTCCCTCACTCTTCTGCTCCGATTGTGACCGAGACGACGAGCAATCCCGCTGCGAACAACGCCTACAACGGGCGAAGGACGAGAATCGACGACCGAAGTGTTCACGTTGCCGGCCCGTCCAACCGTCTTCCACGACCCCCGATCAGCCGCCCGCTTCTTCGGCCGCGCCGTCGATCGCGACCGAGCGGCCAGCCCGCCACTGCCGAGCCGGCGAGCACGCAAGGAACGACGACGCCCGCCGATGTTCCGAGTTCTTCCGTTCCGACTACCGCCGGCACCTCGGAAGGAGAAACGACCGATCCGCCCGTCGAGAGCACGTCCACTGCTGTTCAGCAGACGACCAGCGAGGCTGCTTCGTCACGACCCCCCCGTTCCGGAAGACGTGACGACCGTCCAGCCGTCGAGTTCTGCGGCCCCGACCACTCAAGAACGGACCACTCGGCCGGGAAGAACTTCCGTCTTCCTCTTTGGCACCGACAACAACCAGCCCCTTTCCGGAAGAGACGACGACCATTGGAGTGGACCAAACGTCCACTTTGAGCCCGACGACCATCCAAGAGGCGAGCACTCGACTGGACGTCACCACGGACGGCCCGTCGTCCTCCACTTCGCAGTTTGTGACCACCGAGCAGCCGATCGAAACGACCACGATTGCTGAAACAACGGTGACCGAATCCACCGCTCCGCCCTTCGACCAGCCAGCCAGCGGACACGACAACCGAAGAACCAACCACCCAACCGACATCCACGAGCACAACGACGACCCCGTCGCCGACCACCACTTCGACGAGCACGACGATGACCACCACCTTGAAGATCATCTACCCATGTCCTACCGGATGGCTGTATGACGAGGACAACGACATGTTCGTTTAATCACTCGTTTCCCATTATCTCTTTACCGTTCAGGTGCTACTTTGCCATGGAGTCACACGGCTGGAAGGCGGACAAGCTCAACTGCGATCTGATGAGCTCCACGCTCGTTTCGATCCACAGCCCGCTGGAGGGATCGAAGATCAAACGTGAGTTCCGACCACACTTGTTCGCTCAACCCTTCTTCTGTCTGCAGGCCTCCTGTTCGAAGCCCCGAAGACGGAGGGCAAGGTGGACGCGACCATCGGGCTCTACGAGGCGCTGGAGAACGGCGCGCGCGTGTGGAAGTGGGTGGACGAGAGCGAACTCAATTGGACGAACTGGGCGCCCGGCTTCCCCGCCGAGAGCGACACGGGCGACCTCCGCTGCGCGACCTTCTTCACAAGCACGAAGTCCACGAAGAAGCAGGGCCAGTGGAAGACCGTCAACTGCGACTCCGTCCAGGCCCAAGCCGCATGCTCGAAGGCCGCCGACTGGTCGCATTTTCCCCGCGGAGCCGGAGCGAAGGGCCGCCGCCCGACTCGAGCGGAACGCCAGCGCGTGAAACAAATCCCGTTGTGAGGACCCGAATGTCATAATCCCCGTCGATAAAGCTTGATTGTTGCAACCGGTGCTCTTCGATAAAATCAATTCATTGCATACGTGGGTAAACCAGTTGGGGCATTCCACCTCTTAAGAAGTCAAACGACCGCCATCAGATTTACGAGCTTGCGCAAGAGTGCAAAGCGGAGCGGTCGATCGGTAGTGGTTCGTTTTATTACACGGTAGGAGAAGAAAACAAAGCAATTAACCCGTATTTCGATCATTGGTGTTCAGTTCGTTTGGCGAAGAGCAGGAGCATCCAATCGATCAGAGTTTGGACTGGAGCTTCGCTTCGGCGGGCGGTCCGCAGAACTCCTGGGGTCCCGCGTAGACCTTGCCCGGAATGAAGAGGTCCTCGTCCAACGGGCTCTCTGCAATCGACAAGCATGAAGGGACGAAAGAAGAAAGAAGAAACGAACGGGGATCAAAGGCGTAAGAGGAGAGATCTTCGATACCCGCCTCGGAGAGGACGGCGTCGTCCAGCAGGAAGCGGCCGGTCGTTTGGCGGGGATTTTGTTGAAGGAGGTGATAGGCGGCGTCGCTCATGATTTCCGGTCGGCGGCTAGTCGCCCGAGCGGCCGCATCATTCGATCCCTTGAGCATCGCCATGGCGGCCGTCCAGACGGCGGTGCGGGGCCAAAGAGAGTTGAAGGCGATGCCGTGCGTGGCGAACTCTTGGGCCATCCCCAGCACGGCCATCGACATCCCATACTTCGAGATCGTGTAGGCGCAGTGGTGGGAGAACCATTGGGGCAACATCGAGAGGGGCGGGCTGATCGTGAGCACGTGCGGGTGGGTGGACATCATGAGATGCGGCAGGCAGGCACGCGTCAGCAGGTACGTGCCGCGAGCGTTCACGTCCATCATCAAGTCCCACTTTCGTGCGTCTGTTTGCTGAGTTCCGGTCAACGAGATGGCCGAGCAGTTGTTGATGAGGACGTCGATTCCGCCGAATTGCTGGACGGCGAGGTCGACCGCCCGCTGGATTTGCTTCTCGTCGCGGATGTCCATCGGAATGGGCAGAGCGCGGCCGCCAGCCGCCTCCACTTCAGCTGCCGCCGTGTAGCTGAAGGGATGGAGTTAAGATCCGATTGAATGAGGGCAGAACGAACATGGTGCCGGGCAGCTTCGGATGCGGGCGGGTCGTTTTGGCCGCGATCACGATGTTTGCACCTACAAATCGAAGGGTTCAAAAGACGAGTGGAGTTCAAACGCACCGTCAGCCGCCAGCTTCTTCGCGATGGCCAGCCCGATTCCACGACTCGCGCCGCTGATCAGCACCGTTTTGCCCTTGAAGTAGCCCGTGTTCGGAATCATGCTCATAGCGAAGAGGGGAAGAAGAGAAGAGCGAGTGCAATGAGAGTACTCGGTGCTTTTCGTTCCGCTTCCCCTTTCTTTTTATACGCCCGCCCGCCGCCTTCTAATCGCCCGCCCGGGGGGTCTCCGTTTCTTCGAACGGCGACGTCCGCCCGCCGTCTTAATTGGACGACGAATGCGGCGGTCGATTGAGCGGAAAGACGAACGGCGGCGGGCTTCCCGGAAAAACGTCTACGCGGCTGTTTCGTCCCCGCTTTACACTCGACGGTCGGGCGTGTTTTCGAACGAACGCGGCTGATTCGGGGTTCGTGAAACACTTCGAACTGAACCGCCTCGATCAAGTGATCGACCGATCTCCGAACAACTACCGGGAACGTTTATTGGGTGGCGGAAGAAATCGAGTTGATGCGTCCGTTTAAGTGAGTCATCCGCACGAACATTCCCTTGACTTCCTCTCGGTAAACCGTAATGAGGAGAATCGTGGTGGAGGCGTTGATGAGCGGAAGGAGGAAAGTGGGCAGTAGGACGCTGTTTGCATTCCAGTACCACCGAAACAAAAGCGTGATTCCGATTGCCCAGCACGGCCCCAACGCAAAGATCAGCCCGCAAACCATCTGAACGCCGAGGCAGCGAGCGAATTGCGTCTGCAGCGACCGCCGCTGCTGGCTGCCGGCCGGAAAGGCCGAAAGGAAGCGCCACGCTTTGAACACGAAGAAGGCGGTCAGGCCCACGACGATGGGCGGGGCACACGTCGAGAGCGCAACGTAGACCGCAGGTCCCACGTCTCGCTTCAAGAAATCGGTGATTGACACAAGATGGTGAACATTCTTACGACATCCAATGCGTAGACGGTGTTCAGCCGATCTCCGACCGGCGTGTTCGAAAGCAACTCGGAATACGCGGCCATTCCCCGCCGGTTCACTTCGAACACGCCCCACGCGGCTCCAACAGCCGCCGCGAGGGTCACGATCATTGCCGCGGTCAAACTTCGCACGAGAGTCCAGCCATTCGGTTTCCTACACGTGGAGATCAATAGTCAAAGACTAGACACTCTCTAACCCTTTGAGAATGGTGTAGCGGTAGTGGAAAAAAGCGGGCAGACTGACGACCGAGAAGGAGGGGTTCAGGATGTGCCAGAAAAACACGAGGACGTTCCAGTTCGTGCCCAGCAGGAGTTGTTCGGGGCCGTACGAAGTGATCACAAGGACACCGTCTTTGATCGTCAGCGACTGCAAGCAGGAGGCCATCCTTCAAGCAATCAAACGACCACTCACATGTTCGGAAAACATTTGCTCTGCCGAGAAGCTCAGGTCGCAGATGACGGTCGCCAGAACGATGTGACTGTAGAAGTGAATCTTCTGGTTCTTCCTCGTCGCCCATAGGACAGAAAGGAGCAGCAAGTTTGCAAGAAAGCCGCCCAAACTCGCAAAGAATCCGAAGCGAACGAAGAAGTCGCCCATTCAGCCAAACACACTGCGAAAGGGAACCCAAGTGTGGCTGAGGTTTGCTTCGATTACGAGTGGTCGTCGCGAGCAATTCAATAAATTTTTAGGTGTTTGTGTCGGCTCTCAACGACCGTCGAGTGATTCAATTCGAATTCAGGCGCCTGACAACTGGTGACCAAACCCTCGAGCTCGGCCACAATCCTTCAGTATATTCGATTAATGCACAACAAGCGGTGGATCATTGGTTCCACTGAGCGTGGAGGTGCGCAAAGTAGTCGCATCCAGTGGGTAGAACTGCGGGCTTCACGGTGGCCGTCGGCATTCGCCCGCAGAAGACGCGGTTTAAATCGGCGCCGAGCAGCCGGCGAAGCGGGCGGAAGTGGAGGACAGTCCACACCGTCGAGCACAGCGTGTAGAGGGCGACCGAGATGTACGTGCCCTAAACTGCCTGATTGTTTTGCAATGAAATCAGTAGGCTTACGTTGCTCAAAACGAGGCATTCGATCGACCGAGTGGATTGGCCTCGCCACAGCACCAGCCAGAACCAGCGGCCCATCAGAGCGACACAAGCGACGATCGACACCAAGAAGGCGATCAGGAGATGTCGCATCAGTTTGGTCGTTTCGGAGATCTCCCGCACGATGAACCGCTCCGAAAGCGTGCTGCAGCTGAAGCGACGAGCCGCCGCGTATTTTTGGAGGCGAACAGTTTGCTGCAATCAATCCTCTCGTGGCTGTTTGATCGATTGAATGAACGAACAAATAAGGCGGTGGTCCAAGCGATGCTCGCGGTAATCAGCGGAAAGAAGTAGCCGGCGGCCGTGTATTCGGAAATTAACGTCATCTTCAGCAATTCTTCGGTGGAATCGTCGAGTAGTGAACGCAAAACGAGAAACTTTAGGAGCATGAACAGAAGTGAGCAACTGCCCTGCAACCGTCGGATGACGCGAACTTCTCTTTTCTTGAGCAACTCACGAATGTCGCCAGAATGCGAGCGGCCGTCCGCCCGTCTTTGTTCTCGTAATTCGACTTGTTTTTGAAAGCGACCTGCCGCTCGATAGCGATCAGAAAATACTAAAAGAAGATGAAAATTGGTGAGCGTTCAGACACCCTGTTGCTCACCTTGAACTCCGCGTAGTTCATGCAAACATCCTTGAGCACGCACAATCCGTACGCCAGCAGATTTCGGGCAAAGTTGCCCGTCTTCAGCTCGAAGTACTCATCCGGCAGGAGACAGACGAGTGGGTGAAGGAGAGCGAGGAGTGTGCAGAAGGAAGTCGAAGCGATCTGTTGAAAACTATTCGATCAGCCACTCCTCATTTCTCCTCGCTCACCAAGCAAATCCGAAGGTTCATGTTGAAGGTCTCCAACTTGTAGAACTTCGAAACGAAGTAGACGTTCGCCAGAAAGGCGGCAATTCCGACTGATCCCTCCACGAACGGCTGGAGGTGCAGGATCCTCTGCAGTACTTCCTCGTCCATTTCGAAGAGGTGGAGGAAAGGAAGATGTCTGGGGAATGCCCACCGAACAGCCTCCAAATCGGCGGCTTCAACTCGGCGGCCTCAAACTTGCTCTCCGTTCACCGTCGCCTACAATCCGCGTTCACTGCGCCTCAAACCAAAGCAGAACCCGAAATACGCATGCGGAAGGCAACTGGAGACACGACCTGCTCCAAAGAGTACGATTGAATAACCTCGTTTGCCTCTTGTGATGTCAGGCGAACGGTCGGCAAGAGGTCAACACATGATTCATCGGACGTTCCTTTGTCAACTTGTTGCGAGCATTCGTCCGAGTGCTTTTTGGGGACGAAAAGAAGGATGTCGCTAATTAAAGGAGGTTATTAAGCGCAAACATGCGCGATGAATGAGCGAGAGTTCAAATGGAAACTGCTCTCTTCTGCTCGTGTTGTGGCGAAAACGGAGCCGAGAACTCGAGGGCCACAAATCCAATTGAGCGGTCAACCGTTGATCTCGCGCTCCTACGTTGACTTTTGCTTACGTTTGTGTCGCCCAAACAAAGACGAGTCACTTGGCTCGAACGAATGACAAACAACAATCGAGATTCGTGTCGCTTGCGTGCAGCTCGTTCTCGTGGGTTGCAAACGCCGCATTCCTTACTTTGCGAAGATTGTTGCGAAAACAGCGCTCGTTAACAACCAGGAAGATAAAAGTGAGTGGTTTGTGATCGCGGCGAGTGCTCCCTTCGTTCCGCACACGAAACGAAGGGGAAGGGCGGGAGATCAAGGCCGTCCGACCGGCAAACAGCCACTCGCTCGCTCTTGTTTGTGTTTTCGATGAGCAAGCGGGCCGCGTTGGGAGCACGCCGCTTTCTGCCGCTCGACTGCTTTCTGCACGCAAATGGACGCGCCGATTAGGCGGCCGCCCGCCCCGCCCGATCGAAGCAGAACGGAGCGAAGCGGGCGGCGGTGATGATCGGGCGGGCGTATAAAAGTTGCGAAGAGGCCCGAGCCGCTCAGTCGTCCTGTTCACGCCCTGCTCATCCCTTGCATCGCTCTCCGCCTCGAACATGCCCGAATTCAAGCTCCACTACTTCGATCTGCGCGCTCGCGGCGAGCCCATTCGATTGATCTTCGCGTACAAGGGAGTCCCTTTCGAAGACATCCGCTACAACTTCGAGGAGTGGCCGAGCAAGAAGGAGTGTGAGTTCTCTCCAATAATTGATCAAAAAGTGTTCTTGCTTGCAGCGTTCCCATTCGGCCAACTCCCCGTCCTGGACGTCGACGGGAAGCGGCTCGCTCAATCAAAGGCCATCTACCGCTACCTCGGCCGCAAATTCGGTGAGTTCCCAACGATCTCCTTCTCATAACCTTTCTTCTTTTTGTGGACTTAAACGGCCAGGACGAATGGGAGACCGCGAAGCTGGACGAGACGGGCGAGCTGCTCAACGACTTCATGGACGCCATCAAGGAGTTCTTGGGCGTCACGTGGGGATTCGGTCAGGGCGACAAGGCACGAGAACAAGTCTCCTCCTTCTCATCGCTTTTCTTTAGGACCAATTGCGGAAGGAGAAGTTCATTCCCGCTCTTGAGAAGTTCGGCCCGTGGTTCAAACAGCAGCTGGACGCGTCGGGCAGTGGGTTCTTCGGCAAGAATGTCACCTTTCTCGACTTCGGCTTTGCGTCCATCTTCGAGGGTCTCGCGCACTTCGAGCCGGAGGCCATCCACGAGAAGGTGCCCTTTCTCGAGGAGCACTCGAAGAAGGTACTCGCGCTGCCCGAACTGAAAGAGTATCTGAGCAAGCGGAAGGAGCAACACGTCTAAGCACCCGTCATTCTTCGTCCTCTGTGTTGTGCTGTAGTCTGTGCTGAGTTGGGTCCAAATAAACGCGGTTGTTGATTGACCTTTCGGCGGGTAATTTAATTCGTCGCCACTTTGTTACTCAAAACTGTCCGCGCTTGATGGAAGCAAGCAGACAAGAGCGTACAAGACGGCATGGCGGCCGCTGATCCCGCGATGTTATCTGCTTTCATTCGAGGGGAAAGCGGACGATCTCGCCGGCTTGCGCCGACCTTCGCGTTTGTCATCCGATTTGTGCACGTTGCAGGGAAAGCGGGCGAGTTGACGTGAACCGTCCTCCGTTTTCTCGTCTCTCGCTCGCTCCAACCTGAGCGCCCGCCCGACGGCCGCGTTCACACGCCCGCAGGCGGCCGGCGGAATCGAAAGCGGCGAGCGGGACGGCCGGCCGGCGGGCAAACCAACGCGCTTTTTTCTCCGTTTTCTTGTGCTTTCAACACTCGCGGCGAGTTCGTGAAACACGCGATCGTCTGCTCGCATTTCAGTCGAGATGGTGGTCGAGAAGGAGGATCGCTGCTTGGTCTGCGAAGAGCCCGCCAGCCATCGGCACTTCTCGCAACGCGTGTGCATCGCTTGTGCGGGTGAGTTCGAGGGTGATGTCATTCGAAGCATTCATTTGTGATGCAACGAATTTCAACGCCTTCGTCAGCCGCTTTTCAACCGTCTTCTTTTAGCTTTCTTCCGGTGAGCATCTCATTAAAACGATCAAGCTCGACGTGTTCAGACGGACGATCGCAAAACGGAGAAGATACGCGTGCAAGAGCGGAGCGGGATGTCAGATTGCGCAAAGTGAGTTTCAATTGAATTTGTGTTTATGTGTTTGCTTTCTACCACCGATGTCACTTTTATTTTGTGTTTGTTCTGTAGGGAAGCACAAGTCGCGATGCGCGTATTGCCGGTGAGTTCACTCGAGCAAAATCCGACCAGACGTTCGATTGCAGCTTCTCGCGCTGTCTGTCGGTGGGGCTGAAGCCGGAGCAGGTGGTGGAGAACGTCGATCGCTTCCTGGACGAGGGCGATCGGTCGCTGCTCAGCAACTGCCGCCTTTTCTATCGAGGAACGTTCGTCTCGAGGCGGCGAAATCACGTGCAGATGTTCGGAACGGAGGTGAGCGAGCTCTCATCGCATTCAATCCTTTCCGTAGAGCCATTGGAACTCTTGGGACATGAAAGCAGTCCCGGAAATGTGGATTCGAAGCATGAAGATCGAGGGCTTCACGATGCGCGAATATCTCCGGAACATCGGCTTCGTCGAGTTTGAGGAGTTCGGTGGTGAATTCGAAGTCGTTCTCTTTGTTTGACGCGTGTATCAAATGAATCTTCAGGCACAAATCGGCGCCGAACTGATCTTCCTGTGGACGTGCATGGAGATGGCGTTCAACACGCGCTCGCACGGCGGCCAGCGGATGCAACGCTGCTACTACATGGACCACTCGTTCATGCCCGTGAACGAAGACGTGATCACCGACTTCTACGTGCAGAACCCGGCCGTCCACTCGCCGCGCTGTTTGGCCATCAATTCCCTGCCGTTCTTCCGCAGTCTCTTCGAAACGGCCGAACTAGTCCACAAGTGAGCAGAAAGAAAGAAAAGCAACAAGTGCATTCGGTTCGTTCAGGACGCAAGTCGACGATCTCGAGCGACAGGCAATTCTCCTTATCTGCTTGTGCAATAAACGTGAGTCTCTTTCCCTGTTCCCCACTCATTCATGCGTCATCCGCAGTGAACCGCACGATCTCCTTCTCGCCCCGCTTCACCAATTGGATCAACGAGGTGCTCAAGAACCTCCACGAGCACTTGAAGTCGACAAACGCGGACATTGCGACTCGCTTCGGCCAACTTCTTTCGATCATCGAAGCGATCGAGGAGGCCCACACCGTCCAGCTTCAGTTTTTCCGCATTGTGATGCTCGATTACAAAAGTCAGTCTTCGTTTGGCTACGACTGCTATTCGGGCCACATGTTTCACCCGCAGAAAGCGATCGAATAAAGCGTTCAATCGAGTCGAAGTCGTGGTCTGATCGAACTGGAGCAAAGAGAACGTCTAACACAAAGTGAAGTAGGAAGAACACCTGCGATGACCAATTTGCACCCGACCGACCGAAATGCTACGTGACAAACAATGGAATCCAATTACCGACCGCAATGAGGAAACGCGGCATTTGCGTGCCGACCTTGCGACAAAATAGAAGTTGAACGCGAAAGTGGAGCAAAAGCACAACCAGCAGAGCGAACAGGTTTGTACTCTTTCGACGAACCCGCCGATCGATTGCAAACAGAAATGAAGCAATAGGGCGCGTTCAAATGAAGACAATTACGACTTTTTGTGTCCCCTCCGAGATCCACCCGGCTGCTGCAATCCCGAACGGCCGATTTCGACGGCCGACTGGACCCCGACCGGATGTTTCTGGTCGGCGCGTTCTCGCCTGTTTGGCCACCTGCCGCTCGGCTAACAGAAGAAGGCGAATAAAAAGGGCGCCTGATCGGCACATCTTCACTCAGCAATCGATCCCCCGAAGATGCTCTCCACTCGCCTCCTCCTCCTCGTCCTCTTTTGTGCCGTCTTCGCGGCGGTGCACTCGGAAGAGCACAGCCTCAAGTGGTGGACGGCCCAAGTGCGAAAGTGGTTCCGGAAGGAGAAGGTCGTCCCGCAAGTGGTCAAGACGCCGCCCACGTGGTTTGTGACTATCGACTGGGGCGGATCGGCCGAAACGGAGGCCAACCTCGGCAACGTCCTCCCCAAGCAACTGACCGAAGAGGAGCCCAAGGTATATTTTATAAAAATATAAATTTTTATAAAATTTATTTTAAGGACATTCACTTCATGTATTTGATAAAAAGAAAAGCTTTAATCCCACAAAACTAGGTCGGAGAAGGGCAAATTCTACACGATGGCGGTCATTGATCCGGACGCGCCGCAGAACATCCGCCCGTTCCGCCACTGGCTTGTGATCAACATTCCTGGTGTGCTACAACAAGCTGCTCACTCATTCCTTCTGTTCGATTACAGGCCACACAGTTTCCACGGGGCGTGAGGCCGTGCGGAAGGGACAAGTCGTCTCATCGTGTGAGCACTCCCGCCTTCTTTCAATCGACAATCGCATGTTGTTCAGACTACGAGCCGGATCCGCCGGCGGGCACCGGAGACCACCGCTACATCTACCTGGTCTACCAGCAGCTGAACCGTCTGGGCAACGTGAAGGAGAAGGAGGATCTGGACGATCGCTACCGTTGGAACGTGAGCGACTTCGCCCGTCGCTACGATCTGAAGGGGCCGCACGCCGGCAACTTCTTCTACGTCAAGTCTTGAGTTGAGTGTTGCTCAAATGCACCGTTGTTGTTGATCCAAGCAGTCAGAAATTAAAGTAGCTTTGCATTCAAATTCTCTGAACAGGTTTCCGATTGATCTACCGATTCACACAGCCCTGCTGCTAAACGATTCAACTCGTAAAAGAGCGCTGGCGCAATCGTTTCGGATCACATCTTCCGCCGAGTGGGGAGATTCTTGTTTTGGCGGAAGAGCGGCGAGCTTTTTCTCCACTCGTTCACTTGATGACGCCCCGGGCGTCTTCCTTTCGCTTGACGCAATCCAAGAAGAGACCAGTTTGTTTGTGGATGAGCAGCGGGATCTTCGGGTCGATGAGGGTGATCGAAGAAGGGATGTGAGAAAGGAGGGAGAACTGGATTGTTGAACCGAAAAAGAAGACGACACTCGAGTGAAGCCGCCGACAGCGAGTGGAACCCGTTTGCCACTTTGACGAGTGATCGAATCGAAGTGATCAAGAGGAATTGGTTCTCTTCGAGTGAGTGGAACGGAAACCGCTGGAGTTTAGTCTAGCAACACGTTTATTTTCGCTTCAAATGTCAATCCGGACACAACTACCATGCGGACTACTCTACGGACTACGAGGAAAACGAAGTGACTCCGACTTTTGCCCAACGAACCGAAGGCGAAACGCGAAGAACCCGCATTGATCGGACAGGTGAAGACGAAAACGTCCCGAATGGCACGTGTTGAGAGGGAAGGCGCGAATGTACAGACAGTTGGTCTACGGGTGGGAGAACCGGGCGAGCAGAAGAGCGACGAGAAGGAAGAGAGAGCGGTGAGCACGAGGCCCACCGTCCACTTCGTCCAGGAGTCGCTGCTTACTTGCGGCCGGCGTACGAGTTGCCTCCGGCCGGAGCGTACTGCAAAGAAAGGAATGATCGGTCTATTCGGCTCTCTGCTGGACTCACCGAGGGGCCGGCTTGGTAGCCACCGCCGCCGCCGCCGAGCTGGGGTCCGGCCTGAGCGTAGCCGCCGCCGCCACCTCCGCCGAGTTGCGGGCCAGCGTATCCACCGCCGATGGGTCCGGACGGGGCCTGGGCGTAGCCGCCACCGCCGATCGGGGCCTGGGGAGCAACAGCGTAGCCACCGCCGCCCGAGGGAGCCGGGCCGGACCAGCCGCCGCCGCCGCCACCTCCGCAGCCTCCGCCGATGCTAAACGAGCGAACGGATGAGATGACCGAAAGAGAGGAGAACTCACGGAGCTCCGCCGCCGCAGCCTCCGCCGATCGGGCCGCCGCCGCATCCGCCGCCGCACGCTAAACGAGACCGGTCAGAAAATCGAATACAAGGACAATCACTCACGGGGAGGAGGAGGAGGAGGAGGAGCGCAGCCACTGAAAAGCGTTGATTAAACACGTCCACATTTAGATTAATCCAACCCCCCGCAGCCACCGCCGCCGCCTCCGCAGCCGCTACAATTCTCGGAGATGAAACGGTGGAAAAGACACAAGAACCAACCCTCCGCATCCACCACCGCCGCCTCCGCAGCCGCTACAATTCTCGGTGGTGAACGGGATCAAGATTTTTCAAAAACCAACCCGCCGCAGCCGCCGCCGCCTCCGCAGCCACTAACGATACAATTCTTGCGTTACGGCATCAACAGAAAGAAAATGAACTCACCCGCCGCACGGAACCGGGGGAGCTGCAAGTGGAACGATTAGTGGACTGTTCGCAGTTCAACGGAACTCACGAGGAGGAGGAGCGCACGCCGGGGCGCACGGGGGAGGGCAGCAGCCGCCGCCACCACCTGAATGCAAACCGATTGAACGTCCTCGAAGCGAGAGCCGAACGAACCGCCGCCGAGGCCGGGGAAGAGGAAGGCGCTGGAGAGCGGGAGCGCAACGGCGAGAACGACGAAAGCGGTCTTCATCCTTGGTTGGTTGGTTGGTTGGAGTCGAAGATGACTTGCTGTTCGACGGACGAGCGGCGGCTTAAATACGAACGACGGGCGCGCGCGCACTCGCCGGCGGACCGCCCCGCGCGGCGTGCGGATCACGCCCTCGAGCAGTGGGCGTGCGGAAATCCTCGAGTGGAAGCGTGACGGCCACGTTCCGCCCTCCTCGATGGGCCCGCCGTTCCTCCACTCGATCGATCTTCCAATCGGTTTCGTCTTGCCGCCCGCTCGTCGACACCTCGCTGTCTGCACTCAAAGCGGCCTTCCGTTGCATTCCTTTTGTTTCTGGTTGGTGCAGACATCTCCGACTTGTCCCTCATTAATACAAACGAGAAGCAGCAAGCGAAAGACTTGGACATGATTTCCACACATCAAAGAAAACCTCAAACAATCGAGAGATTGTCTGTCCAGCTAATGTCAAACGGGCTATCCGTGCCGCACGGCTTCAATCGTCGAGCAGAATTTCTTGTTCACAGCGATGCCTTCAATTCACACTTTCATTCGTTTGCACTCGAGTGACGGGTGGAACAAGTCGACATCACGATCGCCTGCAATCAATCCCTCAAGCCGCCCTCAAGCGATGCGCAGCTGCGGGCACCCTCTCGTTGATCGACAGCCGCCGACCGCATCCCGCCGTCGCCGCGCGCATCCCGACGGCTTCCCGTCTGCGTCGTCTTACGTCATGCTCTCCGCAGACGGCGTGCACTTGGACGCGGAGACGGGGGAATTGCATCAGAAGAGAGGGAACGAGCAACTGTTTCGTTTGTGTCTCGATCTCCTGGCCAACCTCACTTGTCCTCACAAACATCTTTCAACGGGTTGCAATTGCTTCAATTCACCATTTGACCGGTTTTTTGCAACAGAGATCTTCGACCACTCACGTCGTTGCATCCTCGATTGCAACGGACACACTCGCTTTCACCTGCGATCAAGCAGCTTGTTTGTTATCACTCGGTTAAGCGATCGATCAGCCGCCCGCTTCGTCCCTCCGGGCTGCCCGCATTCCTCGACTGCCGTCTGTGACCACGACGAACCTGTCGGTCGGTTGGCCGCCTGCCAATCGCCGCCCGCCG
Organism: Aphelenchoides fujianensis; assembly: GCA_024699865.1. Lineage (NCBI taxonomy): Eukaryota > Metazoa > Nematoda > Chromadorea > Rhabditida > Aphelenchoididae > Aphelenchoides > Aphelenchoides fujianensis. Next base: position 101,521 of record JAMPIO010000085.1, on the reverse strand, counting down.
TCTGCCAGCCGCCCGACCAGCCGGCGGGCTTCGAACCCAAACCCCATTGGATTAGCTCAGGGGTTGGGGCGGGCGACGAAGAGGCGAGCAGCAGCCGTCGACTCGTCTTCAACCAGTCGGCAGGCGGGGCGGCGAAGGCGGAAGGGCAGACGGCGGCCGTCGTTTTTAATTGATGCGTTTCGTCGACGGCGGCGACTTTCGAATCCTGCAACTCTTCTCCGAAATCGTCGGAACCAAGCGAAAAGAACGAGTTTCGAGTCGCCCCGACATCCATTTCGTCGCCACGCCGAAGACGACCGGCTTTTCGCCTCGTTGCGCCATCGGACGACGTAATTCGTCTGCAATTCGAATCAAGCGGCAGCTGGATCGAATCCATTGATCGCCTGTTGGAGGCCCATTCGAAGGCAATCACAAAGGAAGGCAAGTTCCTCTGCTTGCCTTCATTTACTTCGTTTATCAAGCGAAAGATGAGGAATTTCATTACTGACCGAGGGCTAGAGGCTACAAGTGAATACTCTTGGCACACACACAAACCGCAAGTGATACTGCCCGAAGTGTCTGTGAGATTCGGGGACAACCGAGGGGAACCGTAGAATCGGACGAATTAAGTGATTATGCGATGAGGGGGACAAGCCGCAAGAAGAAACAACAAGTGACCATAACAAACAATTAAATAGACGCTCCATTCGAGGCGATCAATCCCACGGCAGCCAGCAGTAGGCGTCGAGCACGTTGTACAGCAGGTAGACGAGCCACGTGCTGATGAAGAGGACCGCCGTCAGGTACTTGAAGGAGGCCGGACCGCCGAGTTCTCCCAGGATCTTCGGGTGTCGTCGGCGGATGGCCAGCAGGGCGATGCAGAACATCGAGCCGATGAGGAAGAGGGTGAGCGAACTGGCCAGCGATCCCGCCTCTACTCGGAACACCGTCCCCTTGTACGCGCGGTAGATCTGAAGCGAGAAGGAAGTGAACGAAGAACAGCTCTCAACTGCTTACGGCCGCCAACATCCACGCGATCCCGATGCCAAGGAAGACGTTCACCGCATTCGAGCCCGTCACGTTCCCGATGGCCGCATCGGCGGTCGGATCCTGAACGGTCGCCAGTCGCGAGGCGAACATGTCTGCAAGCGGAACGATGAAAAATGAGGCCGCTGCCTGTTTCTATCTGCTCACCGGGAACACTCGTGCCGACGGCGACTAGCGAAATCGCCGTGACTACATCCTGCAATCGATTGTTCACTACTCTTTTCTTCCTCTCTGTTCACCTTCAAGCCGACTGTGCAGCCGAACATCGCGGCGACGTCCCCAATCACGGCCGTGAGAAGGCCGATGAACACGATCGAAACGATGAAACAAATCCAGCCGTTCATGTAGTCGGTGGGCGGAATGGTGGCGAACAGCAGCTTCCACGGAAGATTGAGGTAGTGCATGATGTAGGCACAAAGCGAGTACTTCTTCTTGCCTGAACACTCCATCGTTCAATCCCCTTCCGAATGGAAACGAACCTCCGTCGTCGGCATCCTCGACGTCTTTGGCCTCCGCTTCCTCCTCGTCGTCCTCCATGCGGAGCGCCTCGGCGAATTGCTGCTTCCACGAGGAGGTGCCGACCACGAACGAGGAGTTCGTCTTCTTGATCAGCCGTTCAACGAATCCCTAAAACGAGAGGCTTAAATGGAAGGAGCATGTGTCATCCGCACCTTCAACTCATCGTCCTCGATGATCACCACCTTGCAGCGCGTGTGGTCGCCGAGCACCGGCCGCCCGTCCGCTCCGTTCTCGCCCTCTTGGTTCTCCTTGTGCCAAATCGGCTGCCCGAGTTCGATATAGAAGTCCTGCAACGAGGAATGAATGAACGGTGATCCGATCAAGGGAACTTCAGACCTCGCTCTTCTCGTACTCGTCGTCGTTCTTCACGTAGATTCGAATTTCCGCACTATAATGGACAAAAAGTTAGCAGAAGGATGAAGCCAGTCGCTCACGTCGTCTGCCGATCCTCGAAGATCAACTCGCCGTCCTCGCAGTCGAAATCCTTCCCCTTCTTGGCCTTCCCTTCGGTCACTTTGTAGGGGACGGTCACACGGCCACGAGCTCCTCGATTTCGGTTGACTGTCAGCGAGGTGTAGCCGATCGACTCGGGAACCTTGTGGACTTCCGAGTTGAAAGTGAACGAGCCGCCGTGGTCGTCGTCCACGATGATCACCGTCGCTTCGTAAGCGGGCCCGCAGACGGCCTTGAACGTGCGGTCGTTGGAGGGCGAGAAGGCCTTCGGGTTGGAGAGCTGCACGAAGAACTCCTCGTCCTCCTCGTAGTCGTCCCGGTCGACGATCTTCACAGAGATCGTCTTCGTGTCCTCGTGCGGTTCGAAGCGGAGAGTGCCCGAGGTGGCCACGTAGTCGCTCTCGGGCTTCGCAGAACCCTCGATCGTCCGGTAGTCCACTTTGACGACGCAGGGCTCGTCGATCGAGCCCCGATCGACGGTCACCGTCAAGTGAACGTTGCCCACGTCCTCGATGCAGATGTAGTGACATGGTCGAAACCTGAAGAGAACAGAAGATCATTTACGAAGGGAAGAAGGAGAACGCACACAACAGTGACCTCCGGGCTCTTCGTTTCCACAAAGAGCGGCTCCGTCTCTTCGTCGTTCTGGGCGGCGGCTCGCACCGACTCGTTGCGCGCGTTGATCTTCAGCTTCGTGCCCAGCATCTTGCGGGTGGCTTGGATGCGGCGAAAAGCGCGCGACTTGGGCGCCTCGTTCACCGTCCGCCACGCGGTCAGTCGGCCGACTTCTCGCAGCTGCAATCACTCCACCGTCTTCCTTTCCTTCGTTTGAATGCTCACGTTCATGTCGGGATGCTCCTTGCGGATTTTCGTGAAGATCTCGTAGAAGGCCTGCCGATGGTCGCGGAAGGCGTCGTAGTCGGAGCCCTCGTTGACCAACGCCTCCCTTCAAACAACAAAGAAGAGTACGGATTGAAATAAAGAAGTGCTCACGTGGCTTCCAGATCGTGGCCGACGGACAGCGCGGGCCGCGGCGGCTCGTTCACGTCCTTTGGTTCGATCGGCGCGTGATGGCCGTCGGTCGACGTCGTGTGGTAGTGGTGTTGGCCTACAATCAAGCAAATCGGTTTGCTTATTGGAACGGAAAGAACTAACCAACGAAGCCTGTAGGCGCCTTCCGGAGGAACCGGCGGTTGATAGCCGGAGCGTAGATGTTCGCTAAACGAGACGAAATAGACGGCGAAACGGATAGTCGCCGAGTTACCCCAGTAAGCGGTGATCAGAGTAAAGAAGAAAAACTAAACGACGAGCATTAAGCAGAAGTGACACGATTGTCCTACCAAGAAGGTCAACACGCCCTCCCAGACGTCAACCACGTTCGGCGAGAAGACCGAGAGGATCAGGTAGAGCCACACGTAGGCGAACGTCGACCAAATGACCGTCACGTAGAACACGCCGCTCCGTTTGATGCGGCGAATCTCGCCCGGCGGCACGGAGATCACACAGACCGCAATGATGATGAAAAGATTGAAGGCGGCCGAGCCGACGATCGTGCCTGGCCCCAAGTCGCCCGCCTCGAAGCCGTTGCCGCAGATTTCGATCACCGAGAGGAGGATCTCCGGGGCGGAACTCCCGAGTGCCTAACAAAACGAAGGTGAGCAGGAGCGGAAGGATAGAAGAAAGGCACCATGAGGGACAAATTGGAGATCGTCTCGTTCCAAATGCGCACGAGGATAACAGTCTTTTCGCCGTTCGGCTTCTTCACTTTCACCTCCCGCTCTTGGCTGGTGATCACCTCGATGGCCGCCATGAAGCTGAACCCAAAGGAGAGAATGATCCCTTTGAACCTCGCTGCTCACCGATCGGCTACGATGGAGACTCCGAGAAACAGGTAGACCATCGCGATGAAGTAGACGGAGGCCCGGAAGGCTCGTGACCACGTCGAGATGCCCTCCTTCAAGCAAGAGGAGTGATCGAGTGGAAGGAAGGAAGAAGCTCACCTGTGGCTCCCAAACGGGCAACAGGAGACCCGGCTTGCACGGCCGCGCGGGCTCGCACTTCTCCGGCTGCGGCTGCTTGTGGTGGTGGAGCGATCCGTTGACCACCGGCTCCAGCGTGATCCTCCGCTCGGTCCGCTCCCGTTGGGCGGGCGAGAAGGAGGGCCTGCGGGTCGTCCACGCCGGCCTTGAAGGACGCGCGGTAGGCGGACAGGCGGGCGGCCGCGAGGAGGACGACGACCAAAAGAAGCGATCTCCGCATTTCGATCGGCGGCGGCCTGCAACGAGCTAACGAATCGAACAACCCGAAAACAAAGGAAAGAAGCCAGTTGTCACGAGCACGTCAAAACGGCGGCATTTGACATCCGAACGACGAGCGCGGCGGGCGAACGGCCGGTCCGCTCGCTCCGGGCAACGGAATGCAAATGCACCGCGGGCCTTCATTCATTTTTCATCCGAAAACGAGGCGATCGAACCGCTTCCCTTGACCCCCTTCTGCCGGCGAACGGAGCGGCGGGATGAGCGGCGCGCAATGAACGCGGATTCTGTTTGTTTTTTTCGGCAAAACGCGAACGGGGGCGGAAATCGAGCGTCTTTTTCGATTTCCGAAATCCAAATTCCGCCGCCCGCTCGTCCAAGACGCTGCCCAGAGTGCAAACAGAAGTCGATCGGCCGGAGCGACGCGTACGACCAAAAAGCCGCTCGCGGATGACGCAGTCGGAAGCACAAAGAAGAGAAAAAATGACGGTGTGAGTATGCCGGGGGCCGGTCGAAGCGAGTCGTCCTTTTCGACCGACTGCGTAGTCGGCCATCAAAAATAGATGAGCGCGCGTGGGGGCTTCCGGTGAGAGCGTCAATGAGCGGCGGCACTGCGCGGATCATCCGTTCGAATCGAGTGCGCGGCCTCCAATTTGAAACGATCTCCACGCATTCCCGCGACCCAAGACAAACAACGCAGATCAACATTCAAGTGGGCCTCCAGAATGCTGGAGAGAAGAAAGTGCGCCTTCCAACCCACACCCGCTTTTTTATCAAAAGGGGAAACCCGGAGAAAGCGGGCGGATTACGCGAAAAGCGGTCGAATTGGACGTTCGGCGGACAAAAATCGGGCCGATCGGCGCGAATCGCAAGGTTTCGAGCAGAAAGCAACAAGTCGAACCGCCGGACGAAACGCGCGCCGGTTCCCACTCTCGCCGTCCGGCTTACTCATCTCTTTTTGATCGCAAGTGCTGCCGGTCGAATCGAAAGAGCGCGGAAAGGACGACGGCGGAGTGGGGTCGGCCTGGTTGTAAAAACAAACGGGCGAAAATTGACGGAAGAAACGCCGAAAGCGCACGCTTCGATCAAGCAACGAGCGGGCAGTTGGCGGCCCACGTTCGCGGAACTCATCAACTTTCCCCGCTTCTTCGCCCCCTCCTTCCCGAAACCGAAATTGCGGCTGCACTCCGCGGTCAACGCGGCGCTCCTCCGCTGCGTTGCTCGACGCCGCCGTGAGTCACGACGGAAAACGAGCGATCGGAGCGGCGAGTCGTTGCGGAGCACGCAAAAAGAAGCGAATTTTGGCGGGCGTCCATCGAGAGAAGAAAGGAAGCAACGGAGCGCGGAAGTCAAAAGTTCACGCTGTTCGTTTTCAATTCGTTCTCGCGCGATTCCTCTTCGTTTCGCCGCTGACCCTCGTGCTGGATTGACGTCAATGAAGGAGAAACGTTCCGCACTGTCCGCCGCTTTTGATCGATTGACCGCCGCCTTTCACACCTTTTTTGCCGCCCTCCGACAACCGCCTTCCGCTCTCGCCCAATCTTCTGCCCGCCGCTCTTCGCGTCGATCGTCAAAACGGGGTAACGACGACTAACCAATTGACAAGAAGAAACAAACAGAAACTAATTGGCCGCCCTTTACCACTTCAAATCAGACGAGCGGAAGAAAAAATGCCTGCCAGAGACCACAAACCGCCGACCAACGGGACGCAAAAAAGGCGCGTTGTCCACTTCCCGCCGCCCTGCGCGGCCCACGGACAAACAAACGTGGCCGGGGAAAGCGCACGGGTTCCCCCAGGAAGTGCCCGCCCGAACGGCGCCACTCGGAAAACACTTCGGCGCACATTCCGACGCGCATGACGCGGGCGGCGCGGAGAGTCGAATTTCGCGCCGAACGGAAGCGAGGTGTTCGAATTCAAATTAAAAACGTGCATGTCCACGAACAACGCAGCTCGCGTTACGAAAAATTCGATGAACAATCGAGCGTAATCGAAGACCTCGACGCAAAAAATAAGAGGGAAACGGGAGGGACGGCCTTTGTGTGTCGCCTTGGTGATCTCCACGTTCTCGTCCGTCCATCGGCAGGCAGGCGGGCAGCTGGAAACAGTCGGCTTTCCCACCAATCCGCCGGCCGCAATCTGCTCGCCGCTCGCCCTCACCTCACGCCGAAATCCGACCGTCGATTTTGGATTCCGACGGCGGCCACCCGGCGGTTGACGGCGTGCGAGCGGGCGGTCGAAATGGGCGCGTTTCAAGGCCGCCGCCCGTGTGCGCGAGATCGACGGCGACGAGCGGGCGGACGGCCGGCGCGGGATCGACGGGAGAGCGGGACTCCCGCACCGCTCGATCGGCGACTAATTGAAGACCGCCGATGGAACAACGAATAATTGATTCTTCCTGTGACCACGAGGGAAAGGCAATGCCGGATTGCCCCTTTCGTTTACATGTTTGCAGTGGAAAGCGGAAAGCAACATCGAATGAGCGGCGCCTCTACGAATGCTTCGTGATGTTTTGAACGGTGCTTAAAAGCGGGAGGATGTTTCCCTCTTCCGTCTGCTCGTCCATTCATCCGCCCGCCCAAATTGGCCCGTTTGGACGTCCTTTTCGCGCCATTTGGGCGCCTTCTTGCCGCTCGCCGCCGCCTTCGCTCACGAGAACGTCCTTTGCGGCCGAGCGGGCGGCCCGAAGTGGCGAGTTCTTTGTGCTCCACGCGACCCGGCCGCTCTCCGCACTCGGCGGTTTGTTTGGCGACACCTCCACGTCCTCATTTGGCTCTCAAATTCTTGAAAGCGACTTCGTTTTGTTTGTTGCTGAAGAATCGTTTGAATCGACCGTCGCCAAGTAGAACGGTCGTTTCCTCACCGTTTTGTAGTGTGAAATGCCCGAGTACATGCCCGCTCGGGCTTTTTTCTCCCACGAGCCGGGCGCCCGCCGCAATTTGGAAGCGGCGGGCGACGAGTGGAAGCCGCGCCGCCTGCAGGAGATCCTCGAGAGTGGGCAGCATCGTAAGAAAGCGGATTTACTCTCTAATCGCGATCTTCTGCAGTGGCCGGTCGGGTGGTGCGGATCTACGCGGACGGCGTGTTCGATCTCTTCCATTACGGACATGCCGAGCAGCTGCGGCAAGTGAAGGTAGGTTTGATTGAGAAAATCACCAAGGTTGATCCCGAACTCCTACTTGATTGCCGGAGGTTCGGCTAATCATTCTTGGACTCTTTCAATCAATCTTCTGCTCGTTCAGTGTGCGGCGATGCGGACACTCGGAAAGTACAAGGCGGGCGTAACGGTGATGAACGAGAAGGAGCGAGCGGCCACAGGTCGCTCATTGCCGGCACGTGGATGAAGTGATCACAAACCCGCCCTTCTACCCGACCCTCGAGTTCACGGACAGCTTGAAGGTGAGTGGGAGGAGGAGAGGGATGAGTGTTGAGTGTGTTTGAGGTCGACCTTGTCGGCCCACGATTCGCTCCCTTACGCCATCGGATCGGAGATCAACGACTGCTACGCGCCGTTTAAGAAGGCCGACCGTTTCCTCGAGACACAACGAACGCCCGAGATCTCGACGACCGACTTGATCCAGCGAATCGTCGGCAACTTCGACGCGTATCGCCAGCGTCAAGTCGCTCGTTTGGGAGCGGCCGCCTTCCCCACCGTTTGAATAAACGAATGCCACTCAGTTTGCAGGCACGAACACGTGAGAAGTTTATTGTCGGGTCGGCAATTAGGGCGCGGGTCTAATCGAACTATGGGGACGAAAGCCTACGGGCCAGCCAGGAGGGATCCAATCGGTATGTACAGACACACGAGTGAATGGCAGGTTGAGAGTGGGCACTGGGAGAAGGGCGGAGTTCGAGGAGAATGAGGAGTGTGGACGTCAGAGCGGGTGCAAGTCGGGAGAAGCGAAGAGTGCGAAGTTGATTGCATTCGTTGCGGTTAATTTAAGTTGCGTAGTCGGAAGTCGAAGAGCGGAGAAGGAGGGCCACGAGCACTGCGAGCACTCGCGACGAGAAGGGCGCCGGCGATGAAGTGGCCGAACTCCAGCGATGACGGCCACCGCTTACAGGAAGTAGCCGGGCGACGTCCGCCTGCAATCCAGCAGTCAAAAGGAAGGAAAGGGCAAAAAGAACTCACGGCCTGGGGCAGTGTCGCACACTTCGCCTTGAACCCCCAACTCTCCGCTCCGGCCTTGCTCTCCTGGCGCTCCGGGCTTCTAAACAACTCGTTTATTCGTGCTCTCCGTCGAGTACTCACCTTCCCAAAAGGTCCGGGATTTCCGGGGCTGCCCACCTCCCCTGATCCGGCCCGGGCGCTCCACTAACGTCCGCACTCACTCTAATCCTCTAAAATCCACTACAAACCTCTGTCCCTTCTGGCCAGGAGGCCCCGCCGGTCCCCTACAAGTGGTGAATGAATAAACACCGTTTACATGATGATAACTTACGGGAGCTCCCATTTCGCCGGGACGTCCCGGGCGGCCCGGGAGGAGCAACGCCAGGAATGTGTTTGCCGGCTTCTCCCTTGTCTAAACGATTGATTTCGTTGAAGCAGACGCTACAGAACACAGCCGCCTACCTCCTGGGCGGCCGGGCAATCCTTGCGGTCCAGCGGGTCCAGTTTTTCCTGCAATCCGAGCAGGATTAGCGGGGAGGATTGGAGGAGGCAGCAAAAACCTTGGGGTCCGCGTTGGCCGGGCTTTCCTGCCGTTCCAGGCTCTCCAATCTCGCCGCTGATGCCGCGAGGTCCCTTGTCACCTGCAAGCGAAACGGGGATGAGTGGGAGAACGAAGCCGAAGAGAAGAAGAAACGCGAAGGAGGCACTCATCGTTCTCCCATTCTCCCCGTCTACCGCCTCTCTTCTACAACGCTTACCGGGGCTTCCCGCAGGCCCGACGGGTCCCTAGAACACAACGAATGAGTGGACAATCGATCAAACAGCTGCACGTACGGGCGGGCACTCGCGAACGCACGGGGGCGCCTTCGCGGCGGGCGGGGCGTCTTGGCCCGGCTGTCCGGCTTCTCCCGCCTGCAAACGATTCGTGATTCATCGCTGTTCGCTGTTCGGAGCTCACCTTTCCGTCCTTTCCGGGCGCACCGTCCACTCCGGCCTCACCGGACCGGGCCTAAACACGGGCATTCAATCGATCTTTCCCTTGAGCCACAAACCGGGCGGGCCGACTTGGCAGCCGCAGCACTGGGGTCCCTTGCCGGCATCCGACGACTTCGAAGCGCCCGAATCGGGCTTCGCGCCTCCGTAGCCCGCATCGCTGGACGGTGGCGACGGGCGCGCTGGTGGTGCCCGCGTTGCCGGCGGCGTTCGGGTACGCCTCGGCCGGAGCGGCGGTCGACGGGGCGCTCTGATCGTAGGGGGCTTGCCGACGGAAACCGTGGCCGCTGAACGAAAGGATGAATTCCAATCCATACAAGAGGGTGCTTACGCAGAGGGGTTCTGGATGAAGTGGCCGAACAACCAGCGGCCGTTCGAGCCCTGCGTGGTGTCGCGCTTCAGGCGCTCGGCGTGGTCGTTCATCCCCTTGCCGTACTGGACGGTCACCACCTCCGACCACAAGTCGCGGTTTCGGGACTGCAAGAGGAAAGGATTGACTGATCGGTTGTTCGAGTGGCCACTAACCCGGCAGAACTCGATGTCGTTGCTGACCGACGACTGAATCCGTTGGATGTACTGGTACGAGAGCGGCAGAACGACGATGCAGCCGAGCATCGTCACCGGTCGAGAGGGCCACGGCGAGGAAGGCGACCCGCCGGAAGTGGCGCATGTGCTGCTCGCCGAACTCCGCCTCCACGTCCATCAGCTTCGATTTGTCCGCAGTCGACATCCTCGCGGACTGCAAAATCCCGTGCATTAGCGTGCGGAGGGCCAACTGAAAGCGGAGGTGGTCGGAGGCGCGTCGTGTTTATAAACAAGCCGCGTGAATCCCCGCCCGAGTCACGCCGACTGCCCCCGGCGGCCGGTTTGTTTCGCAGCCGAAAGCCGAGGCGGCGGGCGCGCGATAAGGATCGGCGACATCCAGAAGCAGGGGACCCGATCCTCCACACGCCCGCCCGCATTCCAGGCCGGCCGGCTGTCAATCATCTTCACGCGTTCGGATTACCGTACGCGCGGATTAGCGACGGCGAATAATAACAAACGAGAAGGCAGAAGAATGCGAAATGAGTGGGATCCAACCAAGCGACGAAGTCGAGCTCTTTGGATCAATTCCAATCGAAATGCCGGCCCCAACGCTGAACATCCACTTGACAGCTCGCAATCAAGCGTTCGATCAGCCCGGAGCGAAGAAACGACCGTCGGATGGACGTCGCGCTCAAACGAATGAAGCCGCCGGCTGTTCGCGGAGCCCAGCGGACGGCGGCGGTCGGCGGGAGAAGCCGCGAACTGATCCCCGCGCCCGCAGCGGTTTTCATTACGCGGCGGCTTATGAATGGCAGCGATGCCGGCGGGACGCCCCGCGCATTCGATGATGAGGTTTGGCGTCCCGCGGCGAGAAAATTCGCACCGCCCGGCTCGCGGAAACCGGGCGAAATCCGCGCCGTGAAGCCGCCGCGGGGAGGGTCGAGACGGGGGCGGGCGGACGCGCGAGCGGAACGGCCGGCCGGAGGCGATCGGAATGCGGTCGGCGAACAAGAAGAAGCCGCTTTCCGTGTTGACCCGGCAGAAAGCAAGTGATCAAACCGATCCCGCGGCTAACGTGAAGCTTCTTTTGCGAGCTTCCTACCATTAATGCGGCCAGTTCAATCGCTCTTGCAAATCGACTACCGAGCATCAAAGATCGGTTACAAACACCTCAAAAAGAGTGTAACCGTCCGTATCGCCCGCGCAAACTGTTGATAATTCGACGTGCGAAGAAAAACAAATCGCGGCTTCGTGGGATTTTGGCGGAAAACCGAAAGAAAAGGCGGGCGACAATGGAGCGAGGCGGACGGAAGCGCGCGGAGGCGAGCGGGGCGCGTGAGGTACAAAACGCCCGCCGACACCGCGACGGCGCGTATTTTTTCTCAATAAGCGCCCCTCGCCGTCCGTCCGCTTCACGTCGTCCGGACGGCCGCCGGTCGGAAGCTAATCGAGTGGACGGCGGGCGGGAGGTGTGGATCACCTCGTGCATCCGCCCACCTCCCCGCCGCCTCCACCCCGCCCGCCCGACCGTCCGCTCTTCACCTGCCCCGCACGTAATCGGCGGTAATTCGGACGGAAGCAAACCGCGTCATCTGCATCGGTTCTTCCACAAACCAAACCAGTTAACCCTTCACGGAAGACTCCCGACCTCCCTGCTCGCCGCCGGAAGGAAACCTGTCGAGAAGCGGGCGGCTAATCACCTCCACCTCATCGGCCCGCCGCTCGTTACACGGCGTGATCAAAGGCGCCGAAATTCACGGGCAGCGGGCGGGTTCAAACGAAAGGCAGAAGGAGAAAAGAAAGCATTAAGCAAGAGAGAGGAGCGAGTGGATGTACACCGTACTCCCCCTCATCGACATCCTCGGCGAAGTGGCGAGAAGGCGTCGAGGAAGCCGCCCGCTTAAGTAGGCGGTCACGGCGGGCCGAAAGCGAACGCTGGGGCGGCCGCATCTCCACGGAGGAGACCCCCGAACGGGTGGGCGGGCGGCACGCGTCCAGCCCGGGGGAACGTGTTTCGTCGCTGGAATGTGGACTGATCGCCGGCGGAGATTTCGGCAATCGGCCGGTCGTCGACAAACGTTTGTCCGGATTTCGCGCCCGTCAAGCGCCCATCGGCAGTCGTTTTTTGACACTTCGGCGGATCGGCCGTGATAAGCGGGCGGGCAGACGGCAGAGGAGTGCGCGAAGATGAGCAGCCGGGCGGGCGGGCGGCCCGTTGGGCAGGAAGCCGCAGAAAGCTCGTTAGTCCGCCCCCGCATTCCACAAAGTGGGCAGCAGAGAAGCCGGAGATAAGAATAACATTTGGATTGGGCAAGCGGAGGAGGCGTGAACGACAAGCGGAGGAGGGATGCCCAGTCACACTCACTCGATCGGAATCCCTGGGCTTCTTCCAGCCGCTGCAGCCTCACTTCCTTATCCGTCCAATCGATCGGCCGTCAATCTTCGCGCGACCGCCCGAAGTGTGCGGGCGACAAGGCGGAAGCAAACAAACTTCCACGCGTGTTTCGAACGAACGGTTATGCATTCCACAAATCATTTTAATTGTTTCCATCGAAAGAAGTCCGATCGCAGTTGTTGTCACAGGTGTGCATCGGCGAACGAGGAGCGCAAAGCAATTCGAAATCGTTCGGTTCTCTCTGCATTATTCACGCACTTCTCCTCACGCGCCCACCCGAAAAGGGCGACCGGCAGGTGGATTCGCCCTCTGCCCGCTTTTATCACTCGATTCTCCCGACCGCACCAGCGAAACGCGGCCGGCCGACTGGGCGAGTCGCCTCGTTTGGGTGCGAATTCGAACGACGCGATCGGCGGCAGCGAGTGCGTGAGCGAACGAGCGGAATGACGAGGGGAGATTTCAATCTTTTCGTTCGATTCTTCTCGTCTTTGTTCAATCCCGCGGCAAACGGATTGTGGCCCGCCATGCACAACGAACACCCACAGTCCTTTGTTCGTCGTCACAATTGTTTTGATTAGTCGACTTCTTTGCTTTCGAGTGACGAGTGTCCCATGGCAACGGCCGCTCCTTTCAAGGAGCCGCCCTAATCCGGGCGTCGATTGTTGCCGAGAACAACGAAGAGTGTTCGCGTGTCTCATTCCCTTCACCGCTTCCTCGTTGCGGACCTCGAATTCCCGCACTCAATCGACCGGTTTCCATCAATCCGCCCGCCGTTTATCGCATTCAAATCAACGGCGAGCGGAAGAACGGGCTTCGCGGGGGCCGTGCCCGATGACAGCCGCTGCTTTCAGGAGTGTTCGCCGGCTAATGAATGAGCTGCGGCTGCAAAAAGCGCGGGCTTTCAACTCGGGAATCCGCGCGTGAGTGGCGCCTGGACGGGATCGCGCCGCACCGGCGGCCGAAATGCGGAGGAAGTGGACTCGACGAGCGTCCAAATGGAGGTGAGTTCCTTTTGAATCGCTTCTTTGTTCGTTGCAAATGCTCGACCGGGGAGTCCAAGTGTGCTTCGAATGAACTGATTCTCTTCCACGTCATTCTTGTTTGCACGGCCGGCGATTGCTGAGCGGGTTGATCAAGAGGCGACCGGAAGTGGCGGCCAACGTCCGTCCTCCGCTCGTTTGCGGCCGGGGGCCTAAGGTTCCCGTTTTTAAACGAGATCGTCTCGCTTTGATCGTCGCGTATCGCACGGTCGGGCAGAACGGAAAGCCGGCCTTTAGATCAACGGAAAGTTCCTATTTACAGCCCGGTTGAATCGAACGATCAGGACGCTCGCTTTCTGCCGTTCGGCTACCGGCTTCCGCCTTTCACTTACGGCGAGAGGTTTTGTTTTGCTCGAATTGAGAAGTGGCCACTCATTTCGGCCGCTTTCTTCGGTCTGCTCCATGAATACGAAAAGTGCGTCAAGGGAGGGCTTTCTTTCGGCCTTCTGCGGCCCGCTGATTCACCTCCGACCTTCGCCTTCGTTCGGGCGGCAAAATGACCGCCGAGAAGCTTCCGGCCGCTCATTGCCCGCTTTTTAGTCACGCCGTGTGGTCGGCGGTCAACCGACTGGTGGGCGGAAGCGCGATGGACGAGGACACGATCAAGCTGGACGAATCCCTCGACTCCCAAGCGGGCAGCTGGACGGCGAGGAAGCGAGTGGGGCGCCTGTTGCGCGTCTGCTTGGCGGCCGGGCTGCTCGTCGTCTTTCTGTTCTTCCTCTTCCTTCTCATTTTCGTCCTCTGGCTGCACACTTCGAGCCGGGAAGTGGCCATCGGGGACTCGGTGGGCGTTGCGATGGTGAGCGTTTGCACCACTATATGACGCAAAAATTCCATGAATACTCGACGAACGACCGAATAATGCTCTTCGATTTCAGCTCAATGCTTTCGGCCGGCCCCGACCGGTGATCGTCGCGTGGACGGAGTATTTCGGCGAGCCCCTGCTGCCCGTCTTCCAGCCGACCGCCGAGTGTCCGTTCGACTGCGCGTTCGTCGACCGAAAGCACCTGCTGGCCAACCGCTCGGCCGTCCGCCTCTTCCACGCGCGCGACTTCTCGATCTTCGATCTGCCGCCGTTGGACCCCGCCGCCCTGAACGTCTTCTTCTCGCTGGAGTCGCCGCTGAACAGCGAGTTCCGCTACCATCTGCTCACGGAGAACGTTCGCCGACGGGATTTCTTCAACCTGACGGTCACCTACCAGACGAAATCGGACGTCTTCTACCCGTACGGCCTCTTCGAGCAGATCGACGGCACCGAGGAGGACGGCGAGGTGTACAGCGACGCGGAGGTGAGTTCTCTGTGGGTTGTTTATTGACCGATCCTCGTTTGTTTGCAGCTGGAACGAGCGATCGACCAGAAGACGGAGATGGCGGTCGTGGCCAACTCGAACTGCCGGACGGACTCCCACCGCGAGTACTTGATCGAAGACCTGAAGAAGAGGATCCCGCTCACGACGGTCGGCAGGTGTTACGGAGTGAAGTGCGACATGCAATGCTTCACCTCCCTGCAACGGCAGCACTTCTTCTATTTGGCCTTTGAAAACAGCGTGTGTCCGGAGTGAGATCTTTGCTTTATGTGGCTTTCTCACTGCTCGTTGCAGCTACGTGACCGAAAAGTTCTTCCGAATGAAAGACCTGATCGTGCCGGTGGTGTTGAATCGGCTGAGTGTGCCCGAGAACGTGCCCTCTTACGCCTTCATTGCGGTGGACGACTTCCCGACCGTCCAGGAGTTCGTCGACTACTTGTTTCGAGTGGTCAAAGACCGGCAGTTGTACAAAAGGTTCGCCGCCATCCTCTCGTCGATCACACTCGTTTGCAGCTACTTCGCGTGGACGAAACACTTCAGACGGACGAATCGCGTGCGCGAGGCGTTGGATCCCGGCTGTCAGCTTTGCCGAATGGCCGTCGAGAAGGAGCGCCGCCAGCTGGCAGACATCCGGCAGTTCCTCGCTCACAACCAGTGCAAACACGGCTTCGGCTCCTACTTGCTGACCGACCGGCGCACGTGAACCAAAGCTTTCGTTTCGATCTCCCACTGCTTTTGCTCGTTGATAATCACTTCGGTTGAGAATAAACCAACTACCGATGGTGTTCGATCCAAGGGAGGGAACAAAGGAAGCCCCTCTCATTCAGCCCCTCATTCAATGACGACAGCCATTAGCCGCGCTTATCACAACGGGGAACAACGACGGGCGGGCGAGGGAGAGAGCGGGGTAATTCGGGGTGGATGGGCGGAAGATGGATGGCGGGCAGACGCCGGCGAGGCCTATCGGGCGGCAGATCGAAATAAAGCGCGCGCAAAGCGGGTCAATTTGGAAATTTCGCGATTCGAGCGCCAAACGGTCGCGCCTTTTGTTTTTGCGCGCCCGTGTTAAACGCCGCAAACTCGTTCGCCGCGGCGGGCGACCTCCCGACGCGCGGGCGGGCGGGCGGCGAGTTCCACTTCGCCGCGGGGCCGGCCGCTGTAACGTGGAGGCGCTGGGGATATAAAAGCCGAGTGGAGGCGGCAGAAGTCAAGCAGCTCCGAAGGTCAAACCGACGAGTCGCTCCCAACAGGTGGGTTCGCTCCAATCAAGCGGCTCGTGATCATCCGCTCGTCGCTTGCAGAATGTCCAAGTTCTTCGTCGGCCTCGCGTCCGGCCTCTCGGCCCTGTGCATCGTGGCGTCGCTGTTCACGGCGATCGTGATCGTGCAGGACATTAACGACCTGCACGAGGAGATCATGAACGACATGGGCGAGTTCCGCATGTACGCCAACGACGCCTGGGCGGGCATGATCGAGCAGGCGAAGCCGTTGGCCCGCTCCGAGCGCGCCGCGCCGTTCACCATCGTCAAGGGCCGCAACAAGCGCCAGGGCGAGTGCGGATGCGCCGTCTCCGGCGGCCAGAACTCGTGCCCCGCTGGACCTCCCGGTTTGTGATTGCTAGTGAATTCTGAAGTCCTAATCGAACTGTTTGAAGGCCCTCCGGGACAGCCCGGTCTCGTAAGTTGCCTTGTGGAATCGGGAGGACGACAGTAATGCCTGAAATTAATTCAGCCGGGCGATGACGGTACCCCGGGCCAAGTGAGTTCACCTGTCTTTAGAGCATGCTTTATCCTGTTGTTTTTAGCCCGGAAAGGCCGGCGGTGCGGGCATCTCGCAAGTCGGAGACGTTGGACACGGCGGCTGCATCAAGTGCGAGGCTGGCCCGCCTGGTAGGAGCAGAGTCGTTTGAGCACTTTTTACTCATCTTTTTGTAGGACCCGCTGGTCCCGATGGCCCGCCTGGTAAGCGATAGGGGTGGATGCGGGTAGTGGGAGTTAAAAGCAAGAATTAGCAAAAAAGTCGAAGCGTTCAGTTCGTCGTTCCTGTCACTGGGTAAAAGTGGTATCGATCGATTGGGCGCAAACACCGATTCGAGGGGGGTTGAATTCGACGGTGAATGCACTCTAGAAGAGAATGGAATGTGTTCTCGCTGCATTGATCAAAGACAATCAGATATCTGGCCGCTGGGCGGCTTTAGATGCCAAATAGAGGCTCATTCAACGCAGAATAAAGCGGACGATGTTTTTGTAGACAGTTAGAAGTAATTCAGTGGTGTTTAGTGGCGTTAGAGCGCACCAAACTTCTTGTAGTCGAAAATACGGCTGTTTTTGAGATTTGAACGCAAAAACTGACCGAAAGTCGACGGTAGCAGAGCGCAAACTGGCTCTCATGATTCGAACACTTATTTTTCAACGTATCTAGGACCGAATGGCCCGCCCGGTCAAGACGGCCAGCCGGGAGCGGTAAGTAGCCTATAGAAGATGACTTGGTGACTAATCGATGCGTTTAGCCTGGTCAAAGTGGACAACCCGTTAGTTTACGAGCTCGGCGCAATCACACATTTCTTTGTTCGCTTGAAGGGACCCGCTGGACCTGCGGGAGACGCCGGCCCTGCTGGAAACCCCGGCAGTAAGTCGACTGACAGCAAACAAACGCTGATCAATTCGTTCTAGCCGCTGGGCCGCCCGGAGAAAAGGGAAGCGATGGACAGCGCTCTACCCCCGTCCCTGGACCCAAGGGACCCGCAGGTCCGCAAGGCCCCGCTGTAAGCTCCTTTAGAAGAGATCAAACAAGCGAATAATCAACGATTGTGTGCAGGGACCTGCCGGCGAGCCTGGCGCTGCTCCCCAACCCGGGTAAGCGTGAAATTGGATGATCTGAAGTAATTAAACTGTTTAGTGCTCCTGGACCGGCTGGCCCTCCGTTCGTTTCCCTTATTGCAGCGAATTTGACCTCTTTTGTGCTCTTGCAGCGGCCCGCCCGGAAGCCCTGGCTCGGTGAGTGATTAGAGCAATAAGAACTGTAATAATCCCTACTTTCTTTCAGCCTGGTCAAGATGGACAAGCTGGCGCCCCGTAATTGATCCTACACGTCGTTCTTGACCTCATCCCTAACCTTTTCAGTGGCTCGGCCGGTCAACCCGGAAGCGACGCCGAATAGTGAGTTGAAAACAGTGCATTCGCGTCTAATTTCCTCGCTTCAGCTGCCCGTGCCCGCCCCGCTCGAACGTGGTCGCCTCGCAGGGATCGCAGCAGTCGCAGTCGCAGGGCGGCTACGGCGGACAGTCCGCGGCCACCACCGCCGCCCCGGCCGCTCAGAACGGCGGTTATCGCCGTCGCGCTCGTGTTGCTGCGAAGGTCGCCCGCCAGTAAGCGGCCATTCGCCTCCGCGTGATCCCCCAGGGATTCGAGCTCTGCATTTGAGCGTTGCATTGAAAATAAAACAACTGCATTCACTGGCGGTCGGTAGTTGATCGTGGGAGGTTTATTTACAAGAGAAACAACGAATGTACACGGGTTTGCTCAATGATCGCTTCCGTTGCTCATTGTGCTCACTGCTTCTTCTCGTGCTCGGTGCATACCTTGCACTTGCTGCAATCACTCGAGACCTTTCATTTGGTTCTCCTTTTTGAGCACTCACCAGTGGTTCTCCGCGCACTCCGTCCCGCAGCCGCACATCGCGCTGCCCGGCCACGTGGCGCACGCCAAGTCGGCGGTCGTGTCCGCGCGGCAACTCCACATTTGACGGCGCGGGTGGAAGCCGTACTGCAAAGAAGAGATTAGATCGATGCTGCTTCTGCTGGAGAACTTACGGGATATTGCGGGATGCGCGGGTCGGGCAGCTCGTGCGACTCGGCCGAGCCGGTCGGAAGGCCGCCGTTGGGGAAGGGCAGCTGATTCGGGAGGTCGTTCAGCGGGCCGTAGGGGAATCCGTTTCCGAAGCCGTCGGGCAGCTCGTGGGATTCCTGCGATCCGTACGGATTCTGGCCCGGGAAGCCGCCCGGCAGTCCTCCGTTCGGCAGCTGGCCGTTCGGAAAAGGCAGCGGCTGCGGGATTTGGCCCGTGTAGCCGTCGGGATAGCCGCCGGGCAGGCCGCCCGGGAAGGGCACCTGCTGCGGGATGTCGTGGGCGTCCGGCAGGCCGTCGGGCAGCTCGTGAGAGCCGTGGGGATTGCCGAGCTGCGCGCTCGCCAGTTGGAAGGCGGCAGTCGAGAGGAGGGCGGAGAACAAGAAGGCCTTCATTTCCGATTCGAGAAGAGTGGTGAAAGGAGTGGCTGTTGGATGAGAAAAAAAGAGGTGGTTGTTGAATCCTCGCTCCGATCCGCCGCTTTTATATCCGTCGTGGCCACTGGATGTTTTTGTTTTCGATCCACTCGCTCATGCGGTCGACTCGTGCCGATCAACAACCAAGAGGCCGTTTTCGGAGTGATCGTTAATCCAAATTCTCGCGCTTCCTTCCGATCCCTCCGTTCCGTCCCGATCCTCCCGTCCCCGTCCCGCTCCCCTCGTTCGGTTTGTTCAGCTGCAAGTCGTGCGGCCGGAGTGAAGAAATCCGGAAGACAACACAAACAGCGAGCAGCAATGAGCAAGGGATCAGCTCTCTTTGCAGCGGGAAGCACGAGTTCATCGACCTTCTTTTATGCAAACACGATCGACGATCAACTCTCTCGGTGGGTCAGAATCGTCCGCACGGTCACGCTTTGGGTCACGTTTTGCACTGTTGAGCTCGCTGAAAGAGATGTTTACTCTTTATACTGCTTTCCGCTACGCACTTTTGATGCCCAACCAGCCGAGAATGCAGCGGCTCCAGGGTCGAATGAAGTAGATCATCGTCAAGTTGTCGACGATCTGAATTCAAGGTCGTCTTCTAACACCCAACCTCCGAATTACTTGCCGTGTGGAAGCTCATGAGAGCAAAGACGAAGCTCGCCAGCTTGCCCGTTCCTTTCACCTGTTCACACCCCCGAATTACTTGCAGAAGATCAAGGAGAACATGCCTGGTAGACGGTCATGAGGTGTTGGACGACAACCGGCAGCAGAAGCATCGAGCAACCGAGGACCGTTTGACAGGTTATCGATTTAAGCAGCATCAGTTGGAGGTGAACGTCGATTGGACCATCGACTTCTGCTTCGTCTTCCGGAGCTCCTGCACGAGCAGGAAAATGAGGAGCATTCCGAAGAAAAAGAAGCCCATGAACGAGATCGAGACGAACAGGTGGTAGAGGTGCGACTTCTCGTTGTTCGCGAAGCACAGAATCGGGTATTCGACGTAAGCGGAGAGGTCGGGATTTTCGGCCAGAAACTGGGCACGAATCGCCTCCACTCCCTCCGTTTGGCCCAAGTAGATGGGAAGGTTTAGAGTCAAGTAACAAAAGACGTGCGTGGCCGCGTAGATTAGGTAGATGGCCGGGCCTCGGTCGAAGAAGTCGCTCACTGGTCCCGGAAAGCACTAAAGCGAAAAGAGTTGATCCAAAGGAGAACTTGCTCACTTGTGAAAAGCGGTAGAACACGGAGAAAACGATGCTAAATCAAAGGATTTCACCTACAAATTACCACCCCTGCTTTACCTCAAGTCCAGATGCGTCAGTCCAACAACGCCTGCATAGAAGGCGGCGTGAACTACGTTGTGGGGGACGGGCAGAATTGGATCAAAAAGGATGCACGACGATGGAAAGAGCACGGTCATTTGTGTGCAACACATGATCAAGTGGTAGAAATAGCAGCAGATAACTGGAAAAAAGGATTGAAAGCACAACTGACTGAAGCGAGGGGTCACCCGTGTTCAGCAAGTACCATCGATACTTGAGCATCATCTTTGACTGTTTGAAGATCAGGTAGAGCATGAGCGGAAGCATGACCGTCGACACTCCAGCCGTAACGAAGATCGAGAGCCGGAGGTACGCGTGGAAGACGGGATCAAAATTCCCGCCGTTCATTCGGCCACAGACGGGAGCACGAGCAGAATCCAATAACGTTCTTGTGGCTCCAATTCGCCTCCACCCGCTCGCCTTCCGCATTTCACCTGCCGCTGGGACACGAAATTTAATGAATTCAAACGTTTCCACGGACACTTAGAAGTTCATTCGGGGTCACCCTCCAACTTCAATTAACTCCAGTCGCTGTTCTCTGAAACTCGAGTGAAAAATCTCCGAATTTATTCGAATTAACAACCAACAATCGAAAATCAACAAAAGACGCCCACTTCAGTCGGTCTCCATCGCGGCGTTCGTGGAGCGGCTGCGGGAGCGACGCTTGCGGCCGGTGGACTTTCGCTCCTCGCCGGCCGCCGCCTCGTCCTCTTCGAACAGCTCGAGGTTCGACTTGTTGGCGATCTGCTCCAGGTCGCGCAGGTTCTCGGCGTCCGAGTCGCCGTCTAAACGGAACGAATAGAACGTGGGGCAGAAGGATGAACTCGCCTTCAAAGACGATGCCCGCCTGCTCGACCGGCGCCTCGCCCGCCTCGTCGTTCCGCTCCTCCGCCTGCTCGAGCAGGAAAGCGAGTTTGCCCTGCAGGCGGAGCATTCGGTCCAAACTGCTTTTGCGGGCCTCCACGTAGCGAATGAGGTCGCCGATCTCCTCGTCCAGGTCGTCCAGCTGCAAGGCGAGAAGCGGGCAATGGAAAGGTGGAAAGAAGAAGCTCACGTGGGCGAGCTCGCTCGTGTGCAGCTGCAGGACGTCGGCGACGAAGCCGAACCACGTGCTCGCCGACGCAACCGCGTTCTTTCTGCAAGCAGCTCGAATAAACGGAAAGACGGGCAAACGAACTCGTCGTGCAGCTGGCTGGACGTCAGGACGGAGGCGGCGATCTTCAGCAGCGGCAGGAGGTCGTCGGATTGGAGGCGACGCGCGAGAGTGCGCATCGTTTGATTGTGCGGCTTGAAGTGGGCGTCCTGATGGAAAGAGCGGAGGAGAGCGTCCACCGCCGTCCAGTCGTTGGCCCGCACCGCGCGGCTCAACCACAGCGAGTAGCCGTCTGCAATCACCGCTCGATGGACAGCGAAAGTTCGGAGGGAACTCACCGAACTTCTCGCTCTTCGTTGCCTCCGGATTACTGAGGACGGGCGGCGGCACGGCGCTCGGCAGCGGCTGCTCGCCGTTCGGCACGTGCGGCGGCTCGGCGGCCGTTCCGTTCGGCTCGCCGGCCGGCGACTTTCGCCCGTTCGCCTTCGAGGGCGACGCGACGGACGGCGGCGGCGATTGCGTGACTTCGCGCGACTAAAACGAAGTGAAAATGAACGGAAATCGGCAGAATTCCTCACCGTTTCTTCGGCCTCTGCGTTCAGGTGTCGCGAGCAGAAGTGGTGCCCGGCGCGGGCGGCATTCGCGCAGTTCCGCTGCTGCCGCTGCAGGAAGAAGCGGCACTGCGAGCTGTCGGTCGACATTTGCAGGGAAAGGAGCAGAAGATCGATGAATTCGAGCGATCCCACAAACAATTTCGAGCAGAAGGCCGCCGTGGTCAACTGTTCGCCTGTCGCCTGCCAAGTGTTCCACCCGTTCGTTTGTCCCCCACCCCTCTTCTTTTTTCCTTCCACCTTCATCGATTCATTCTCCGAGCGGAATGAATTGATTGTGTTTATTGCGAATGAATTGAAATGAATGATTGCGAGGATGAAATGCGGGACTTTCGGACGAGTGGCCGACCGATCAGCGGGACACACTGAAACGAAACGATCATCCAACTTGCTGATTGAATGGAGGGAACTCACAACGGGCAGGAGAGCTTGCCGAACGGATAGGTTTCGCAGAAGAGCTTCGAGCAGCAGCTCATTACGTTGCAGTCGCCGTGGTTGATGCACGGCTGCTGCTCGGCCGCCGCCAGCACGACCACGACGAGCAGAAGGAGGAGGAAGGAGCGGAGGACGGCGGACATTTCGGAGCGGTCGGAAGGCGGAAGTCGGATGAAACACTCGTGATCCCCCCTCGTTTTATACGCTTTTCTTCGCTTCCGCCATTCGGCAAAACAATCGAATCATTCCGCTCGTCTGGAGCGAGCGGCCTCTTTGATGATGAGCCCCGTGAAACATCGCTGTTTTCCTCGGGATTTTAATCTAAAGTTCACGTCATTTCCATCAAAACACCGTCGCTTCAAAACAAGAGGGCATCGAACACGCACGCCGGAATCCGTGAATCAATTCTGTTTATTCGCCTTCCTCCCAATCCACAGTAGACGGCGATCAAACATCGGGGAATGGCGAGAGCCGTCGATCAGGCGGCGTGTCGAGTGGGCGGCCGGTCGTCGCGCTGGAAGCCGGCGGTGAAGATGCGGGGCTGAAAGCACTTCCGTTCACTCCTTCCATTTCTTTTGAACTCACGACGGCCATTTTGGGCGGCAGGTCGTCGCCCTCGCTCCAGTCGGCCGCCTCGCCGCCGCCGATCCGCACGGTCGGCCGTTGGATCTGCGCGTAGCCGTTGGAGTGGGGCGGCGTTGCGGGCGGGAGTTCGCTGCGCTTCTTGATGTTCTGGAGGAAGCGCTCGCGCGTGTGCAGGAACTTGCGGACGAGGCCCGCGCGCGTCTTCTCGCCGAACTCCAGCGACGCCTCCTGCGAGCTCTTCGGCTCGCCGGCCGTCTTCTTGGCCGCCACGTAGACGGTGGTCGCTGTTGAGTCCTCCTCCTCGTCCTCTTCCTCGTCGTCGTCCAACTCCGAGCTGCCGTACGTGGTGCCCGAGGTGGTCAGCGTGTCTTCAAACGAACCACTCGTTCTCTTGTGCGTTCAGCCTACCGTTTGAGATGATCATCGGCTGGAAGGGCTGGGCGGGCAGCTCGGGGGTGCTCGAGGAACTCGCTTGCTGCGAGACGGAGCGAACTGGACGCCGCAGTTTGACGAAATTCGATTGGATCCCGTCGCCCCGAAGCCACAAGTCGGCACTCCGTCCGTCCGCCCGGCCCTCTCCGCTCCGCTGCTCCTCCAAGTGGGCGATTCGGTCCTCCAGCGCTCGAATGTACGCGAGGATCTCGTCGTTGGGCGGGTGCGGCGGCGAGTCCGTCTTCTGGGCGGCCGCCGGGTCCATTGGGCAGCATTGGCGGTACTGCAGCAGAAAGAGGAATAATGAATGGAGGTTGTGCGGAGTACCTCGCAGTTGGAGCTGCAGCACGGATCGGAGTACCAGCAGTTGGCTTGCGGTGGACGAGCCTGCTTTAGTCGATTCACCTCATCTGCTGCTTGTTGTCGTTGGGCGTCGAGGTACAAACAGAGACGACGGAGCTCCGCGTTCTCGGCGGCCATTCGCCGTCGGATTCGCTCGGATTCGTTCACTCGCTGTTGACAACAGCATTGCTGAAAGCAACGAGTGATGGTGAGAGGACAATCGGAGTGCTCACTCCCTCTTTCCAGAAGTTGGTCGTCGAGCGATCCCTCGACTGCGTTCGCTTCAGCTGGACGGCCGGCGGGCGGGCGGCCAAGTTGGGCGACGAGCGGCGGCTGGTGGCCGTCGGGTCGCGCCACTGCGGGTTGCGCGCCCGGAACGTCTTGATCTCGTCGTAGATCGACCGCAATCCCCCGAAACTCATGGCTGAAACAAGACGCAGAATGAAAGCGGAAGGAAGGAAGAAAAGCGAGGAGTGGACAATCGAGCGGGCGAGCGGCCAAACGACCCGCCCGATCGACCTGCAGGCGTCAACATTTTGCGGCGGATTTTGAACCGAAAGCTCATCATTTGTTCCCCTCCGTTTGTCTTCGGATGTCCGCCGGCCGCTCGGCCGCTCGCCCAACTGCCCGCTCGCCGCCCACCGGCCGCTTTGTTGCGATGCGCGCGTTCCGGAGAGCAGTTGGTCGCCGGGCGGCGATCCCGAACGGCTGCCCGAAATCCTCGCAAATTCTAATGAACGTCGGATTAATGAGCAGTTGTGTGGGCTTGCCGAGCAAGAACGAAGGCGAAATGAAGCAGAAATTCGTCAGAAGTTGGCAAAAATCCAGGTAACAACACCCAAATGAGATCAAAAGTCGTTCAATATAAGTGATCGTTGTGCCTGCTTGCATTGTTAACTTGTTCTTGCTTTTGGTGTCAGTGACATCCAGCTTCTCATTTCGATCGACAATCAAGCCGTTGCATCATCAACAGGAGGAAAACGCCGACCGCAGACTGCGGGAAACTCGGCTGTTGGCATTCCGCCCCACGCCGCCGCTTTCGCAAAAAGCGGCGGTTTCTTTGCGGATTTCGGCCCAAACCGGCGGTTTTCTCCTGTTCTCCCACTTGTTTTCGGAGGAAATCAATCGACATGACGGCGGGAGTGGCGGATCGTTACGACCGGCAGGTTTGTTCGGAGGAAGCGGGCAAAAGAACGAGAGATCGCTTTCAGGTCCGTCTGTGGGGCGACCAGGGCCAAAACTCCATCTCCGAGGCGTCGATCGCCGTGATCGGCTCCTCGGCGCTGGCCACCGAGCTGCTCAAGTCGCTCGTCCTGGCGGGCATCGGCAGCTTCGAAATGTTCGACACGCGGGTGGTCCGCGAGAACGACCTCGGCAACAACTTCTTCGTCACGAAGGAGGACCTCGGCAAACTGCGGGCGGAAGTCGTCACTCGCAACCTGAATGTAAGTCCTCTCTTCCATTTCCTTCCTCATGTCCTCCTCGTGCTTCAGGAGTTGAACCCGTCGGTGAAGGGCGCCTTCCGCGACCTCGAGTTCACCGCCGAGTCCTCGCTTGCGGTCCTCGACCGCTTCTCGCTGGTGGTCGGCGTCCACCTGCCGGCGGACGTAGCGGCGCGCATCGGCGACCACCTGCACGAGAAAAACGTTCCGTTCATCTGGACAACGATCGTCGGGCTGGTCGGCTACTTCCGCGTGGTGTACCGCGAGCACGAGGTGCTCAACGACCACCGCGAAATGCCGCCGCACGACTTTCGGTCCGTTTCGTTCGTCATTCATCCTCCCGCATATTTCTCTTGCTTGCAGCCTGCAAAAGCCGTTCCAATCGCTGCTCGACTACGCGGCGACGTTCGATTTGGCGGCTATGGACCACGAGGTTCGTCCTCTTTACTTTTGTTCGAATTCCGTTCGTTTGCAGCAACACGCGCACGTGCCCTTCCTCGTCCTCTACCTGAAGGCGCTGGAGGAGTGGCGCGAGCGGATCGGCGATCCCGCCGCCCTCCCGCTGAACTACAAGACGCGGAAGGACTTCCTCGACACGCTGATGGGGATGCAGATGCTGAACGAGCAGGGCATCTACAACGAGGATAACTTCGCGGAGGCCAAGCAGCAGGTGATCCGCTCGTTCGGCGGCTTCCAAGTGAGTTCTTTCTCGTTCTTCTTTGACTTCCTTGCTTCTTTCAGTTGAACGCGAACCTGCAGAAGCTGTTCGACGACCCGCGCACGGAGGAGTCGGCCGGCGAGCAGACGAGCAGCTTCTGGACGTACGTGAGCGCGATCAAAGCGTTCTTCCACACGCACGGCTTCCTGCCGCTCTCCGGCCAGCTGCCCGACATGACGAGCTCAACGGTCGCCTACACGCAGCTTCTCGGGATCTTCCGCCAGCAGGCCGCCGAGGAGGCCCAAGAAGTCTTCGGCTTCGCGCAGCGAGTGCGCAGTTCGCCCAAATGCCGCCGCACGGAGATCACGCTGGAGGAGACGCAGAAGTTCTGCCGAAATGCGAGCCGCCTGAACGCCTTCACGGGCACGCGCCTCTCCGATGAGTTCGCCAACGGATTGATGGTTCGTCCTCCACTCACCTCTTTCTTCTATTGCCGCTCATTTGCAGCCCGTGTTCTCCGAACTGCTCCAACAGACGCCCGAGGAGCGGTCGATGGAGGTCGAAGGCAGCAGCAACGGCGAGACGAACGGCGCCGCTCCGCACAACCCGGCCGTCCACCCGCTCGTGTGGCTCGTGGTCCTGCGGGCTGCGGAGAACTTTTACGCGGGCAAGAACCGCTACCCGGGCACCAACGGCGTCCCGTGCGCCTTGGATTCGAAGGATCTCCTCGAGCGCGTGAAGAATTTCGCCCACGAGACCAAGGTGGGCATTCATCCATCTTTCGTTTATTTTTCGTGTTCAGGACCCCGAGGTGATCGCTCGCTGGCAGCAGCTGGTGCCCGTGCGGGCGGTGGAGGAGTGGTGCCGCTACGGCCACGCCCAGCTGAACGCCACCGCTTCGATCGTGGGCGGCATCATCGCGCAGGAGATCATCAAACTGTGCACGCGGCAGTTCATCCCCGTGGACAACACGTTCGTTTTCGACGGCAACACGCAGAACTCGGCCTCCATTCGCCTCTGAACTCACCGTTGATTTCTCCCTCCTGCGGGTCGACGATCTTCCCATCCGTCCGTTGAATCTTCTCGTTGTTTCTTTTGCCCCGACGGTCTTCAACTTCCCTCCCACTGTTCACATTGCATTGCTCAAGCGAATAAACTCGTTGATACACGCGCTGCTTTCCGCCTTTCACTGGTGTGAATGCCCACTGAATACCTGCAGGTTCCATCCTCAAGTGTTTGTTTATTCCTCGCGTTGCAGGCCAAATGCTCGTCGGCCGAGTGATGAACGCGTTCTCGGCGGGCGCCCGTCGACTGCTGCTGCCGAGCACGCCGACCGTGGAGCAGACGAGCGGCTTCAAGGTGAAGAAGTTCATCAAACGGCGCTGTCGCTACTGCTACATCGTGCGGGTGGACGGCCGACTGCACGTGGAGTGCACCAAATTCGCCAAACACAAGCAACGGGAGACCTTCGACCTGCGGCTGTTGTGGTGATCGCGTGGAGATGAGTAGGATTTCCGTTGTTTCGTTCTCTGTTCTTTTGAATAAACGAGTGATCATCTTCAAAGGGAGTGAGCAAGAGGAAGTGGAAAGAAGCCCGCAATCACCGAAATGACCGCCGGTTTGTCGCGCGAAAGGCGACGAGCGGAGCGGATCGACGAAATTCGCCCTTCGTCTCTTTTTTCTTTCGCGTCGACGTCGATCGCCCGTCTCGTCTTTCTGCCGACCGGACGACCGGCCGGCGGCGGCGAGCGGATCGCGCGGACGACGTGAACGAAATCCAACGGGAAGCCGAAAGACGCGCGAGTGATTCACTCCTTGCTTTCGTTGTCTTCGTTTGCTTCGGCTTTTAATCAATGGTTTCCTTCGTTTTGATCCAAACCGTTTGTGAGTGCACTCCACTTGCACTCGCCGCCGTGCGGTCACTTCGCATCAATCATTTCTCGTGGGCGAACTGCGGGAATACGGCGGGCGGGCGGATTGACCTCTCGTGTGCGCAAGATCGAAAGAAGGAGGGCGTGAAGTGAGTCCTCGAACGGTCACCCGATTTCTCACTTCCCCATTGATTCTTTTCGTTCGTTTCATTCGTTCGTGGTACTCGGCTCACACAAAACGCTCACTTGCTTGAGGGATGTCCTTTGCGTTCGATCAGAAGTTCATCGGCCTCTTCTTCCACTGGGGCCTGATCGTCCACCGGTTTCGCGGATGGTTCCTGTGGATTCCGATTCTCTTGACTGCCTTCTTGGCGTTCGGCTTTTTGTGGCTGAAGGAACTCGTGAGTGCCCGAGTGTTTCTTTCGTTCACCCCGTCCTGCAGACCACAATCGACCCGCAGTTCGTGTTCTCGCCCGAGGACGCCGAGTGGCGATTCGAACGGGCGGTCCTCAGCGAGCACTGGCCGCTCAACGAACAGCGCTTCTGGCCGGGCAAATCCTACGACTACAACGGCTACGTGGACGTGATCGCCGCCGGCCGGCCGGACGAGGAGTTCGGCCGTCCGAACATGCTCCTCAACCGCTACATCACCGAGTTGGATCGAATCAATCAGTTCATCGTCCACAACCTGACCGTCCCCATCGAGCACAAGGGCCGGCGGTACAACGTGACCTTTGCGGATCTCTGCATGGCCTACGAATGGAAGTGCTACGAGAACGACCACATCTTCATGCTGAAGCCGCGCAGTCAGTGGGGCCACTTCGAGAAGGACGTCGCCGAGTTCGCCAAAGACATCATCGAGCAGGAAGTGAGTATTCATTGTCTTTTTTGATTTCCGCTCCGTCCAGGTGAAAATCACGTACCCCATCGGCTGGCGTGGAACGGAGCCGATTTACTTCGGCGCCTTCGTCGGGGCCCCGCACCTCACGGACGAGGAGGGACACTTCGACTACGTGAAGGCCGTCCGGCTCACGTACAACGTGCGGGCCGGGGACGTCGATTCGATCAGCTACCAGTGGAGGAAACTGCTGGCTCGTTTCCTCTCCGACAAGGAGAACCCAGCGAGCGGTTCGTCCACTCCCTCGTTCCGTTTCGTCCACTCTTTTCTTTCAGAACTCCTGGAATTCGGCCTCTTCCACAACGAATCGCTGCCGGAAGGCCTGCAGGACGTCGCGGACACGCTCAATCCGAAGTTCGCTATCATGTCGGGCGTTTTGTTCACGTTCTGCCTGGGCTGCTCGATCGTCCTGCTCGAGCACGAGGGATTCCTCGGGGTCGATTGGGTCCGCAGCAAGCCCGTCCTCGGCCTGGCCGGTAAGTTCGACTGAAAGGATGACGAGTGAGGGAATTTGCTGCAGGTCTGCTCTGCCCACTCTTTGCGATCGTTAGTGCGTTCGGCTTGCTGCTGTGGTTGGGCGTTTTGTACAACGCCATCGTGAACGTCTCGCCTTTCATCATCACCTGTAGGCCTCCCCTCCTGCTTCTATCTACTCGTTGTATTTGAGGCATCGGGATCGACGACGCCTTCCTGATGACCGCCGCCTGGCACCGCACGAACCCCGAGCAGTCGGCGGCCAAACGGCTCGCCGAGACGCTCTCCGAGGCGGCGGTCGCGATTTCGATCACTTCGATCACCGACATGGTGCGTGGGTACTCACTTCTTTCACCTTAATGTCCTTGTTTAGCTGACCTTTGGCATCGGGTGCATGACCACGCTGCCGGGCGTTCGCCTCTTCTGCATGTACACCTTCTGGGGCATCACCTTCACCTATTTGTATCAAATCACCTACTTCACGGCGTTGATGGCGTACGCGGGAGAGATGGAGGACAAGGGCAAACACGCTCTCTTTGGAGTGCCCGCCCTGGAGCCGGCTGCAATCGGTTGCTTTTGGATTGCATACAATAATTATTTTGTTTCTTTAGGGAACAAGCTGAAGCGGTTCTTCTTTGCGGGCTCCCGCTCTCGCCACTCCGAACGGCTGGAAACCGCTCGCGAGCTGAAGAAGATCTCCATCGGCAAGGAGGACGAAAAGAAGCAGCCGGTCGAAGCGGAAGAGGGATCGGCAGAACGGAAGCAGTCGAGCGGCAGCGGTCTTAACACGTTCTTCAAGACGATCGGCACTCGGATGGACGACACCGACTACGTACCCGCTGCTTCCATTCGATCGATCGTTCAATCGAGTGTTTGCAGCACGTGGACACGCACCACAGCCAGGAGACGTTCGTCAACCGGCTGTTCCGCGACGTCTACGCCCCGTTCCTGCTGACCACCAAGACGAAAGTGGGCGTCTTCTTCGTCTACGTCGCCTACATGTCGGTGGCCATTTGGGGGCTGAGCGGCATCCAAGAGGGCTTGAATCCCCGCAACCTCGTCCGCTCTTCCTTCTACCTGAGCGACTTCTACTCCCTCATCGACGAGACCTTTTGGCAAGAAGGCGTGTGATTGATCGATAGAAGAAGGCTAATGCAGTGGTTGTAGGCCTTCAAATGCAAGTGGTGGTGAACAACCCGCCCGATTTGTTCGAGGAGAGCGGCCGCGAGTCTTTCCGCCGGCTGATGGCCGCCTTCGAAGGCACCACCTTCACGATGCAACACAACGCGACGATGATCTGGTGGGACGCGTACGAGAAGAAGCTGGAGGAGGACGTCGCCTTCTACAACGAGACCTGGCCGCAGAGGTTCGATCAATGGGCATTGAAGTCATCTGTCGTTTGATTGCAGTTCTGAAGAGTACTACAAGCGATGTCGCGAATGGCTGCTGACGGCCGGCGGGCGGAAGCTGTGGGAGCTGGACATGGACTGGGGCACGAACACCTCTGATCCGAAGGCACGGCAGACATTCTATCGCTGTTCTTACTGTTTGTTTGCAGGAGTACTACCGCCTGAAGGCATTCCGCTTCCAAGTGGGCCTCCGCAACTACCGGACGCCCACGCAGCACACGGAAGGCTGCCGGCTGATGCGGTCGATCGCCCAACGCTTCCAGCGCTTCAACGTGACCACCTTCCACGAGTACTACCCCTTCGCCGACCAGTACATCGAGTTGAAGCCGGCGTTGTACCGGAACTGCATCCTTGCGGTCATCTGCATGATGTTCGTCGCGTTCATCATGATCCCGTCGATTGTGGCCGGCTTGGCGATCGTCGCGGCCATCGTCTCGATTGATTTGGGCGTGCTCGGCTACATGGCGCTGTGGGGCGTGAATTTGGAGTCCGTTTCGATGATCACAATCATCATGTCGATCGGCTTCTCGGTCGACCTGTCCGCCCACATTGCGTACGCGTACGTGAAGTCGCCGGGCAACCGGACGACTCGCGCGATCACCGCCCTTGAGACGTTGGGATGGCCCGTGTTTCTGGTTTGTTCCTTTGCACACTCCCTCCTTTTATTCGTCGATTGAAGGGCGCCTTCTCAACTGTCGTGGGGATCATGATCCTCACGCTGGTGGACGCGTACATTGTGCAGATTTTCTTCAAGACGGTCTTCCTCGTGATTTCGTTCAGTCTGCTGCACGGGATCGTCTTTCTTCCGATCCTCCTCACGGTCCTCATCCCCGGCGAGAAGGCAGCGACGAGGAAGGTGGGCCCTGCGGAGTGAACGTCCTCACTTCGTCGAATAAACAAACGAAGGGAACGTGCGCAATCGAGGGCTGTTTTTCGACCTCCACGCGCCAAATGAGGCGTTGCGGTTCGAAGGGGCGCCATTTCCGCCGCTTACTCACGCGCCTCTTCGCCGACTTGAGGTCGTTCGAGTCGAATTTCAATCTCGATCACGTTCGCACGGCGGAAATTCGAGGCAACGAGATGGAAGTGTCGAAAGAAGGCCGCCGTATAAAAGGAAGACATGCTACAAGTAACAAACCCTTTCTGTTCACACTTCTGCCATGAAATACGTGCTGCTCCTCGCCTTCGTCGTCCTGCTGCTCGCATCGACGCCCGTCTCGGCCGGCTTCTTCGATCACCTCGCGGACCACATGGCTAGTTTTCATAAATGAAGAGATGACTGATTCAGTTGATTGCAGTTCTTCGGACATCACCATCGTTTGTTGAAATTTTCGAGACAATGAGCCGAGCATGGAACGAAAAAAGTCGTCAGGGCAGGCGGGGGTGTACAAAGTTATCAGTTGATCTTTCAGCCAATTTTGCTGTCAGTTTGGCGCATTTTCAACGTCGTTCTAAGTGCGATACAAATCAAGCAAAGATTTAGGTGGCTAAATTCAAGTGAGCCTTTTATTGTCACTAGTTTGAGAGTAAAAAGCAAACTCAAAACTCAGTCCATCATCGCGCGCTCTGACGACTTCTTTCGTTCAACGCTCGGCTTAGCTCAAAACTTTTGCAATAAATAGACGACCACCACGGATACTACGGAGGGTTCGTTCTCAAGTGAACTCATTGCTTCTATTCCATCTTTTCCTTCAGGTACTACCCATCGTACGGCGGTTTTAACACTGGTTACTACCCGAACTACGGATTCGGCGGCGGATATTATCCGATGGGCGGCTACTATCAGCCAGTCTACTACGGAAAGTGAGCCCTCTCCCCCGCCGATCCGTTGAGTACACGCGAATAAACAATTCACAGCAGTTCTTACCTGCCTTCCATCTCATCTTGCTTTTCTGACGCCAACCAAGCGAAACGAGGCGGCGAGTGTGACTTCTTGCCGCACGCCGCTTTTGTTTGAGTTTCCGGAGGGAATTCGCGTGATTCAGGCGGCGGTTCCACTCGAAACAAGGTGGAGGCACAACCACCGATCGGTAGGGGAATAAAAGGGGGCGGTTGCCGAGCATTCGGCTTTTATTCCAAGCAGTCATGCTTCTCGTGCATTCCCTCTTGTTCGTCTTCCTGCTCGCTTCGAGCGGAGTGGACGGCTGGCGGTTCTTCGGGAGCGGCAGCGGTCCGAATCAGTTCGGCGGCTACGAGACTGCGCGCGCCTTCCAGCAAAACCCCCTCCTCGCCAATTCCTACCCTTCGTACTACAACTCGAACGGGAACTTCGACTCGCCCATCCATCCGATGGCCGGCCGCTACCGCGCGTGGCAGCGGAACGGCGTCGGCTTCAACCAGTTCAACGGGATGAACGCCTACAATCAACCGCAGGCCTACCGCTACGTGGGCTTTGGGTCGCGCGACATGCAAGGCTTCTCGCCCTACGACTTCTACGGCCGTTAATCCACCCATTTTGCTTACTGATGGCGTTTATTTGTTCGGTTGTCATGAATAAACACAAGGGAGTATGCGGTGGAAGATCCGTGGACTCGGGAATGAATTAGAAAGAAGCTTCTCGCTGCTTTTGATCACTCATCGTCCAACTCGAGCTTCTGCATGTGCTCGGAGATGCCGCACGAGAAGTCGTCCGTGGAGTTCAGTTGCATTTGCTGCAGGATGAAGTAGGCGGACACTCGTTGCGCGATGCAATCCATCTCGAAGTAGAAGAGCATCAAGCGGGACTGTTGCTGGACACCGCGCTCCTCTCCGAATTCGGCCTTCAAGCTCGCGAACCATTGGCGCAAGAGTTCGTCCTTGTAGTCCACGAACTCGGCCGTCATCAAACCGGCGTGCTCAACTGCAAGATGGAGTGTGCCAGTGAATGGAAAGAAGCTCTTACTTCGTTTGAGGAGTGCGAGAGCGATCATGACGACGACGTCCGCCTTCCGCACGCCCAACGCCCGGAACTTCTGCACCGCCTGCTGCATTTTGTCGTGCATCGGCTTGGAGGTTCTGAAAGGAGACAAGAGTGAATACATGCTGGAGAGGGACCGACCGAAGGTAGTCGTCGAGCTTCTCGGGCGGCACGTAGCCCTCGAAGTTCCAGGCGGCGAACTGCGGCCGAAAATCCATGAACGAGCCGCTCATGAACGACACGCGCGGATCTCCGGGGTTCGGGAAGGCCAATGCGGTCAGATATCCCGAGTTGAACATCTCGAATTCGACGTTCACTTCAGCGGCGATCTTTCTCTAAAACGGAAGAAAGAATAGAAGATGTTAAAGAAGAACGCTTGCCTTCTGCTCCTTTTTGAGCGAGCGGAAGGGCCCGAAATGCCGGTTGTACATGTCCAGCAGCAGCATCGTGGACTTTCCGCGCAGTTCCGCCGCCTCCACTTTTCGCAAAGAAACCAGCTGAAAGCCGAAGGTTGGAACGAATGAAAGGGAGAGCGCCGACCTTGTCGCTGGACATTCGAAGTTCCGGGCGAGAGATCGCGAGGAGTGATCGCTGGGCTTGCAGAAACAGGTCGTAGCCGAGCAACAATTCGTCAAGAATCGGGTGTTTGCTCGTCGAGCTGATCACCGGGTTGGTGGGCGAGGAGTGTGCAGCAGGTCGATCGGCTGTTTCATCGTCTGAACTCGAGCCGAAGGATGAATAATAAAGTGCTTGTTGAGAGCCTACTC
Source organism: Aphelenchoides fujianensis (assembly GCA_024699865.1). Lineage (NCBI taxonomy): Eukaryota > Metazoa > Nematoda > Chromadorea > Rhabditida > Aphelenchoididae > Aphelenchoides > Aphelenchoides fujianensis. The sequence goes on along the minus strand of JAMPIO010000085.1, from coordinate 67,400 downwards.
GGCAGCTTGGCGCCCAACTCGACACATCGCGCCCATCGACAAGCTCTGCACGCGTAGCGGCCTTTCCCTAAACATCGAACAATCGATTCAACAACCCGAAAAGCATTGCTGCTCGCCTTTCTTGCACTTCTCGTTTGAATCGCATTGATATTTAAGACCTTCTTTCAGCGAGCGCCGGAAGAAACTGGCACACGACGAACACAACTGAATAAGCGTTAACAAATATTCGCTGCTAGCTCTACTTGCCTTCGTTCCCAGGTGGTGGAAGCGAGTAGGAGCCGAACAAACCCCGCACGGGAAGGCGGGATAGTCGGGGACGGCGATCGTCGTCATTTCGCAATCGGTTCCTGCAATGACGTGCTTCGAAGCGAGCGGCAAACGATGACAAATCGGAGAAACGCGAGGGGCATTAGTCGCAGCACGCAATTCGCTCGATGGACGCGGAAATCCGCTATCTTATCACCAACACAGGAACATTCCGGCTCGTCAACCAGCAACATTCTCTCTTCAACCACCTTTCTTCAACTGCCTGGCAACAATGGAAACGAGAAAATCGGAAAAGACGAGAGCGAACTCTCGCCGAAGCGACGGCTTTTTCCCGCCGGCGGCTCGAGCGAAAAGACCGGCGGGGCGGCAGGTCTCCAGCGAGCCGCCCGCACTCTCCGCGGCTTCTCTCTTCCTTCCTTCTTTTATTTCCGTCTAGTTTCTAGTCTGCTCCGCGAACATCGAAACACTGAAGTGAGCAAGCGGCAATCAAATCGTCGGTTTATTCAATTGGGAATGCCTGCGAACGAAGTGATCCAAAGACGACCGGTTCAAATGCGTGATTCCTGCGTCTCCTCGTCGGCCCCAAAGTCCAGAGACTTCAGGTGGGCCTCGATGTTGCACATCTCGTCCTCCTCCTCGCGCAACGACTTCACTCGAAGGACGGTCTCGGCGGCCTTCAGCTCGTTGGTCAGCCCCTAAAGAAACGGATTGCAAGTGGGTGTTCGGAGGGCAACTCACATCGGAGTCAACGTAAAAAGACATCAGCTTCGCGAACTGCTGAATGGCTTCCTTGCCGCCGAGCTCCCGCCGCAAGTCCGCCGCCCACTCGGCCACCACGGCTTCCTTGTAGGCGGCCAGCTCCTCGTTCATCAATCCAGCGTACTCGACTGCAAACAGAAAAAGATAAAGGGATTTAATTGAGGGTAGTCAGCCGCTCACTTCTCTTCCAAAGCGCAAGGAAGATCATCCCGGCGATGTCCGTTTGCCGGCAATTCAGCCGCTTGAATTGGACGTTCGAGCGGCAGTATTTTCGGATCAACGGCAGGACGACACTAAACGAATCAATAAGAAGTAGGCGAACGAGTCGAGTGCTCACCTCATGTAATTCTCGATTTGGTTCGTGGAAATGTAATCGTGGAAGAACCAGCGGACCATTTCTTCTGTTGGAACGAACACGACGAACAGCCCCTCGTGGAACATGACGCGCCGATCGTCCTCGGCCGGGAAGTACTTGGCCGTCAAGTAGGCTCGATTCAACACAATGAAGTCGTGGAACACGTCGAGGATGATCCGAAGCTAACAACGACCAATCGTCAGAAGAAGCAAGTGAACAGAAAAAACCTTCTGCTTCCGGGAGATCGACCGGAACGAGCCGAAATTCTCGTTGAAGAAGCGGATCAAGCACGGAAGTGAGCGCTTCTCGACGTTGGACATCGTGAGCTTCTGAGCGGGAATCGACCGTCCCGCTTCGATCCCCAGCTGCGGGAACATGTGGACGACGATCGACCGTTGGGCTTGCAGGAGCTCCGTGTAGCCGGCGAGGATTCGCTGCAACCGCTCGCCCTTCTGCACACTCGCCGCCGGCTTCTTGCTCTTGGCGGGCAGGATGGCGGGCGGGCTGCTTCCATGAGCTGAAATCTCCTTTCGTTCCCTTCTCTTGTGTTTGCAGCACGCACCTTCCAACTGAGCTCCAGCTTCCTTGATCTTCCGCATGCGACACGCACGACAGGAAGTGCGGGATTGGTCTGCAACGATCGGATGGATAAGTGGAAGGCAAAACAGAGCTACCGATGTTGCAATCTCCATTCGCTTTGCACTCGTATTGCAAGCCCTCGACCGTCGCACGGCGATAGAAGCTTGCACACGGACGACACAAGCGGGCGTTCAGGTGGAAGAAGCGAGTGGGCTCGTTGCAGACCGCACACTTGAACCAATTCGAGGGGTCTTCCATCGAAAAGAACGAACGGGAAAGAAGATAGACGCGAGAAAGTGGGCGCTTTTTGTCGGTAGACGGGCGGCTCGTGAAACCATGGGAACAAACAAACGACCACCGTTCGAAAGCTTTTATTCCCTCCACAAACAACCACTTGGAAGAAAGGAGATCAGACGTCGACAAACACTTCCGGTCGGCGCTCAATTCAACGACAATTTCTCGATGTACTGCTCGGTACAACACGTGTGTTCGGTGGGAAATTGGATGTGATTGACGAGGGTGGAGTTCTGGAGCGCTGTGGCCAGCGTGTCGCAATCGACGAGGAAGGTCATGATGCGAGTGATCTGCAGACTGCCCTCCGCTTCGCCCCAGTGGCGGCGGACGTTCTCGCTCCACTCCGCAAGCACGAGCTCCTTCAACTCGGCCATTGGGGGCGTGAGGAAGTTCAGACGTTCGGCTGCAGCCATGTGTGGGTGAATGGAAGAAGGAGCGGACTGACCGGCTTTGAAGACGGAGAACAAAATAAGGACGACGGCGTCGACCTTCCGCATTCTCAGCTGCTTGAATTTGCGCACGTTCTTAAACATCCGCTCGAACATCACTTCGGCCGCCCTGAACACTCTTCTTCACTCCAACCCCCTCTTGGTTGCACTCACTGCCGAATCTCGGGCATCCGCTCAACAGAGACGTTGCCCTCGACGAAGGCCGGCCACCGCTCCATGTCCATCACGGCGAAGTAGCCGTTCGAGATCATGATCCTTCGATCTTCCAGTTGCGGGAAGAAGCGAGCAGTCAGTTCGGATTGGACCAACACGACGATCTCCTGGTAGGCGCTCTTGATTGTTTGCACCTCAAACAATCCTTAGTGTTGATGCTCATTCGAATGAACTCACTTTCTGTCCACTGGGGAGCTCGCGGAACGGTCCGTAGCGCTCGATGCACATGGCCGACCAGAGCGGGAGGCACTTCGTGTGCATCTCGATTATTCGGCTCTCTTTCGGCATAATGAACTGAAGGGCGATTGAGGACAATAACTAAAAGGGAGGTTCACTTGTTCCGCAAAGCCCAACTCGGGATGCGCGGCTACGAACAGCACTCGCTGCGCGTCCAGCACTTGCTCGTAGCCCTCGAGCAGAGAGTCCAGGATGCTGGACGGCGGTGAGGGATGGGTGGTCGAACACGTGACCTCAAATGGGAAACAAAGGATTAGTCATCCCTCTCCCTAATTCGTGATGTCCGTATGTCACGCAAAATGATTTTCACGCGCCCGCGAAACTCACACGTAGCAAGTCGACTACGCTGATTACGGAACAGAAACCCGTTTTTTGAAATTCGAACGCGTTTCAGAGATATTGCGGTCAAAAGGTCTAAATATCGTGATTTTGGCCATCTTCCGCCGGTTTTTTCATATACTTCCCGGGCTCCGAGTGACGTGAAATTTGGCATGCATGTAGATCTCAACGTCGTCTATCCGCTCCAGTAGACTGCTTTTCGAAAAAGTGTTGTTGTAGCGAGGGAGCGCCGTTCCCGCATGAGCGGGTTTTGGGGTCGGTTTTTCGCGAATAGCTCCGAAGGTGGGCAGATTCACGAACCCAAAAAACTAAGCGACATGCACCGGGCAATGGGTAACCGAATCATGTAAACAGATCAATCGAAATCGAAACCGTTAATATCGAACCGGGGGGGTCGAAAGTTTTGCTCTTGAAAATTTCTGCGGTTTTATGGATTTTTGAATCGGTTAGTAAGTCTTTTGGTGTTTGAGAATGCAATAGACGTATAGCAAATTTACTCAGCTACTCGGTGGTGAAAAATTTGCCCCGATTAGACTACATTGAGCGAAGCCGCGGCCGTTTGAGTGGAACCCTCTTGGGACCAATTTTTGCGGTGCGGTAGATCGATCGTTCTGTACTTTTCTTGCGGTTTAAATGCTGAAATACTGTTCAAAAAGCATTTAAAGCACCCGCTGCACGGTCCCGCAAGTTAAACAACGACGTACAGAAGCAGGGAGCCGCCGAAGGCGGCACCTCTGCTGGTCAAAAAGAAGAACGCACTCGCTGAGGCGATTGAGAACGGGACTTCAGACTGCGGCCATTCGATTGTTCGCTTTTAGTGCCTGAACACAATGAGACGAGTGAGTGAATCAACCAACATCTTCTCGGACCGTTCTGGTTGGTCAGCCGAGCACCCAACCGCTGAATCATCCTCATGCGGCAGGCCTTGCACTTCCGACTGCTCTTGTTCAGCTCGCATCGTCCGTCGTTCGCACACACGAACTTCAGGTTCTCGTTGACGCAACGGCGCCTAAAAGAAGCGACGGCATTTGGACGGCCACTTGCCCTTCTTACCAGAAGGCGGCATCCGCTCGACAGATCTGCAAAGAAGATCGCTAATTAACGGACGAGCGAGAAGAGAGAGAACGCACTTGAACGCCGAGATTGAAGTGTTGAATGGGGACGGCGCAGATTTTGCACTTCAATTCGGCCTGATCTCCGTTCGCCGGCGGCAGGTGGGTGGCCATCACGAGCAAGAAAAAGCGGAAAGTCGGGAAAGGGGCTGAAAGGAGTGACTCGGAGCGAAGAAAGCGGAGGTTTGCGGAGCGAGCGGAAAATTCGCCGCAAACTCGTGGGTTCACGGGCGAGCGGCGGAAGGAAAAAGCGGGCGCGTGAACGGAGAGCGTCGGGCGGCGGAGATGGTCGCCGTTTATTCTTGTTTTGTGCTCCTCCTGTCCTCCGGTGTGCTTTGAGCTCCCGCTTTCGGCCGGCCGCCCGCAAAAGGCGGCTGTTCGCAAACCACACGGATTTTGTTGCCTCAGCGGTCATGACCGCGAGCAATTCGATTCCTTTTGGCGGAGGCTCACGCGGTGAAGCAATTCGATTGTTTCGCTGGCCAAGAGCTTGTGGAATTTGATTTGCTTTCAGCCCACCTCAAATGGTAGTCACAAACAAGGATTACTTCTTTTATTCCACAAGCACAGTTAAACGCATCAAAGGTTAAAGGCAGAATATGAGGAATGCGGGTAAATGGGTGGTGTTTGAACTAAACGTTCTTTTTGAAAACGTTCCAACGGAGATCAGTCATCCAGCGACAACTCGGCCAAGTACTCTTCCACATCTGCAAGTAGGGGATAAACGAGTGAACACTCAACGAAACGACCAACCTCCGTTGTTCTCGTTCGGCCAGCGGACTTTGGCCAGGATCTAAACGGCGAAGAGGAGAATTCGTAAGCAAAACGGAAAGTCTCACCTGAATGTTGTCCATTTCTTCGGCCAGCATCTAAAACAGGCCGTCAATCGATTAGTCATCTCTAACCGGAACGAACATCCGACTCGATGTGGAAGGAGAGCACGCGGGCCAAATGGAGTGGACCCTCCGCCTCACCGAAGATCCGCGTGAGGTCGTTCGCCCACTCGCGCACGACCTCCTCTTTGAAGGCGATCGTCTCCTCGTTCGCCAACTCCAACCGCTCGGCTACAAACCAGCAGGAATGAAGGGAGATGAATGGGCGGTTACCGTGCTTGAAGACCGACAGGAACCACAAGACGGCGACGTCCTCCTTGCGGATTTTCAGCACTTTGAAGCGGTGGCAGTTGCGGAGGATCTTCCGGACGATCAGCCCCATCGTCTGCCTGCAATCAAGTGGGTTGATTCAATTACAAATAGAGGACTCACTTGGCCAATTCGCTCACTTTCTCCTCGTTCATGTAGCCGTCCATGAACTCTCGCAGAAGCGACCTAAACCAAGACGATTGACAGGAGAACAAAAAGGAACACGGACATGTCCAGGTGCAAAAAGTAGCCGTTCGTGACTCCGATTCGCGTGTCGCTCAGCTCGGGGAACATGACGGACGTGAGGAAGCAGCGATGCAGGTTGCTCAGATCCTGGTAGCTTGCTTTGATCAGGTTGATCTAAACCGGTGGATAAGCAACGTATCGCTTTGAAATCCCTGCCTTCTGGTTGGAGTCCAGTCGAGTCAGCGGTCCGTAGGATTTGTTCAGCATTTGAAACAGAAGTGGGATCGATTTCTGCTGCATCGCCGCCAACGAGACCATCTTCGGCATGCAATACTGCAAGGACGACTAACGAGAAGCATTAGAAGTAATAGAAGCAATGAGCACCTTCTCGCTCGACCCCAGCTCGGGATGAGCGGCCGCGAAAAGCGCTCGCTGACCGTTCAAGAAGTCGTCGTAGCCCCGAACGATTTGCAGAAGTTTCGTTGGCTTCCGGTCGACTGTCGTGCTCTGCAAGGGGAAAGAGTGATGGCCGAGGGGATAGGTGGACGAGTACCACGCAGTTGGGCGGCGATTCGGACATGCATGTGCGGCCTTTGTACACCCGACGGTTCTTCAGGGCTACAAGAGTTACCATGTAAAGAGAGTTGGAGATTCCTCCCGCTCACAAGCTTCGGTCAATCCGATTTGAAGGCACTTCTCCAACCGGCAGGCCTTGCATTTGGTGCGGGTTTCGGCTGCAAGCTCGTCTTGTTTGATTTATGACTTTGCTTGTCGCTTACCGAGCTCCACATTGCAGTTGCCGGAGGCCTGGCACACGTAGCGGAGGCGTTCTAAAGGAAAAGTGAGCGAGAAAGCCGAGAAGAGTGATCGAACCCGTCACGGTACGCCGGAAGAAAGATGAGCACGCGCGGCAACAGCGAACTCCGAGGTTGAAGTGCGACATGTCGGCCGTCTGCAATCGACGAGCGCAATCAATCGATGAGTGAGCAAGGAGGAATCCACTTACGCAGACCAAGCACTTCATTTTGTCCGTCTTGCGCGAGAGGCGATCGCCTGTGAGGATCGTGCTGCTACTCATCAAAAGCGGGCTGCCGAACGTTCGCTCCATCTGCAAACCACAGTGATCACCCGGCCGAACGGAAGCGACTGCACGCCTGTTCACACCAAATCAAACAAAAGACGCTCGTAAATAAATTAAAACCCGCCGAATCCAGCGCCAACCGGCCGAACGCGAAACGTCGGGGGCAGAAGGCGCAAACAAACGAGTCGGAAGACCGACCGTGTGCACGTGTTTGCTTTCGGTCCGTCCGCTCGCCCGTCGGGCGGTCGAGGCGAAGGTGCGCCGTCCGGTCGGCCGCCGTTTCGCTGTGCACAACGTTCCCGCTGCTGCCCGAATGTGGAGTTCGTAGAGGAAGAAGGGGGCGAAGTGGAGGGGAGATCGGTTTCAAATGCCGCTTTTTGTTCGCCCCGTCGTTGACGTCAAGCCAAAACGAACGGGCGTGTGGAAGACAGCGAGCGAGTCGTGCAAACAGCCGGTCGTTCCAAATTGCACTTAGAGAACTTAAAGGTGAACGCCAAGCAATCATAACCGATTTGTTAAAGGCTGGAAAGCGAGCATCGTTTTGCAACAGCCGGAAACCCGAGCCGCCAACCAGCTAACCCTCGAAAGGAGAACAAGTGCCCAACTGCTGACTGGCTTCGTGCTCGTTATCAAGTGTCTGCTCGCTGCGTTCTGCTAATGAGCGCCATCTGATGCAATGCGGACGGAAGAGAATACGCGTTCACTTGTTCTGTCCGATTCGAAGAACAACAAAGAAAAGGGCCGATGATTGGATTCGAACACACTCGGCACGGCTCGTCATCGATTCGATTATGCGCGCAAACTATTAAATAGAAGGCTTATCGCTTGCCGAATGGGCGAGTTTTGTGGCCGCTGCCCAAGGGATGTAGTCGAGAAGTGGAGGCAACGAGAAGTGTAGTCCGCCGGCCGTTTCCGCTCCTCCACTCGCTGAAGAGCTTTGTGCAGACAAACGAGCGTTTATTTCGTTGCTCACAAAAGTGACGAGTGATCAGAACATCTTGTAGAGGCCGATCAATGAAGCGATCAGGAAGAACGTCGAGGATGTCCGTTGGTTCAACCGGCCGGCCCACAACACGCGATGCGGCAGGAGGTTGACGCCTGAAAGCAATCGATGGGGAGATGTGAACCTTGAAGCAAGAAGACCGACCGCCGACGAAATCTGCGAGCAATCCGACGAGCGTGATTCGATCCATCCGGCGAGCGGCCAACTTCGTCTTCTCGGGCGCGGTCGCGCGATCTTCCACCGGCTCCACGACGAGAATGCGGCGGAGGATCTGGAGGATGCCGGCGGCGAGGGCGGCCACCCACGAGTAGATCGCCCAGCGGAGGAACGGCGCGGCGCTCCACGCGACGACCTTCGCGTCGGCCAACCAGGCGGCCAGCTCGCAGAACTGGTAGACCACGTACGCGGCCATGACGAACAGATTGATCTCGGCGTCGACCTTGTCGCCGGCCACTTTGACCGCGTCTTTCAATTTGGATGTAGCGACCATCAACGGGAGGTGATTGAGTTGGCGGCACACCTGAATGATTGGAGTGCAAGCAATTGATCGAACAAGACAAGTGATTACCGTCCGGGCCTTGCTGATCTGTCCGGCCAACACCTGCAGTCCCTCGGCCAGCTCCTTCCGCTTCGTTTTGGTCGAAGTGAGCAGAAGGCCAAAGCAGACCGAGCGGAGCACTTTGTCGCGGCCGGCGTACGAGCCGAGCACCCGCAGCCAGTCGTCTACCTTTGGGAAATTCGCAAGCGGCAGGCTCATGACTAAAACGAATAAATTGGATGGAAAGAGCCAACGAGGACGACTAAATGGGAAAAATAACGACTAATTCCCGAGGTGAACGCGGAAGTTGTCCTCTTAAAGCATTAGGAAGACCTCCTACTTTGAATTAAATCATTTCAAGAACGAAAAGTGGGGAGTTCGTCGCCCACTCGCTCGCTCGATCAGCCGGCCGAAAGCAAGTGGAATGAGCGGAAGGCGAGCAGCAGGACGAGTGATTGCTGGAAAGCGAAAGGCGCGCGCGCGAACGAAAAGTGTAGTCGCTCGCCCGCCTGCCCGCTGATTGCGGCCGGCCTCCCCGATCGAATGGCATTCCGCTTGACCATAAATTCGATTGTTCGCTCGGTTGCTCTTTCGTGAAAAGACTGTAAACGAGACGACTCTCGTTTGTTGCGTTTCTGTGCGCCGTTGGTCGATTGAACTTGAGGGTATCGATTTCGAAATAGTCGCTTGTTCGCTGAACTCGACAAAAATAGTCTTCTGTCTACAGAATACAATAACCTCTCGTGGACTAGGGTTTTCTCAACTACCCACTTTGTCTCAGATTCTTTATTCAACCGAGGATACGAGCAAACAATCGATAACGACGATTCACACGCGTTCGTCTTTCGGAGTTCACGAGCCGCGTGCCGTCGTGCGAACGAAAATGGTCGAGGCGATTTGAGTGGTCTGCTCCATGCCGATCGATTTGATGAACGCTTTCCGCAGAGTGGTGCTGACGAGGAACAAGAAGAACGAGTTGCCCAAAATGCGCAGGTCTTGGATCCACACGTATTGCTGTCGGGCGACGACTTGCAGCTCGGTTCTTCCGTTTTGAAGCGCATAGTTGAAGGTGAACTGATAGGCGACCATCAGGAGTTGACAGCCACACACAAAGAAGGAATGAACTGAAAGCAGTCGGAATAAACAAGAAGAAGGAGAGGACGCACTGAGCAGTCGAATGTCATTCCTTTGATGCGACTTCAACGCCGTGCCCGTCTTCTTCCACTGCTGTTGGTAGAGGGCGGCAATCCGAATGTCGAAGAAGAGGGCGAGGCCGACAAGCAGGCTGCACACGACGGCCGAAGAAAAAGCTCCGTACTTAACACGAGTGACTGAATGAACTCTTCGTCTTCGACGAACCTTTTCGCCAAAATCCGGCACGACGATCACCGCCGAGATCGTGTTGTTGTCTTTGGGCAGGTACTTGGAGACGTGGCCCGGATGCATGAGGAGAAGGTGAGTGGCCAGGAGGAAGGCGACAAGCAGCACGCACAAGAGTCCCCTATCCGTCCACACCTACAATGGACGTGACATTCATTCTCTCTGCCATTCGTTCAACCTTGGCCGTCCATGAGTGCTGCCGCATGCAGACGACCGAGTAGCGATACCAAGCGGAGAGAACGTGCAGATACACCTCCAGGTTATGTAGGTAGATCGTAGCAAGAAAGAGGACAGTTGCCATTGTGCCTTCGGCATCGGCCAGGTAAAAGGCGGACAGCCAGCCGTAGGATGGGAAGCGGCGATCCAAGTAGATCTGCAATCCTTCTTTCATTCTACCGCAAAGCAGTCGTCAACTAACGGCGATGAAGAGAATACTGTCGGTTGTGGCCACCGTCGAGTAGATCTTGTAGAACGGAGTGCAGAAGAGCCGATTGTTCGCAAAGATCTGCCAGCCGACGAACGCCGCCAATGCGAGGTGGAAGATGAAGAGCGGAATGTCTACGAGCATTAAGAAAACCTCAAAGCTATTCATTTCGTCCAGTTAAACAATGGAAAGCAACAGAAAACGTGACTGTTACCCTTTTGGATCTCAAATGTCTGCTCCCAATCCTCGATTGTATTCGGCGGGGTACAAACGCGAACAAGAGTTCAGATTGAGCTCTTCGTAGTTCGGGAGGGATGTTTGAGTGATTTATTGACCAGGATACGAATTCGGCCAGCAACAACCTGGCTTTGAGTGGGAGTCACGTCGCGTGAACATTCCCAGACGTCTCTAACGCTAACGACCCATTTTCTGCACTTTCACTCCGTTTGCCGATTCATCTTTATTGTTCCCACCATAACGAACAGAAGTTGGAGCGATTATTAATGCAAGAGGCAAACAAACAAATCAAAGAGACGAAAGAGAATATCCGTATTGTGGCTTGTGAATGGACGAAAGAAGACGAACACGAGAGAGAAGTGAGCGGACTGAAAGAAGACGGGCGGCTCTCCTGCACGCGTTCAGTCGTCGTTGGACAGCAGCGGGAGGTTCAAATAGTTGGTGGGGTCTTTGATCAGCCGCCGGGAGCACCTTTTCGCGCACCCGTTCCAGCAGCACTTGGACGAGTAGTTGGAGCACTCGTGGTCGCTGGAGCATTCGTCCGTGCACGCCTTGATGATTTCGTTCATCTGATTCTTCGGGCAGTTGCCCAGCTTCTCTGCAACCGCAAGGCATTAGTAAACTGAATGCGGACGTCTCAAAAACTCACCGCTTTTCTCGGGCTCGTGATACGTGGGAATCTCGAAACCCAGCGACTTTCGCTGGCCGTCGGCCGTCTGTCGCCGTCGGCGCGCCTTTTCGATCACGTCCTTGCGGAGGATCTTCACCTCGCAGTCGCCCGCCTGGATCGAGTTGAAGTGCTCGTCGTAGAAAAAGGGCGTGCAGCCCAGCTTCTCGCAGTGCGCAGAGACGCAATGCCGAGCTCGCGGGCAGCCGCGGCGAAAGTTCAGGCACGGATCGACCACGCAGTTCAAGCGGATTCCATTCGCTGAAACGAGGGATTAATCGTGAGGTAAAATCTCGTTGTCCGCTCACTTTCGCAGCAGTTGGCCTTTCGAACGCACTTCCGCTCGTTCTTCTGATTGACCACCACTTCTTCGCAGGCCGCACACACCGTCTTGCCGGCAGGCAAGAGCGGAAGGAAGAGGAAGCTGAGGAGAAGTGGGAGAAACCTCAGGTCCATTGCGGGCGGCCTGCAATGAAAGAAGTGTCTAAAGGAAGACATTCTCGAACACGACTCGTCCCTCTCGCGAATGTTCGCACGTCGTTCAACCGGCGGCAGACCGCAAAGCCATCTGTCCGCCCTTCCCGGACGGGCCACTCGTCCAGATGGCAAATTCCGTCGCGCAAGTAAAAAAAGCGGCCGTCTTTCCTCTGCCACTCAATCCACGGAATTCATTGCAAAAAGTGAAAAGCAGACGATTTCGTCCAATTTGTTCGGCCCCAATCGATCGCTCATCTTCGAAACAACAAACGTCACAACTCGCAAGCCGCTCGATCATCCCGGGCGGCCGACCGAGCGGCGTGGCCGGCGGCAAATTGGCCGAAAATTGGGGCGAATTTGGACGAAAACCGATGGACCGAACGAGCAAGTGGAAGAACTTCCTTATGGCAAGCACTCACCAGCAGGAGACGAGAGCGGAGGGTCGACCGCCTCCAGTCGAGCAAACACTCGAGGAAAAAACACGTGCAGCTCTCCAGGAGGCGAATTTCGAATCGATCTGCCTCGAATTTTAACACCCGCCCTCTCGCCGGCCGCCGCAAAGCAAACACGCGAACAAAAGAGGCGAATTGCCCGCCTCGCCACTCGCCGAATCAAACGGTTTTTATCCGCCGGCCCTCGTCGCCCCGGCGGCCGCCGTTCTTCGGTCCGCCCGACGGCTGCCGGCGAGTCAACTTGACGTCCGATCGGAGAGTTCATTAATCAACGGGCACACGGCCCAACGGCTTCCGTTTCGGCCCGCAAATCACTCGCCTCCGCCACTCGGAATTCGGACGTCTGCGAGCGATCCCCAGCGCCGCGATCAATTCGCTTCTTTTCGCTTTCTGATCGTGATTGCAGGTGTCGAACGAACGAAAACGCCTCGGGCTGAAGAGCGAAGCGATTGGAAGAAGACGAGCAGATGAGCTCCCCCTTTAGTCACACGACCTCATGACTTCCTCGATCGTAAAAATTATGAGCGCGGAATGCGCGAAACGTTGCGCCCAACCACACACCCACCTGCCGGCTTGTTTCCGATCATTACACTTCCGCTCGCCCGCCAGTCTGCTCCCGAATTTCCTCAACAGGCAGGGTGGGTGGATGACGCTGATGCTCTCAGCATCAATTAGAAGCCGTGAAGAGAACAAAACAAACACACGACACAACGGATGAGTCAAGGGATTTCCGCACGGAAGTCGCCCGAACCCGAACGGACGTGATCCGACGAGCGGCGAGCGGAAGACGGACGCAATCGACCCGCTCGCCCGCCCGCCCGCCCAAACCTTTGGGTTCGAAACGGGCGGGCGGCGGTGCGCGGAGGGCGGAGTGACGAACGCGGAGGTTTCGGTTGCATCCGCCCGCCCCGCTCCGCGGCGTCCGGTCGGCTTGTTGCGAATTGCGGCGAGGAGGCGACTCCGCCGTCTGTTTTTTCTTCTGTTTACGTCCGCCCCGATCGGCCGGCCGTTCGCTTCGCCGAGCGGAACGGCCGCACCGGCTGGCCGGACGTCTGTTTATCCGCTGGCTTCTTCCGCCGTCTTTGATCTCCGGCTGCTGCAGAGCACAAGAGCAAAGAACCAAACGGAAAGGTGCTATAAACAAACGGCTGCAAGTCGGTGGATGACACCACCGACCAGCAAGCAGCTCCGATCGGCGCTCCGTAGTCAACGAAAATCCGCAACAAATGAGCGCCCTCCGTCGAGTCGGCTGCAACCACACGAGCAAACAAGAGGGATGAATGGCGGCGGCCGGAAATCGATTGCAAACCGCCGTCGTTGTCGTCGCGGCGGAACGGCGGCCGCTGCAAAATAAACAGAACGCCGCCGCCGCCGCTCGCCGTTTGAATTCGCGACCGAAATCGAAAATTCGCCGCCGGTTTCCCGCCGAGTTGCGCCGAAAAGCCGGGAGTTTCGCTCCGCTTGCAGCGGTTTTTTCTCCCCACTCGGGCGGCTTCGTCGATTGAAGAGAGCGGCACCAACGATGCCCGAGGGAACGCACAAGCGAGCAGTTGACGGAGCAACAGAAGGGATGCTCCTCACGGTCATCTCATCAATTACGCAATCCCCTGCTTTCTGTTTGCTCATCCCGCTCGGTTCCGTTCGATTCAATTTCCTGCGAGAAGCCGGCAATTCCCTTGACCTCGTTACCTCGTTCTCGCCTCCGTTCGCTCAAGGCAACACTCCAATTATGCAGCGATGGGCGGAAATTCAATCAGCCGTCTGTCTGGACGGTCGGCGGAGTTCTCGGCGGAGTGGAGGCGGAAATTGGCGGCCGGCTCGTGGGTCTTCCGCTCAATCGACACGACCGACCGGCGGGAAGCCGGAAAGGCGGAATCGTCGCGAACAACGGCCGATTGATTCCAGGACACAAACACGAAGGAGACCTCGCGAATCGGTGGGTCTTCCCCGAGTGATCGCTTGCAAGAGTGGAAGCCCCGCACACGCGTTGAAGATGGACGAAAGAAGACCTCGAAGAGTAGCGGGAAGGAGAGAGACGGAATCCTTCGAGCCACCCGACCACTTCTTCTTTGTTGTTGACTGTTGGGTTCACGCTCATGCCATCGGTCGAATGATTTCTTGCCTGTTTCTGCTCGTTTCATCCGCTCTTCTGGGTTGCGCACAGGTACCGTCACTCATCCATCCGTCCAATGACTCAACGCTTTGCTTGAAGGTCGTCCAAATCAAAGTGGGAATGCTGATCCCGTCGGGGACGTCGCTGGATGACGACGTCGGGTTCTACACCTCGGCGGGTGCGATGGTCGCTTCGCTGAAGATGAACCATGAGCTCGGCGTCTACGACCCGTCCGTGATCAATATCACGTACGTCGAGCTTCGATTTGCCAGCAATCCCTTTTCTTTCTTCAGTTTTGCCTGGTATTTCGATCAGTGCTCGGAAAGCCTGGCGGCCGGCTACGCGGCCCAACTGATCAAGCGGGACGGAGTGAACGCCATCTTCGGACCCGCTTGCCCCGAGAGTTTGTAATCTTTTCTTTGTCCTACTCTCATTTGATTCTGTTAGGCGCGAAGGTCGTCGGAGCGCTGGCTGGCTTCGAGAACATCCCGTTGTTTCTTTGGGCGCCCCGATGCCCAAAGACTTCTCATCGAACGGGACGCAAACGTATAAGACAACACTGCCGGCTGCCGGCACGGTGCTTGGGACGGTGGTTGCCCTGTCAAATGTGCTGAACGCGTTCAATTGGACGCAAATAGCCTTCCTGTACACGGCGAATAAGGACCCCGACCAACACGTTCCCGTGTGTCCCTACCTCTCGGAGACAATCGAGAGCGGCAGCACCTACTTGAGCAACGTCACTGGCCTCTACACCCGGCAGATCACGAACACGACGGTTGATGCCTTCCAATCGGCTCTGAGGTCTTTCAAGACACGCGCAAGAAGTGAGTCGAAGCGGGTGAACAGATAAACGAAGAGGCTTCAGTCATTGTGGTCTGCTTGGAGAACGCGCTACCGAAGCGGAACCTGATGCTGGCCGCCATCAAGGCCGAGATGGTCAGCAAAGACTACGTTTTCCTGTTTGTCCAAGGTAGATGGAATCAATTAGCTGCTAAATCATTTGCCTTTTCTACCTCCAGGCTCCACTTCGATGCTGCGCTTCGGTAACCACATCACTTCTCTCTTTTACCGCTGATCTCTAGGCGATCCCCCGTTCTGGGAAGGAAACGACGGGCAGGATGCGGTCTTGAAAGAAGCCTTCAAGCGAGTGTTGACTGTGAGCTTTCCGTTACTTCGATCTAGTCATCGATTGCTGCGCTTAGCTGGACAAGTACTCAAACGACACGGGCGACGCTCTGAGCATTCGAACGGAAGTCGCCGACTACATCCACGGATGGCCCTTCTACTGCAACAACTGCTCGTACAACGTAAATGCGTCGGCGTTTGCCGTCTCGCTCGGAGATGCCTTCACCGTCTACCTGAACATGCTGAATCAAAGCTACACACGACACGGGACTGCCCACTTGACCAATGGCACACAGCTGATCAGCTATTACAAGCAGAACATCGTCGATTTCACCTGTAATCTTCATGGCTTTTTCCTTCCTCTCTCATTCTCTTTTTGCAGCCCTGTACGGCACTCGGTTCACGTTGAGCAAGGGGGCGCGAGCCGCTCGTTACTCGCTTTCCGGCTTGTCGGCGGACGGGATTCCGATGGCGTGGGCAACGGTGGGCAGTTCGGCCACCGACCCGCAGGTACGAACAAGAGAGAGCGGTGAAGTGAACGTGTGTGTTCAGAACGCCTTTGTGCCCACCTACGACGAGCCCTTCACAACCGTGTGGGAGACGCGCGGCGGCTTCCAACCGCCCTCCGTTCCGCTGTGCGGCTTCAACGGCGAGAAGTGCCAGGGCTCTCCGCTCATGTACGCGCTGATCGGCGTGGGCGGCGTCATTCTTTTCCTTGTCGTTTTAATAGGTCTCTGCCTGTCCGTCTACATGTGAGTACTCTCCGCTGCCTGCAAGCTCTCACTCACCGCGTTCTTCTCCAGATTCCAACGACAACAACGGAGACGCCTGAACGCCCTCTGGCAAGTGGACCACGCGCTTCTTCGCAAACCGAACGACACCGTAAGCACACACTGCTTCATTTCATCTCCGCTCCTTTAGGACTACGCGAAGAGCGTTCGATCGATGCAGTCGGGCGTCTCGACCTCGACGAAAGCGTCGATCATCCGAAAGAACACGGAGAGAACGGAATTTCTTCTTCTATCCAATGAGATCGTCGTGGCCCGCAAACACCCGATCGCCGCTAACTGGACCGCCCAAGAGGAGGACGAATTTCGAAAGGTTTCGAGTGTTTATTCATCACTTCATTCTTTCCGTTTTGCAGATGAGACAGCTGGATCGAGCCAATCTGAACAAGTTCGTGGGGGTGGCGGTGGCCGGCAACGTTGCCTATTTGCTGTGGCAGGCAAGCAGCTCATTGGGGTCTCTTAATTGATGAAAGAGTGTCTGCAGTACTGCGAGCGAGGATCGATCATTGAAGTGATGGAAGCCCACTCGTACCGAATCGACGGCTTCATTATGACTGGCAAGCTTAAAGTGGTATTATTAATCACTGCTTGTTGTTTAGGAATGATCCGCGACATTGTGGAAGCTCTGTTCTACATCCACAACTCCAGCTTCGTGCAGCACGGGACGCTTTCCGCTTATCGCTGCGTTGTTGGCGACCGCTTCGAAGTAAAAGTCCAGTTCTACGGGCTGTCCAAACTGAAGGAACAGACAATGCGGCGGCTGGACGACCACTGTGAGTGGAATCAAGGGAAATTGAATGGATAGTGTACTTGTAGCCGCCCTCTACGTCGCCCCCGAACATCTGCAGGGCCAGCAAAATCAGCTGGGCAGCCAAGCCGGCGACATCTATAGCTTTGCGATCGTCTGCTCGGTTATCTTGACCATGAAGCCCGCGTACGATATCGAGAATGTGGCCGAAACGGAAGCTGGTAGGTCCCTCTAAAAATGAGCTTTCTTTATTCGTTTTCTTCCGCTCCAGAGATCGTGCGGAACGTCGCTCGCGGCCGCTACCCGCCCACTCGGCCGTCGCTGGAGAGCGATCGAGCGATCGATGTGTCCCCGGAACTCGTCTGTTGCTAGCTTCACAATGAAATGACTTCACTCGTTTGCAGATCTCCTTGATCAAACGCTGCTGGGCCGAACACCCAACCGAGCGGTCAGAGAATTCCCGCCTCTAGTTGACGGTTTAGTGTTTAGACCAAAGATCGAAGAGTGTCGAGAGATCCTCCTGAAGCGCATCTTTACCAATCGAAGCACGAACGTCATGGACTACATGGTTGGCTAACGATGAAGATCTCACTTCATTGCTCATTCGTGTGTTCAGTTCGCTCTGATGGAGAACACGGCGAGCGATCTGGAGCTCCAGGTGCAACAGCAGACGCTGGAGTTGATCGGCGAGCAGAAGAAGGCGGACATCCTGCTTTATCGAATGATGCCCAAAGCAGCAGCTGATGCCTTGAAAGTCGGCCAGTCGGTTAATCCGGAGCTCTACACGGAGGCCACCGTGTTCTTCAGCGACATAGTCGGCTTCACGATACTCGCAAGCAAATCATCGCCTCTCCAGGTTCGTTTTATTCACCGTTTCATCTCGGGCCATTCTTTTCGTTCAGATCATCAACTTTCTCAACGACGTCTACACCCTCGCCGACAACGTGATCGACAGCCACGACGCCTACAAGGCGGGGAACACGCGAATTCTTTCGTTCATTCGCTTCTTTCAGGTCGAAACGATCGGCGACGGGATGCACGTGGTCTCGGGCGTGCCGAAGCGGAACGGGAACGAGCACGTGAAGGCGATCGCCGACCTCTCCATCGACTTCCAGCGCGCCGTCAAGACGCTCCGCATGCCGCACATCCCCGACCACCCGATCCTCATGCGCGTTGGAGTGCACAGCGGTTCGGTGGTTGCCGGAATCGTCGGGATGACCGCTCCTCGCTGTAAGCAGTGAACGGTGGATGAACACAAGCAATGCCTTTTGAGTTTAGATTGTGTCTTCGGAGACACGGTGAACTTAGCCGCGAAGATGGAAGCGAGCGGAAGAGGTTGGGAAAAGGAACTACCCGAAAATTCTTTCTTTTTATTGCAGCCGGCCGAATCCACATCACCCTCCACACCAAGGCGCTCCTCCAACAACACTACGCCGGCAAATACACGACGTTCAGCAGAGGAGAGGTCCTCATCAAAGGGATCGGCGCAATGATCACTCACTGGCTCGTGGGGCCAGAAGACGTGAACGGATTCGAGCCCTGAACACTCGTGCTTCTTCTCTCAGAGTACAAACAATTAGCTGCCCATAAAGACGTTCTATTCTCATCCTCCGTTCGTACCGTACTGCCGGCTTGTGTTCGAATAATCCCCGAACATCCGTCGCCCGACCGCCTTCTTGGGGCTTCCGCGACGAACATCCGCCCGAAACGAAGGATATTGCGCTCGAAGCGACAAAAACTCGAGGTTTCTGCTGACCAACGGCCGTCAGAAACGAGGCGCGAGCGGGTGTTTACGACACCGACGCGTCGCATAATCAAGCGATGATCAGAATGCAGTGAGCGGTTGAATGACCGCAATTCGCTGGAATGCGGGCGGAATTCGTGGATTTGAGTCGAAATCCCGAAATGCGGTCAACAACGCTCCTTTCTGCGTGTCTTCTTGTCTTCCTCTTCTTCTCAACACCAAGCGGTAAGCGCACAAAGCAAAGCAAACCAACGAACGCGTGACGTCTTTCCAGCAACCGCTCTCCAAAACGACGCCGAACTGCCCGCAGAAATCGTTTGGTTCGCGCAGGAGCATCGATTCGAGAGGGCGGAGATCGAAAAGCTGGAGCGTCTGTGGATGCAACGGGCATTCGGCGAGTTGGCCGCCTTCTTGGGTGAATTCGATGCGGATCTTGGCCACCACGTGGACGACCCCGAGCGCCTCGTCTCGATTCTGCGGGCGATCCAACGGAAGACAGAAGACGGGCGGCATCTTCACGCACCGAAACGAGAGGCTCACCCGGCATCCACCCAGTCCATTCTCTCGTTCGCTCGCCGTTGGAGATGCCGAACGATGGACGGGCGGAGAGTGCTGGAGTTGATCGAAGGCCGTCGCTTCGAAAACCTCTTGGCTGCTCTTTTCTCTCGCCAGACCGCCGAACGACTCCTGCGAAAGTACAAACGGTTCGTGAAACGAGAGAAGCTCGAAGCCAAAGACGTCGTCAACATTTTGGCCCTCGTGGAAGACGGCTGGATGCACGAGGAGGTCCAGAGATGCAAAGAAGACCGGCCGGGCATTGAGAAGCGAGACGAACACGTCGTTCGGCTCATTCGCCTGCCGTCCGCCGACTACCGAACGAGCGACAAAGAAGAGCAAGCCGGTCGTTTCCGCTTCTCGCACGCGGGACGAACGGAAGAAGTCACTCCGCCGCCGTTGGAAGACGACGCGTTGATCGTTCCGCACCGCGTTGCCCAGTACACAAGGGAAGGAAGACGGGCGAACAGAAGAGCGATCTTCCACCGGCATTCCCAAAGGTTTCATCCGCTCGATCAACAGCCGCCGTTTGCGTCGACTTTCGAGCGCCGGCTTGATTGGAGCGATGAAGTTTTAGCTTTTCCGCCGCTCGTGATCAACGCAGAGGATTCGGCAAGCGGAAGCGTGAAGCCCTCGCAGCCGCCGGACGTCCCACTGGAATCAAAGGTCGTCTTTTCGAATCTCCTCCGCCGTCGACCATCCGTCCGCTTCTTCTCGAGCTCCAGGCAGCGAAATGAACGAGCGGCGAAGGTTGTGCTGTTGGCCAAAGAGAAGTCCACTGACATTTCTCGGCGTTCTCGCTTCTACAGTTCTTCCTTCAATAAACTTCTCTAAATGCAAACAATTTCACTCCGCGATCTCATCAATAGCGGACGAGGACGCGTTTTTGTCGCGAATCGAAACAAAGCGAGGAGTCGGGCGCTCGCAACGCTCATTACTCATCGCTCCCCGCTCCTCTTGATTGTTTGGGGTTGTGGGGGCAAGCGGCGGGAAAATTCGAACACTCCCGACCGCTCGCCTCGCATTTGACGTCAAATGATTCGACTCCTGCTCCCGTTCGTCTGCCTCCTTCTCCACGGTCAGTCCAACCAGAAATCCATTCATCGTCCTGTTTAGTGGACGCCCAATGGTCCGTGCAGAAGAGTTGGCAGCCGGAGAACGAGGAGCCGCTCGACAGGCGACCGCTCCGCTTGGACATCCAGCGGTACGACCTTCGACTGCAGCCCTTCTTTCCGTTTCTCGGCTTCTCTTTCCATCCGAGTACGCTTTTCCTTCTTTCGTGTCATTCCCCGTCTCTCTGCAGGCAAAATAATGACCTTTGAAGGCCGCTTGAACATCACTTTCGGGCTGTTCGAACCCAGTCAGCTGCTTCAAGTGAACACGGCCGGACTCCAAATCAAGCAGGCGGACGTGTGGGCGGGCGAGCGGCGGCTGAGCACTCGAGTGACCGTCGAGCGGCTCTTCCCGTTGGCCACCATCCGAACGGACGAGGTGCTCGAAGCGAACACGACGTTCGTGCTCCGTCTGCACTTCTCTGGACGAATCGACCAGCGGGAAGCTCGCGGACTGTTCGCCCACAACTACGTAGACGAACGAGGGGCTAAACGGTTGGTTTACGTCTTCTTTCCGACTACTCAACTTTCCGTTGGTTTGAGGACGATGGTCGCGACTCTGCTCGAGCCGAACTACGCGCGTCGCCTGTTCCCCTGCTTCGATTCGATCGGCTTGAAGGCGGTCTTCCAACTCACGCTCGTCCATCCTCGCAACGCTTCTGTCTTCCACAACATACTGCCGGAAAGCGAAGAGGAATTGGGGTTCGTTTAACAATCAACTATCCACTTACCCCTGTTGCTGCAGAGAGCAGCTGAAGATCACCACTTTCAAACCGACTTTTCGGATGGCCACCTATCAGTTCGTCCTGGCCATTGGCGACTTTTCGATCGCGGAAACGAGCAGCCGGTTGGGCGTCACGGCGAGTGGAACCCTTCCGCTTTTATTCGTTCTGTTTGCAGGTCCGCTCGATTTCTCTGCCCCATTTGGGCGATCACCTGCGGAAGGCGGCAAAGATTGCGGCAAAATCGATCGACTTCTACGAATCGATTCTCGGCGTCAAGTTTCCGTTGGAGAAGCTGGGTACACGCCCACTCCTCACCGCTCTTCTCACTCCATTTTGTTTAGATTTGTTGGAATCGCCGAACATTCCGGTGGGAGCGGTCGAAAACGTCGGGCTCTCGATCTTCCGCGGCCTTCTCTCGCTGCCGCCGACTGCGAGCTCGCAGCTGAAGATCGCCCAAATGCTCCTGGTTGCTCATGAAGTGGCACACGTGTGGTTCGGCGGGCTGGTCACCGCCACGGACTTCAACCTCGTCTTCCTCCACGAGTCCTTCGCTCAATTCCTCTCGTACAAGGCGGTCGCCCAATTGGTGTCGAAGGACGAGCGGGAGTTGATCGTGAGTCCACCTCTCTCTTTTCTTTTACTTGTGGGTTGAAGGAAACGCTGTTCGTGGACGAGCGGATCGGCGGGCTGCGCGCGATGGACGCCCTCGGCCGGCCGATCGTTGGCGAGCGGCCCCATTTCGACGGCAACTCTTCGCTTATTTGGAGCAATCAACGACACTTCTTTCTAGACCTGACGTACAAGGCAGGAGCGGCAGTTGGCGGCCAGCTGGAGGCCGTCCTCGGATCTGAAGTCTTCTTCGAGGGCCTCCGCACCTTCCTGCTCAAGAATCAGTTCGGGAGCGCGTATGTCGACGACCTGATTTGGGCATTCGAGAAGGCAAGCCCCAACGAGCACTTCTTTTCTTCTACGTTGTGTTCAGGCCACGAAGAACCAGTCGTTGTGTGGGGGCATCACCATCCGCTCGTTTCTCGAAGACGCTCTCTTCCGTTCGGGCTACCCGCTGGTCTCCGTCCACTCCCTCCCACACATGATCGCCTTCCGGCAGGCGGCTTCGGACAGGACGGAAAAGAAGTGGGACGTTCCGCTCTTCCTTCGAGAGGTGAACACAACGGACGAGCGGCTCGTGTGGTTGAAGAAAGACGGGAGTTTGTGCACAAAAGGCGGCAAGTGGCGGCCGGATCCCGCGGGCAGCTTCGTCTTCAACCACGGCGGCCGAACGTTCGCTCGTTTCGTTTTCGACGACGAAGTGCGCGGTCGGCTGCTGGCGGCCATCTCGTCGGTGGATCCCGCCTCTCAGTACGCGATCGTCGATGATTTGTTGGATGAGAAGCGGCGATCGTGAGTGATCGAAACCTTCGAGTGCTAATCTCTTCGTTTAGTCTATCTTCGCCCGACCACGCGCACGTGTTTATCGAGCGGATCGTGGACGAAACGGGCGACCTGCCGCCACTCCTGGCCAAACTCCTCCCGTCTGTTTACCGAGGTGCGAGTGTTGTAAGTGCTTGTTCGTGTAACAAATCAACGTCGATCTTCGGATACAGAAGCCAATCGTCGAGAAGTTGTGCACGGCAATCGACTGGGAACCCGAATCGTTGTCTGAAGGGTACGCTCTAAACGAGTGCCTTCTACTTGCCGCTCTTTCAGCATCAAGACGCATTCCCTGCTGTTCTCGGCCGCCCGATACGGAGCGTGCGGCGTGAGCAAGAAGGCGGACGGGATGTTCGCCGAGTTCGTGCTCAAATGCTTTAAGTCGGCGGACATTCTGGAGTGCAACCAGCGAGCACTTCTTTGTGCTTCCTTCGTATAACGATTGCTTGCAGGATGCACGGAGACGTGCGCGCGGGCGTCTACTGCAACGCCGCAAAGAAGAGGAACGGGGCGACACTCGCGAACTACGCACGGTGGATGAACGGGGCCGCGAAGCGAGTGCTCTTCGAGTACGACGAGCTGCCGGACGTTCGGCGAGCAATTCGATGTCGATAGTCTTGATTCTTTTAGATACGTTTTGTTCCTTTTCTTTGTTTCAAATTATTTTTGTTTGTTCCCTCACATGCCGCTTTCATCAGAGATCTCCGCTCGCCCGCTCGGTCGTAAAAATTTTAATTTCGAGCAAGTGTTCGCGCCTCGCGGTTGATAAACGAACACATGTGACCGGCGGCCGGCAGAAGGTCGGAGTCGAGAGATCACGGCCGTCAAACGAGGTGGGTGGTCGGGCGGAAGTTTGTTTGTTTACTGCAAACCGGCGGGAAGTGGGCGCTCTTCTTTACGACCCGCCGACCGCCGGACTTCCTCATTGCCGCTCGTTCGCTTGACACTTCCGTCTTTCGGCAACATCTTCGGTTTATTTCGGAGAAGAATAGGAAGAAAGTAATAAGTGAGTTTTCCCTATCACTTGCTCGCTTCGGCGGCTTCAAGTGCGCCCGTCTGCCGCAAAACGCCGCCGAGCGCTCACTTTCCGCTGCTGCTGGTGGCGATAAGGAGCGAAGCCGGTCGCCTGGCAGCCGAGGCCCCAATCCACGCGCTCGCTCTCGCGGCGGAAAAAGAAGTGGGTGTCCACTTGGAGGTCTTGCTGGTACTGCCGGAGGAAATCCCTTTCACCGCTGATGGCCGCCTGGCAGTAGACGGCCACTCGAACCGAGGGGTTGATCCTTCACGAGAAATCAAGTGTGATCGGAAGGCAGGACTCACGTGTTGCAGGTCTCCAGGTCGGTCGTCGCGTCGGTCAGGTTGCACGCCGTTTTCAACTGCTGGAAAGCGGCAGCCGCTTTGGTTCGAGCGTCGCCCACGTCCAGCTTGACGGCCAGCGGGGCGACGGAAGCCGCCAAATGTCTAAAGAAGAATAAAGAGGACGAGTTCATTGGATTATTGCTCACGACTCGCGCAGTGCAGTGGGCGTCCAGTTGACGTGCGGGTAGACGGATTCGAGGATCGACTTTTGCCACGCCTGCAGCAAGAATTGACCATCGCTAAAAACTCTCAAGCGCCCTTTTCCACTCACCTCATCCTTAAACGCAGCCCCGAGCGCGACGTCCACGAGTTGGGGCAGGAGGTCGCCACCGAAAGTGGAGAGCAGGCGGGTGATCAGGTCGTGCGCACGGAAGAGTTCTTTCGGCGACGCGCGGTCCAGCTCGTCGATCAGGAGAGCAAGGAGCGTCTTTTGATCCAACGCGTCGAGTCCCAACTGCATCAGGTGTTCCCAGGCGGCCTCCTCGTACTTGACCGTGGCGAATGCGAGGCCTTCCCGATTGAAGACGAGAGGATTCGTGGCGTCCAGGGTTGTCCGCCCATTCGGAAGGCACAACTCTCCGTTGGACTTCAGGTAGATCGTGTAGTTCGAGTCGGCGACCGCGTCCTGCACGAAGAGGGGGACCGTCCACTGGCCGCCGCTCTTCAACGGGGCTTCTTGCTGCAGTTTGTACTCGCCGTCTTGGATGTCCACACGCACGATGGGGTAGTACAGTTGTGTGAAATAATCCTCGGCGATGTCCGAAATCGAGGTCCCGCGGCACGAATACGGGGGCTAAATATTCGAATGCGTTGAACAAACAGAAAAGAAGTGAACAGACGGCAACGGACTCCAGCGCCGCTTCCAACTGCTCCAAGTTTGCGTTCCCGAACTCGTGGGTGGTCAGGTAAACGTTCACTCCTTGCAGGAAGGTCGTTTGGCCCAAGATGCCCTCCAGTTGGCGGAGAACACAAGATCCCGCCGAGTAGGTCACGCCGTCGAAATGGGACTCGTGGGTGGCAATCGAGTGGTTCAGATGGATCGTCGCTTCGAAAGCGTACTGGCGAGTGTACACGAAATCCGCTTCCTGCAAGCAACAACCGATTAGAAGTCGGTGGTTGTTGGACGAACCAAGTAGTCGGGATCGTCCAGAATTATTTGCAACGTTCGTGTGTAAAAGTAGTCGGCAAACGATTCGTGGAGGAACTCCTAAACGAATACTATTGAATTTACAGCTCTTTGTTCGTTTCTTACGAGTCCCCAGTGGGAAGCGGTAACGAGATCCCCGGTCCATTGGTGAGCGTTCTCGTGGCATATCGTCGCGTAGACGTCGTAGTCGTCGAGTACCCCCATTGCGGACGGCAGGTTGATCAACACCTGCACTCTCGATAATTGAACGATTACTGTATTTTTGGAAAACGAACGTCCGTGTACAGTATTTGGCCCCATTCTTCGATCCCACCACCGTGATAAAAATCATGGACGTCCACGTTGTCTGCAGGAAAGCATTCACGTGCACTTCACGCGGAGTTCTCACCCAATTTGTCCAACGGATAGGGGACGTTCACGAGTGTCTCCATCGCATCGATGCAGTTCGCCGACTTCTGAGCTGTGTCTCCGATGTACGGCAAGTATTCAGGAAACACGACGCTTCGGATCTGAACGAACAAAGGATTGATGAGAAGGAAAGAAGATGGTGAGTACCGGGACGTGGCTCTTCTTCGAAACGGCGCTCACACTCGCGAACACGCCGATCGTGAGTCCAAAGAGGTAGGTGGACATCGGAGGGGTCTTTTTAAAGACGGTTTTCGATCGTCCATCCCTGCAAACCAGAAGAAGAATGAAGGTGAGATCAACACAACGCACGTCAACTGCGTGGTTGTCTGTTCGAGTGTGTTGTGGAAGATCTGGGCGGCGGTCGGGTAAACAACTGTGAGTTGGAAAGCAGCCTTCCAGAACGGATCGTCAAAGCAGGGGAACATCCGACGGGCCATCGCCGGCTCGAAGACCGTCGAGACGATCGTCCTGCAGCCATTGGAGAGAAGCGAAGAGTGAGCACTCACTTCTGCTCGCCGCTCGTCGTTGTGTTGTACGTGCAGAAGAAGAATCCCCCATCGTCGGTGGTGACGAGCGGCCCGTGGTAGTCGACCTCCAGCACAAAGTTGCCGCCGGCCGGGAAGATCGAGACGGGCGTCAGTTTGATTTGGTTTTTGATCGGATCCAAATGGAACGAAGAAATCGGCTGCACCGACGCCCGGTCGTCGTGGAGCCGCAGCGAGCGGAGGGTCAACCCCTCGGAGTTCAGCCAGACGGCCTCCGTTTCGTTCGTGATCGTGAAGTTGATTCGAATGTTCCCGTTGAACGTCATGTTGGCCGTGGCCGCTGCAACGCTCGAAAGGAGTGGATGGAAGCTTTCGTGTGCTCACCGTCGTACACGCCCGGAAAGGGGAAGAACGGCGCCACGAAGAGCTCGTAGTGATGGACTTTGGCGACGCGCGGCAGCTGATAGTGCGCATTGAGCGGGTTCTCCGTTGTTTCATCTGGAAGGTACAAAAACTCAACGAAGGTCATCAATGGCTCACCGAATCGCGCATCTCCACCGGAGATCCAAAAGAACAGGACGACGAGCAAGAAGTTTCGAAGCATTTCGCTCCGCAATCAAGAGCGGAAGACCGAACGATTCCAACAGAAAAGGAGTGCATTCGTAGACCGGCGGCATTCCAGCCGTGTGTTTGTCCAAAAGATCACAACTTCTTCGGTACGGGAGTCGGCGGACGGCGCTGATTCCGAATGCCGGGGGATTATTCCTTTGTTTTGTGCTTCCCGTGTGCTTCCGCTGGTCGATTGTGGCCATTCGGACTCTTTTGTCATCAATTTCGTCAAACAAACGAATGGAAGAAGATTGAAAGAACACGAAAGATCGCCTGCATTCCTTCGCTCGTTGTTTTGAGCGAACACTTGAGAGATTGATTGAAACATCGGAGAGCTTCGAGAAACTTCGCCGGCTGACGTCGTTCCCACCACTTAATTGCACTTTAATGAACGCAAGGCGGGAGGCGGCGGAGACGATCGATCTTATCGACGGCGGACCACCCACACCGCCGACTGTGCGGTTCTTTCGTTTCGAACACGCAAGCTCACCGTTCTTGCACTTTACGGGCGCTTGGCAGCTGCAAAGTGCCCTTTTGGGTGCAAATGGGCAGACGTTCCACCGCGCTCGAAGATCAACCGGCGGGCGGCAGAGGTGGGTGGTCTTTGGGTTCGAAGAGTGCACTTGCGCGCTGAAATAACTTTCCGTCTTTCACTGGCTGCCCGTTTGTTCGCTTGAACAGCAATACGGTACCGAAGTACCTAGCGGATAGGGCAACAGAGATCAACAGACATCGCTCGATCTCCGATCTTCCGTCTTCTCCTCCGATTTCATCCAGCGCTCGAATTCCGGTCACGGGTTTCTTCACGGCGGTCTGATTTGCGGAAGGTGATTAAAATTCGACCGCTTCGGCGCCCACAAGAACGTCTGGCTTCAATTAACGACTTATGGGAAGTTGAGAGGCAAAAGGAAAGCGGAACGGAAGAGTGAGCGAGTGAGGGCATGTGGTACAATACGCACTTGCTCTGATGAAATCACAAAAGCTTTTATTCGGCTTGGCACTGCTGATGAGGTGACTGGAAGTTATCACTCATGTCAGCAATTCTTCACAGTTCCGCATCCCGTCGGCTACGGTAAAGCGACCACTCGCGCTTCTCTGCGAACGGTTCTTTGAAATGCGAGTGTTTGTTTGTTCGTCGAGAAACTTCCTGCCGGGGAGTAAACAAGCGAAAATCAATTAATTTCTGAGCTTTCGGCCGTCTACCGTACGGCGGACAGGCGGCAGTCAGCCGGGCGGTCGGCGGCCGGTGGCGGGCGAACGGGGCGGTCGCCTTCGATTTCGATTGCACGGTACAGTGATGGCTGCACTTTCGGCCGTTCGTTTGTTTGCGACCACCCAACGCGGCGGTGTTCTTCGAATTGGATTCGTCCAAATCGAGCGGCAACGGCGGCGAGTGTCGTTGAAAGCGGCGGCGAGTGAAGGGAAGACGGGCACTTATCTTCCTTCAACCGACGAAATTCCGCGGATCGCATGACTGTAAGCGGGAACACACGTACGCCAGCGGCTGCCCGGTGGTTGTAAAATGCGGGCGAAATCGCCGCGGTGGGCCGAACGGGGCGTGAAAAATGGGGCGCCGCCTTGTCCCCGCCCGCCCGCCCGCTCGACCACCCACGGCGGGCGGCCCGCCGGAGCGGCGGGCGAGCGCGAGCGAACGGAATCGAAGCAGACGATCAAAATGCACCGACGGAATAAAAAACGAAATGAATTCGCAATCAGACGGCCGCTCGTGTTCGTACTTTACACACGGCTGACGGCCGGCGGTCGGGGAGGAGCCATCCGGCCGCATATAAAAGCCGCGATGATCGAGCGGGATGGACACCGAGCAATCACTTCTTTCTTTGTCTTCTCGTGATCTTCTCGTGCTTTCCGCTCGAGCATCTGTTCGTATTTAGTTTGTTGTTTGCAGGTCCCCGTCCCCGCTCTTGAACTCCTCCCGCTGCGGTCG
This sequence comes from Aphelenchoides fujianensis, assembly GCA_024699865.1. Taxonomy (NCBI): domain Eukaryota; kingdom Metazoa; phylum Nematoda; class Chromadorea; order Rhabditida; family Aphelenchoididae; genus Aphelenchoides; species Aphelenchoides fujianensis. Next base: position 38,915 of record JAMPIO010000085.1, on the reverse strand, counting down.
GCCGAGATGCTCGCCACGATCACCGAGCACGTGGTGTTGAGCGAGAAGACGGCGGAGGGCGCCGAGAACACGCCGATCGCCCGCAAGCTGGGCTCCATCCTCCGCCTGACCGCCTCCTCGCCGCCCAAGAAGATCTCCAACAGTGTGGCGGAGAACGAGATCCTCCGCAGCGAGATGCAGACGTTGCGCAAGCAGCACCGCGAGAAGATCGAGCGCCCGTTCCCGACGTTGTCGCAAATCCGCAACTGCATCCCCGCGCACTGTTTCGAGCGCAGCCTCACCAAATCGATCGCATACGTGGTGTTCGACTACGCAATGGTGGCCGCTCTCTACTGCGTCCTGCCGTACGTGGAGGGCACCTTCGGTTTCGGCGGACTGCTCGTCTGGTGAGTCCACAAGCGACAGATGGAGAGTGACCTCGTTGATTGCAGGTACTGCATCGTCGGGCTGTTCATGGCCGCGATCTTCGTGATCGGCCACGACTGCGGACACGGCGCCTTCTCCCGCTACCCGCTGATGAACGACCTGTTCGGGCACATCTGCTTCGCGCCCATCCTCTCTCCGTACTACGGCTGGCAGCGGACGCATCGGCAGCATCATCAATACACGACCCATTTGGAGAAGGACACCAGTGAGTGGAACAAAAGAGGCAAAATGATGAGTGGAGTTCAGGCCATCCGTGGGTGACCGAGGCCGACTACGAGAGCCGCAACTTCTTTGCCAAGCACTTCTGCAAGCTCCCCTTCTCCGGCTTCTTCCGCTTTGATCCCATCTACACGTGAGGGAGCAATCCACCGGTCTCTTGTTCATCCAGTTGGTTGCAGGGTGCTCGGACTGCCGGACGGCTCGCACTACTGGCCCTTCAGCCGCATCTTCAAGACCAAGCGGGACCGCATCGAGTGCGTCGTGAGCGGAGTGGCCGTCCTTGCCTGCGTGCTGGCCGCCTTTGCCCTCTGCGACTACGACCTGTTCCTGTGGTTCAAATACTTACTACGTGCCGGTCCACTTCCAAGGTAGGCCTGCCATTTTTATGGTTCTTAAAGAAAATCACTTCGATCAGGTTTCATCATTATCGCTCTCACGTACATGCAGCACGATCACGAAGAGGTGGAGGTGTACGACGAGAGCACGTGGAACTACGTGAAGGGACAAGCGGAGACGATCGACCGCGTTTTCGGATTCGGCCTCGATTGGGTGCTCCATCACGCCACGGACGGTGAGTGGATGCCACTGCGAGAAGAGGAAGGAACGAGTGATTGCAGGTCACGTCGCCCATCACTACGGCAACAAAATCCCGCACTACCATCTGATTGAAGCCACCGAGCACATCAAGCGCTTCCTCGCCACCTACCCCGGAATGTACAAGACGAAGCCCGCCCCGTTCTCCTTCCTCGAGTTCTGCTGGCTGAACATCAAGCTGGACTGCCTGATCGAGAAGGCGCCCGGCATCTGGAAATATCGCTGCTCGCATTCCTTCCAGAAGAAGGCCGACTGAGGAGTGCGCACGACCGCCGCCTCTCCCATTAAAGTGCAGTTCTTTCGTGATACTCAGTCGGTTCTTCTTCCCGTTCGCGATACTCAATCTCGACCAATCCGCCCCCTTCCCGTGGCTCCAGCCCCCGCACCTGTAGATTCCTCCCGCCCGAGTGTTCTTCCACTTGTAGTCCTTGGATGTGCGAGTAGACAGTGCGAATAAACAGGCATTCGAATCCGGCGTTTATGCGAGAGTTAGGAGGGGCAACAAGCACGAATTGAAGCTGAGGGAATGCCAATCAAGCGATCGCATAGAAGCCCAGACATTTCTCATAAAGTGAACAAAAAGCGAGCTCAGGGCCTGAACGGATTCTCGCAACGAACGAACGGCCTCGCCACGCACTCGCCGTTGAAAGAGCGGTGTGGAGGGTGCGTGTTGAAGGCGAAGGTCAGGAACCAGACGAACAGAATCAGAAGAGCGATCTTGTATTGATGGCGGACGAGGAAGCTTTTCGTTTTGTTCGCAGTCGAATGCACGGGCTCGACGACCACGAGCTGCCGTTCAGTTCGCCTAAACGGAAAGAAATGAAAGGAATGGACGTCCTGCTCACTGGAAGAAGCGAGTGAAGGCGGCGGGCGGGCGGAGAAGTCGGGGCACGTCCAGGAAGAGGCGGATGGTCGCGAAGAGGGGATCTTTCGGCGATAACGGGCACCCGTTTTTTCCGTTCATCATCAGCTTAAACAAGAAAGTTAGGAGTGGATAGAAGGAACGATCTTACTTGAAGGTCGACGAGAATGAAGATCATTGCCAGCAACGAGAAGATGCCAGCGTAGAGCTGCAAGCAAGCGAAAGGCATCACCACTTCATTCTCTTTCTTCTGCTCACCGCGTATCCCTTCGGAACTTGCAGCCAGCGGATTGCCCCAAGAGCCACCGCGTACCATGTGGAAAAAGACGGTGACCAGAAAGATCGGGATGCCGACAATCCCCCGGATGTCTCGTCGGAAGATGCCCGTGAAGAGCGCCAATTCGAGCGAGTTCAAGAAGACCACTGCGCACGCGACAAAGATCTATAAGCGACGGACTGGTTGGTTGAATGATCGTATGGCTTACGGTTTCCGCTTCGAACAGCCAAGTGAGCGCAAAGCCCAGATATCTGAAGCCGTAATTCAATTACCCCCTTCTGCTGCCTTCTTCCTTTTTGTTCGTACCCAACGGAAAAGACCAGAAGATTCAACGCGACGATGTTCCACGGGAACACACGCTGCATTTCCTTCCAGCGGGCCAACAGAACGCTAAGCTCTCACTTGTTCAAAGAAGCTAGTGAAGAGTACTCACTAGACGGCAACGACCGTTGGGATAGGCCAAGTAGTGGAGGCTTGGGTAGGGCTGCATGCCGTACTCGATGGCCACGGGATAGGCGAAGTTAATCCATGACAAGTAGCCGATCACGTACGACGAGAAGGCGACGAGCAGAAGGACCTGAACGGCTCTTGGTCCAGAGGCAGTGGACGTTCACTCACTTTGCACGTAAAGAACGCGCGCACTCGGTTGTTATCAAATGTGCCGTTCGCTTTGTCTTTCGGTTTTGCCCCAACATCGACCTCCACGACCAGCACTAAACAACGAGCCGGATGGTTAGTGCCAGTTCTTTAGTTCAGAACTCACCTTCTTCGGCCGCTTTCTGGGTTGATCGGAACTTCTTCAGTGCTCGGACACCATTCTTCTACCGAACAACAAGCAAGCTTCTTTCTATTGGAAACAAATGAGAAAGCGGCCGCTTGCTCGGTGGCCGAAAGAAACGAGTGGCCGTCCGGGCGTCTCACGAACCCGCTGAGGGGCCGAAACGACGGAAATGAACCGGTCGGCCAAGCGAATGAGACAAAAAGGCCACCAAAAGAAGGAAGCGAGTAAAGCCTTCATTTGGCCCCAATTTGTTCGCTTCGCCCAATAAAGGGAGCACTGGGCCTACGAATTGGAGTACGTCGCTTCCGACTATCGAAATCATTCTTTTATTCGATCAAACGAGTATGCAGTCGGAAAAGAGATCAACTGACGGCAAGAACAAGCAAGCAATCGTCTACGCGCTCTTCTTCTTCGCGTCTCGCTGGAGGGCGGCGAGCAAGTGGGAAGAAAGTCGGAAGGCGAAGCGGATGGTGACAAACACGACCGCAAGGACGAGGAGAACAACGGAAAGAACGATGGAGAGAAGGTCGAGGGAGAACTGCTGGACGAACGTGTCCCGACTGGCGGGCAGGCGGAACTCGCGGAAGGGCCCGTGGACGGCCGAGTACTCGACGAGGCGGACGAAGCGGTCGGCCGGGTCGAACGGCAGGGCGGCCATCTTCCGGCCGAGCTCCTTGGCGGCCGTTCGGTACGCGGGATTCTCGAGGACTTCGCGGAATGGCGGCCGCCAGGCTGTCCGCCGTCAAGTGCCGACGGTCGAGGAACACGCCCAGCTTCTTGCCGACCAACATTCCCGTGTTGAACCTGAACGAGTCGATTAGAATTGCTCGGAAGGAGGGGGAACTTGCATTTGATCGGCGAAGAACGGAAGAGACACAACCTGCAAGCGGAATGAATGAATTGTGTGTTCAAAGAAGAACATACGGGAACTCCAAAGCGAGCAGCCTCGTTCACGCTGTTAAGCCCCGCATGACTGATGAAGGCAACCGTTTTGGGATGGGCTGAAAGAAAACAGAGAGATGAACTCCTGTCAATTAAAAACGAACCCAAAATGGTGGCCTGGTCGACCCACTCGAAGGGGTGGACGTTCGATAACTTTTCGGCGATCAAGCGAGTCAGATTGCCGCCCTCCGCGCTGGTCACCTTCCAGATGATCTCGTAGTCCGCGGAATTGAGCGAAGGCGTTCAGGAAGGCGTCTCGGTAGCGATCGGACATCTTCGACGTGTCGACCACGCTGCCGAACGAGACGAGGATGACGCCCTTGGACAGCCGTTCGAAAACTTCTGCCGTTTTCTGCAACAACGCATGAATGAAGAGATTCAAAATTGAGTGCTCACTTTGTCCATTTTCTTCGCCTTCCCGATGGCCACGCCGCCGATCTGGTGGATGTGCGGCGGGAGGGCGCGCGGGAAGTCGATCAACGGGTTCACGTTCAGCCACACGAACGACGAGCGGGCGGCGAGCTCTTCGACCGTCGGGTGGTTGGGGCCGTAGAGGCGTTCGAGCACGGCGTTCTGCAATTCATTAGTCATTCGAATCCATTATCGATTCAAAGCTCACAGTCGCGGGATTGCTTGGCCAGGAAGTAGCGCGAGAAGAGGAAGAGGTACCAATTGCGCCATCGTGCGTAGAGCGAGTCGATCGGCTTGCTTTGCTCGTGGTTGAACGAAACTGAACGAAAGCGAGTGAGTGGACGCTTCTTTCTCGCAGGGAACTCACGAGGAATGTGGTTGAGATCCATGGGGACGCCGTGCACGAAAGCCGAGTATTCGGTGATCGGGAGGGCGCTCAGCTCGTGGACCACTTCGATGCCCACTTGGTGGAAGACGGCAAACGAACACGGATCGATGGTCTCGGCGAAGGCGGCCGCGTACTTCCGTTCGCGGAGTCCGTCCAAGAAGGCGCGATTTTGGAGCACATCTGAATAACCACCGAGATGAATAGAAAGGAAGAAGAGACCGACCGTTGCAGTACATCGAGAACATCTCGGCGAACTTCATGCCCTCGCGCGGGTCGATCTCGCTCTCGAACACGTCGTTCCACCACGACATCCCGCTTTGGATCTCGTTCAGCCGCTCGGTCACCGGCAGCACCAAGCGGGTGACGTTCGCCTTCTTCGTCCCGTTCGAACGAACGAAGTGGTTGAAGACGGGAATGATGTAGTCGACTTCGTGCCCCGCATCCACGAGCACATCGGCGAGAGCCCCCGTGTACCTGCAAACAGATCAATTGAAAGGATGATGGTTAGAAGGAAGGAACGAACATCATGTGCGAGTGGCCAGCGTTCGAATTGATGAACAAGAAGCGGTGGGCATTGGCCGGCAGTCCCGACGGCCAACAGCAAGACAGAAAAGAGGAGACGAACGCCCGAGACGAAGTCATGACGGTCGAGACCAACGAGGTCAATAGCAAGACGCCCAGCTCGTCGCTTTTATACTCGAAAACATCACCGCCGCTCGCCGAGTTCAAGCGTGTGGTTTGTAGTGCGCGCAACGGCGGGCGGCGCGCAGATCACTGATCGTTGCGTCTCGCGTCTGTCGATAAGAAATCATCGAAGAAATGCGCCCGCCCGGCCCGCTTGCGCTCTTGCTCCCGCTAGAAAGCACAGGGGGAACAAACACCGCTTGCGGAAACGAAGAAGTCTGTAACCCCGCCGGAGTGTGGGGAGTGATCGTCGTCTAATGAGAGTAAATCGACGAAATGATCGTTCATGTGAAAGACACACGGCTGTCGTGTTTACCGTAGGGTACAGAAATTGCATCACCGCTGTTCGCCCTTCTGCAAAGACGGACAACCGTCGCTTCTTTCGACTCACTACACTCCAACTGGTTCGTGTAGTGCAGACGCCACTAGAATCAATTTTTATTGAACGATTGGTGTTAACAGAGGGTAGGAGCGGTTGGATGGCGTTTAGGAGGTGTTCAGACAGTTGAACTGCGCATCTTCCAAATAAAACAGCTCGTATTCGAAGTAGCGCTTGTAGTCGACGACCGAGAAGACGAACTGCATGTACGCATTGAAGTAGTCGATTGCCGTCTGGTTGCCGTCGATCACTCCCGCGCAATACGCGGCTCCGCGCACGTTCGGCGTGATCCTGCAAGAAAGATGAAGAGAATAATCATTGATGAAGCGGAACTAACGGGTTGCAGTCCTCGGTCTGCGAGACATCCGGGCAGGCGGCCATGAATTGCCTGAACAGATCCTGTCCCACCGACCGGTGGTCCCCGAAATCGTCCATCACCGGCCTACAAGAAGGTAAACTGATTGGTTTCTAATGCCAGTCGACGGCTTAAATTGAATCAGAAGGAAGTCGTTGATCATGTCCTGCCGCATGGTGGTCGGGCTCCAGTTGACGAGCTCGAACAGCTGGTCTTCGAGCGTGTCGTTCTCGAACTACATTGAAAGCGTGTTAGCCATTCATTCGGTTCAATCGTGTGCACCCACCAGCATCCAACGCGTAGTCGACGACAAATGGCGAAACGACGACGAGGTAGTTGTCGTTAAGGATTTTCTTCAGAAGCCTGCCCACGATCGAGGCGTCGGGGAGCGGCGGTCTTAAAGAACGCAAGAGGTAATTGATAACAATGAGAGAACAAACCGAGGGAACTGCTCGCTGATATATCGATCAATAATCAGCCCCAGCTGGGTGACTTCGTCGATCACCGAGTAGTCAATCGAGAGCAGACGGCCCCACAAGGCGAGCGAGTAGTCGATGAGGGCGAACGTGCGAGAGCGGTGGTTGAAGATGTAACTGAAGCAAACAAACGTATGATTGCTCGTCTTTGCCGGCAGACCGATCGTCCAAATCCCACTGAATCGGAACCGCAGGTCCCGCCGTCCTTCAGCAGCCAGAACACTTTGACCTTTCGCGTGTTCTGCGACCAAACGAAGAGCGGGATATTCCACCTGTTAGTGTCGTTCACATTCACCGAATGTTGAGTGAACGAGTAGCCGGCCGTCGGGTCGAAGGAAATCTTCACGACTGGAAAGTAGGGGGGATAAAGGAAATCCCAAAGGAAGTCGGTGATCCACAAGTCGCCGCACAACGGTTGGTTGCCGTTCGCCTCCTCGAAAGCACGAAAGAAGTCGCTTTCGCGCGCGTTTCCCCACTGATTGTCGTTGAGGTAGCTGGCGATTGCTTGCTGGAAAACCTTCCGTCCGACCACTACAAGCTGGAGGTGTGAGAGGGTCCAAACGTTCAACAAAACAAACCTCCTTTCAAGCATGCCGCATCACGGTCGAGCCGCCCAACTGGACTACCCCATCGAAGCGGCTTTGGTTGTAGACGATCGGGGCGCCCGTGTAGTTCATCTCTTCGAAGGCGCTCCCCCGCTCGCTGATCACAAACGCCTTCTAATGAAACAGTCAGGATGAGAAGGAAGGAGAGGGAAGAACGAACGAGGATGTTCTCGTCAGCGGGCGGCAGTTGATCCCGCGTGGCGACGCCCGCAAAGTACGTGGAGATGCCAATGTTCAGCCACTCGCTTCCCCAACGCTCGGGGGTCACCAAGGCCGCCAAAATATTGCCCGGCCACTCCCTCGCAAGTGATGATGCTTTGTCCGGCGAGGTCGTAGTTGTCAGCAAAATTTGACGATCCGAACTCCCCCGAATCCGCGGTCAACAAACCGAAGTTGTCCATTGAGGTCTAAACAAAGAAGTGAGTTGAAGAACGAGCAGGGAACAAACTTCGGAAGCTGGACTCGATCAAGCCGACGATGTCCAGCTTGTTCAACGGGAAACGGCGTCTTTTGTGAGTTTGACCATCGAGCGGACGCACTGCGCGGTCACGTTCGCCGCGTACTCGAGAGTGGGCGCCATTTGCACGTACGAAATGGCTTGGACCTTCAACTTTGAGGTCGATTGCCATCTTTCTTACCTTTCGCACTCACGTCGATCCCGCTCTTTTGATTCAAACTCATCGCATAGTCGCCGACGGCAAAGGCGAAGAGAAAAGTGGGAGTGAGCTCGGTGTCCGCGAAACGAGTGATCGTCTTTTGCCCGCTGCAGGCAGAAACACGTGAACACCCTGCTGATTTTTGGACTCACTTGTATGGACCAGAACTCAAGGCAGCGGCATTGCTGACCGCCTTCGATCCTTGCGGGTGGATCAACGAGAGTGAAAAGACGCTCTTAAAGTCAGGATCGTCCACCGACGGGAACACTTTGCGGGCGGCCGACGGCACAAGGAACGTGTACACGCCGTAGCTAAAACTGCTCGTTTAGACGGCCCCAAACATCTCAAGAATTACAGCGGGTTGTCTCCAGGTCCGATCGGGAAGGTACTGATCGTAGACGAGGCCCTTGAAGCCGTCGTCGCCCTGTCCTTGCCGCCAATCGGCCATCTTGCCCGTGTAGTTCACGACGAGAGAACTGAACGGAAATGAAGAGAGACTAGGAAGGGAGGCACTCACTAGACATCGCCGACCATCAGCAAATCGACGGGGATCAGTTTCGCATGGGTTGTGTTCTGGTCGACGTTCAAAGAGGAAATCGGGGCAGGACTTCCGTTTCGCTGGAGGGTGGCCGAGAGCAGCGTGAGGTTCTGGACACGCAACGGGATGAATTCCGTGTGTTGCGTGACCATGACGGTCATGTTCAGCAGGCCGTTGAACGAAAAGTCTTCTGCAAACACTCTCTATTGGACGGGAAGAGGAAAAGTGAAACGAACGCTGTCCCGGTGTAGTTGGGGAACGGAAAATTTACTTCAAGTTGCAGCTCGTAGCGGATCACTTGGACCACGCGGGGGATCCAATCACTGGACGCCAAGGGGTACCACGGATCGCCGTCCGCATTGCCGCTCCGGCCGCCTCCGCCCGACGGGAGCGGCGTCAAGTGGAGGGGACGACGACGGTGGACTGAAAGCGTTCCCGTTTGCTCAACACACTCGGCAATGGCCACAAACCTCGTCGCTTGTGCGCGTGGCCATCGGCCAACACAAGCAGGCTGCCGAGCAGAAGAAGAACGAACGAAAGCCGCCGCATTTTGGCGTCGATTTCCGCACTTCTGCCCTCTCGTTCACGCTCTCCCTCGTTCTTTCGGCTAATCAGTCGGTTAACGCCTTTCCCGCCGACCGTCGCCGATGAATAAGCGGCAGATTCCTTGGGCGAGGTGATAAGGACACGCACGAAAGACGCTCCCGTCTCGTCCGCCCAACAAAAGAACAGCGCCGTTTTATGACGCCCGCCGCTAATTGGATTCCCGGCCCACTTGCTTCGTTTCCGTTCGCTCTCGGTGTGTTGCGAATGCGCGCTTTCTCAATGCGCTGCTTGAATGAACGGTCTCTCATGCAATGAAAAACAATTGTTGAGGGCGATCAATCCAATGATCCCTTCGATGAGCATTAGGCCGGGATTTGACGCCACGGTTTGGTGGAACGGAGGGAACCGAGGCCTTTGAGCAAATGAAACGCTTGAAGAACAAAGCAACCACGTCTAAGAAACGAATTGAATTCACACCCGCGCAATGTTTGTTGTGTCGACCTCCCCCTTTCCCGCCTTCCTGCAAATTGGCCAAATTTGGTTTGGCGGCGGCCACAAACCGAATTCGTTTCGTTTGTTCCGCGGGAGAACGTGCTTTCCGGCAAGAAAGAGCGGGTGATTAAACGAGCGGCTTGGAAATGCATTAGCTTGCCTTCTCTCGGCCCACTCGAATTGATTCACTCGCTGCTCGTGTTCGGCGGTTCGCTCTCCACGTGTCCCGTGTTCCGACCGGCGATGTTCGCAGTGGACGAAATTCGAACCACTCGGATTTTCTACGAACTTCCTCCTCTGCGCCCTCTCGTTCTTCCTCAACTTTCGCACGATTGCGATCACTTTGCGGACGAACACGAAGCGAACACGGGAGTACGCGCAGGTGGTCGTTTGGTCGTGTGCCGTCGACTCGATCTTTACGTTCTTCAATCTCCTAACAATGGAGGTGAGGGGCAATCCACCGCTCAATTCGATCAATCGTCTGGAGTGTTCAGGCGGTGGAGGTGAACGGCGGGCTCGTCTTCTTCATCCCCGACAACCCCCTCCTGCCCGCCTCCCAATCGCTCACCATTGTGGTGGGAATCCTGTGGTCCTGCGCTTTCTTTGTGATGGTCGTGAACGTCCCTCTTCAATTCCTCCACCGCTTCAACGTCTTCTGTTTGAACCGTCCGCCTCCGACCCGCCCCACTTTTTCGCCCTCTACTTCCTCGTGCTCACACTCGTCGCCTTCGTCCCGTCGATGGGGGCGGCCTACGTGTCCGAGGAGGAAGAACGAGGAGTACGTGGAGGAGCTAAAGAAGAACCCGATCTACGCCCACAACACCCCGCCGATGTTTTGTGTCGGCAATGGAGTACGTTATCTGACTGCTTGCTGCCTACCTGGTCATTCTTCTCGTGGTTGCAGACTCAAGGTTTGTACCTGCCGCTGATGATCTACGTGCTCGTGGCGATCGTCTGCTGCTACCTCTTCGCGTACGCGGCCGCCGCCCGCATTTGGAAGAAACTGCGGGAGCAGCGAGACCATCGGCTCTCTTCGTCCACCATAGCGGGACAACGACGACTGAATTTGATTATGATGCTGCAGGTGAGGAATAACGCCCCCTTTCTTCCATCCAATCGATGCTTGCAGGTCGCCTACCCGCTGCTCATGACGCTCTTCCCGATGGTCCTCGCGGGAGTTCCACACGACCCTCCAAGTGAACGCCAGCTCGCCCTACCTGGGCACAATCATGACGTTCCTGCTCACGCTCCTCCCCCCTTCTCAACCCGCTCTCGGTTGTTCTTTTGACCCCGAACTACCGAACGAGCCTTCTTTGCCTGCCGCCCGCCCACTCCCGTCGAGTCGCTGAGCGAAAGCGAAATGGAGAAACGGCGGAAGAGCGTCCTCCCCAGTCTCCAACTAGTCAAACAAGAGGCGAGATAACTGGAGTGTTTACACCGGCGATAAACCACTTCTGTTTTGTTGTTTTGGTTGCTGTTGTTGCCCAGCAATTCTGATTGTGAACGTCTGCTAGTCCTGTGGTGTGTGCTACTAAAGATCGCCTTCCTGCTCTTGCTTCAAGCGCCTGGAAACCAAATGTCCAGAATCCTTTATTTTCTTTGTCCGACTCTCCTCTTGGCCCCAACAAAGCCGACAGCCTGGACGGCGGAAACGAACACAAGAACCGAAGAGTGAACACAACACTCGAATGAGGAAGCGGGAACGACAGTTGAAGAAACAACGAGGAATGTTTAACAAGAGGCAAGCCAGAGAGGTAGAAGGATGGAAGGAGGGGAATCACTTGATCTTGAAGCCGGCCTTCAGCAGCGCCCCGAAGATCTTCGGGTTGAAGCCCGCGAACTCCTCCCAGGCGGGCAGCTCGCGGATCGCCTTCGCTTTGGCGGCCCCGTAGCGAACGGCGTAGTCGCGCAGCTGGTCGGTGCCCTCGTGCTCGGAAGGCGAACGAGACGGTCGTGAGGAAGTTCTCGACCTTCAGGGCCGCGGCACAGCTGGATGAGGCACATCTCCTGCAATCAGAATGAAAGGAAATGAGTGGTTGATTAGGAGGAGAACTCACCTCCAGGTCCTCCACTCGGTAGCGGCGGGCGAGACGGTAGAGATCGGGCGGCGATCTCGCCCAACTTCTCCACCTTCCCGTGGTACAAGAAGCCGGTCAGGGCGCGCACGTGGGCGGGCTCGTGGCCCTCGTCCAGCAGGAACTCCAGCCCCTGCTTGCCGCCCTTCCTCGCGAGGAACTCGCGGAAGTACGGCGAGTGGAGGGCGAACAGGTAGGAGGGGGCCCTGAACAAAAGGAAAGGACAAATGATTGCTTCTTCCGGAGCACTCACCTTAAACTCCTGCCCGTCCCTTCGTCTTGAAAGTGAAGTCCGCGTGCTCGTCGTTGTGGGCATCGCCCTCTCCAGCTTCTTCTGCAGCTCTCGGAGGCCGTCCGGCTCGAAGGGCGTCGACTCCACGCGGAGGGCCGTGACGTGCAGCAGATGTTCACGCAGTCGTGCGGCGGGAAAACCGAACACTCCGCCCGGGAGTACACGTTCGGGTGGGCGTGTTGCTGGCCTTCCTTCGTGACCAACAGGTAGCCTTCTGCAAACACACAAACATGAACACAAGAAGGAGGAAAGGGAGTGAGTACCTCGCATGGACGTCCGCGGCTTGTCGCGGCCCTCGTTGCGGCCGTGTTCGCATTTCTCGAACCACTGGACGTAGCGCGCGTAGACCTTCGCGTACTTCTGCGGGCTCCCGCACCGCCAAACGGAGCGTCCAGTCGTCTCCTCGAACGTTGAAGTCGATGCGGAACTTGGGCGCGTTCGTAGAGAGCAGCCGGAAGTCCTGGGCGTCGCCCACGTCCTCGTCGTCCCTCGCATGTCCCCGATCCTTCGTCCCAAATCGATCCGTAGTCCCACTTGAAGGTGTAGTTGGAGGGCGTCGTCGCGCAGGAGGGAGAACTCGAAGGGGAAAGCGAACGCAGATCGTGACCGCCTCCTCGACCTCGAGCGCGTCCAGCTGGGCGGCCGTGAGGAACGCGTCCCAGCCGACGCCCGCCTCGCCGAACGGGAACTCCAGCTTCCGCTCTGCAAAAGGAGGAAATCGGTTGAAAGGCGGGAGAAACGAACCGCTTTTGGCGCTCACGACTCCTGCGGAGTTCTCGATCCACGCCGTGCACGCGACTTCCTCGCGCGGGCGGTCGGTGGGGCCGAGCGAGCAGACGAGCAGTTTGGAGGGGCCGACCGGCGAGTCGCCGCCCGCATTCCGCGCCTTCCGTCCGGGCTCGAAACGAAGGAAGAAGAGGACCGCACCGCCCTCGAGGTGGGCGTCCCGCACGAACAGCGGCGAGGCCCACGAGTCGCCTTTGATCGCCGCCGCCAGTCGCTCGTCGAACCCGCCGATCGGCCAGCGGACGACGTCGAGCGGGCCCGGCAGGCGGCCGTACTCGGAGTCCATCCTTTTGCAGGCTGAAATCGGAGGTAAATCGGGGGGTGGGCAGGGCGGGACGGGAATTCGCGAGTAAACTCGATAAAGTCAGTCATCAAAATTGGACAATTCACGCAAAAGAAACCGAACGGAGGGATCGAAAGTCCGCCCGCTTGCTTCCGCCCAGCCCGCCCGCCCGAGCGGCGGCAAAATTCGAACGCCGCCCGCCGCCCGCCAAGCCGCGCGCTTTCGCTTCGAACTCCGCGCGGGCGGTGGACGAGGACAGGGCGGCCGGTCGACGTCCAAAAGATGGACACATTGCCTCTTTTTCATCGCTTTCTGAGCCGCGTTCGATTACGAGGTGGACGGTTCGACCGGGCATTTGTCTCGACCGGATTCGTCGATCAATGCGTCTCGGATTTCGCCTTCTGTCATTCCTTTTTTGGCCTTCATCCGTTGTTCGTCTCCAGCGATTTCGGTGTTCGAAGACATCTCGTTGCGGGGATCGACTGGTCGTGCTTTTCCGAAGACGGAAGAGAATTTCGAAATCGGGCGCCAAAATCGAGCGACCGCCGCCGCCCGCCCGCCTTTCCCACAGACGGGCGGTCGGTCGGCTGAGTCGGGCAGGCGGCCCGCACTCTTCTCTTTCGCTTGCGGGCAGCGCGCCTCCACACCATTTCGCCCGACTTCCCTCGCTGTTCTGATCGGTTTTTCACTCCTTTCGTTGCAGCGATCTCCGTTCCTCTCCACCCCGACGCCCTCTAATCGGTTCGTTTACCTTCCCTTCATCCTCTAATCACTCACTCACCCCTTCTCGTTCAGGCCCGAAATGTCGAAAAAGCCGACTGCGAGCAACACGGCGAGCCGCGCCGTCCTCCGCGAACAGTTCGACCAGCAGAAGACCTTCGAGCAGGCCCTCGCCCACGTGCAGTCCGAACTGGGCGCCGCCTCGATGACCTCCAAGTCGGAGCGAAGTACTGGTGGAAGGAGTTCGGCAAGGGGAAGCGGTCCCTCGGCGCGAACATCTCCACGCGCGACTTCCAGCTGGCGGCCGACTCGTCGCTCTTGAAGAACAAGCGCGCCCTGCAGTGCTCGCTGCCCGTCGACTACTACTCGCACACGCTGGCCTCGAACGGCCGCTTCTTCATCGTCACGCACAACGGTGATCCCTTCCTGTTCGACTCGTTTCACAAGCAGCGGCGGTAAGCGGCTTCTTCTCCTCATGCACGTGGTGATCACCTCCAATCCGTTGCAGGACCCTGCGGCTACGACGCCTCGGCGGCCGCGGCCAAGGACCCCAACTTCCCGGCCGTCTTCGTTCGTCTCCGGCCTCCTCAGCACGTCCACGTGTTCATCAACGAGACGGCCCTCCTCTGCAAGATGGACATCCAAGGAGGCCTCGGGCTGAGGGTCGTCCTCGCGCGCCTCGACCTCCAGAAGGCGACCCTTTGCGCCCTCAGCAGCGTCGAAGTGCCGATGTTCGTGAACGGGATCCAGAAGGTGCAGGAACCGGCGACCTTCTTCTGCTACACCACCGGCCGCGAGGTGCAGAAGTCGGCCGTTCTGCTGACGATCGCCGAAGACGACTCGCTGAGCGGTCGGCGAGACGATCAACCTGCCGACCGAGCTCTTCGCCCGCAGCTGCGCGTACAAGAACGGAGTCGTGTACTCGTTCGATGCGGCCGGGCTCGCTACTGCGCCGTCGACCCGAAGATGTTGCGCGCCTACTCGCTGGAGACTCAGCAGACGACCGTACCCACAAGATCAAGTGTCCCGTTCGAGGGAATGATTGCGGTTGGTTCTTCCTCTCAACCACTCATTCCACTAATCGATTGCTCCGTTCAGGGACATTCCACGTTCTGGTCGAACGGCGTGTGCCTGATGTACTAGCACAAAAAGGAGGAGAAGCTCAACCCACCTCCACGAGTTCCGTCTTGGACAACCTGGAGTGGCGAGATTTGGGCCTGCGAGTGCCCGACAGCGTCCAGTTGCTCGCCGCCCTCCCCCGCCAGCCGCTCGTCATCGTGACCCAACGCCCGGAAGGGCGGCGACATGCAGTTCTTCTACCGCTTCTCTCCATCAGTGAGTCCCCTTTTCCTCCCGCTCCCATTCACCCCTTTCCGCTTCTTTCAGCCGGGCCAAAAAGCTCCTGGACATCACGTGGGGCGCGGTCCTTCGCCGCGACGAGCAGGAGCCCGGCTTCGCGGCCAAGGAGCTCGAGAAGCTCCCGCCCAACTTGCAGCTCCGCTGTCCGTGGATCCCCGTCCACAAGAAGCCGTCGGAGAAGCGCCCGCTGGAGCCCGAGGAAAACGGCGAGCAGGCGGCCGGACCGTCCGGCCTGCCGCCCAAGCAGCACAAGGCGGATGCCTCCGTCGAGGAGTGATCGCTCTCCTCCATTATTCATGCTCTTTTCCTTCTTTCTGTTGTTCTCATCTTTCATCACTCCTTTCGTCTCTCTAAATCCTTCTGTTCCTCCAATTTCTTCCCGCAATTCCCACGTTGAGTCTCTTCTCTGTTCTCTGTAGTTTCCGTTCGAGCATAAACCGTCCGTTCGCGCACTTCACTCACTTGGAGTCCAGCAGAAGAAAGGGCCTGCTGAGCGGATGACATGCGGCCGATCGCTGCTCAAAGGTCTGCTAACTTTGAGTTCTCGAACGGCCCGACAGTCATCTCACGATTGCATGAGTGAAGAGCATCAGCTTACCACTCCTGTTTGGGTTCAAAGGCCGCGAACACGCCGGTCGGGCGTGGTTGGGCTCCATTGTGAGACCTGGTTTGTGTTCCGTTTTGCACAGGAATGACTTCTACAGCTAGATGTCCAATCGAACACGTCATCGGTATTGTACACTTCTCGGTTCGGTTGCTTGAATTCCTGATGAACACACGGCTTTTTTCGAAAGCAACGGCCGGTCTTCGAATTCGCAGAAGGACGTCAAGAATGTGCAGCTGGTTCTTCCTAATTTTGCTCCTGTTTCCGCATTTCGGGAAGGGCCGCGTAAAGAGCGAAGAGATTTAGTTGGCGGAATTATTGGCTGGTGGGCGCTTCTCGTCTACTACGCGTACGGCCCCCGCTACTCGTGCTCAACATTCGGAGTGCGTACGTGCTGATGGCCAAGCAGGCGCAGTTCTCTTCTTCCTACTACCGCATTCTCTCCTTTTGTGTGGTGAATGTAAGCGCACTCTTGTTCCCGCCAATCACCTTCGTGTAAGACATCTTCCTGTATCTGTCCAATCAGTACGGCTATCGACTACCGGCCTCTCCGTTCTACGACCTCTGGTTCTATCGATTTGAAGCCCTCAGCTGGGGCAACATGCCCGTCCACTGGGTGGCCGCCTTCTGCTCGTATTTCACGACTTTCTTCCCGATTCTGTTGTCTTTGAACCGCTTCACGGCCATCTTCTTCTACACTACTTACGAACGGGTGAGCGGTCAGTTCGGTGTCTATTAGAAGCTATATTTTTGCTTAGTTCTGGAAGAAGTACACGCTGCACATTTCCTTTGTTACGTTTCTTGCGACCTTCATTTTCGCTCTACCGACGGCCTCTCTCGTTTCGGTTTAGAGACGATCGAAGCGCACAACGAGACCTACGTATGCTTTACGCAAGTAGAGGTGGTCCATCTTTGGGTTCGTTCGTTTAGGCACTCTTTTGTCCACTTGTTCCTTGCAGTACCGCTGGACGGTCAACGGCTGGCTGACCGCAAGTGCGACGACCATCGGCCTCGTGTTGAACGTCACGGCGATCGCCTGTTGGCACCGAAAAAAGGCGCTGATCCCCGACCGGCATCAGGAACTCCAACGCCGCCTCCTCATCCTCACGGGCATCATCTACTCGCTCCATTTAATGACTGTGAGTTCAAGAGGCGATAGTTGATCAAATACCTTCTGTAGACGATCTACAACTCGTTCGTGCTAATGAAAGACAAGATCTACGACGAACGCGCCTACCTGATCGTCTCCGACTGCATGGCCCTCCTGCCCTCCGTCGCTCTCGTCCTGACCACTCCGTCGATGAGAGCCGAGGTGCTGCCCGCCACCTATTCGTGGGCACCCGCGAGCCCCGCCGATCGTCACCGTCCAGCTGTGAACGATGATCGTTGAAGCGTTTATTCGTCCAACAATCACCACCGTTTTTGACGACACTGAGCTTTTCGTCTAATTAAAACAAATGCAAAAGCAAAAGGACGAGAAAGGAAGTGACCATTTGAGGCCCGAACTGCGCAGCTCCTTTCGGAGTGGTGAGCGGCGCCGAAGTGGTCGACTGGGAGTTCGTGCAGTTCGTTTCCGCAGTTGTCAGACGAGAGGCCAACCCCACTTTCCGCCGGTTGTAATCCAACAGAATGCAGTGGTCCTTGAAAACGGTGGGCAGCAAGGAGAAGAAGGAGCTCTCCGCTCCAAAGTTCACTCGCAGGCTGCACTTTCCGTCCGCTTCTTCCTCCAAGTAGTCGACCGGTGGAATGCGCACTTCTTTGCCGCCAATCGTGAACACGAACTCGATGCTCGTCGTGCAGGAGACGTCATTATCGTTTGTTGAATTCAGTTGTTGCAGAATGTCCGGACGAAGTCTTTGGGGAACGACCATGAACGAGGTGAAAAGAACGAAGCCAGTGATGCCCGGTTGCTCCCAGGAGTTAGCGCCGAATTGGAACCAAAAACCGACAATTCATTAGCGAAAGTGGGCGAGAAGAACGAACTTGTCGATCGGAAAGGACCATTGGTGGGCGCCCTTCGTGTCTGCGTCGTCCACCAGCGTCCAGTCGTCTTTGCAGCGATCGGCCGGACGACCGCCGAGCGTCAGAGAGCCGGGAAATTTGCGGACTGGGGCGAAGAAACACGCTCTAAACAAGAAATTTCAATCGGCTTAACATAGCCTAAAGCTCGCTGGTTGTAGCTGATGACCAGTTCGCGCGTGTCCAGCTTGCTCAGCAGCCTTTGAACGAAAGAAGTCTGCGAGCGATCGGCCGGCCGGTCCAGTTCGATCGCCCCGTCCGCCCAGTCGTCTCCCGCGTAGAAAGAGACGTCCACCACGTCGATCGTGATGTCGGTCGCCGTCAGCTCGTCCAAATGGGTCTAAACATCGCGCGAGTCTAATCGAAATGACGAGGAAGCGTGCCGTGATCGTGTCCGTCCCCCGAACGCCGTCCGGATTCTTGAGATCTCCAACCTTCTTGAACGTTGTAGAGTTTCTGAAGAAAGTGAGAGGTCTTCAACTGTCGCTCACTTTGGATCGAAATTGGTGACATCGCTCGTGAGGATCAGGTTGACGGCAGACGTTCCTTTCAGCAGCGCCAACGCTTCCAGTTGCCCTGAACGAAACCAAGCGCTATGGAAGACGAAATGAAGACTACCTGGAGTCCCAACGGCGGCGAGCGTGAACGGGTGAAAGTTTCCGGCGCCCAGGAAATTCCAGTTCAATACGTTCGCGGCTTCCGCTGGGCAAAACGAGACGAGCAGGAATAGAAGCCACGCAATCATCATTCCACTAGCGGAAAACAAAGCACTGCTTCTATTCTGCTGTCTATCAGTTCGTCCAAGCAGCAAAGAAGTTTTGAGCGGCACACCCACTTCTTGCCGAAGAACTAATGGGAAAAACCAGACGCACACGCAAACAATGAGTCTCTGAATCGGGCCTTCTTCTGATTACTCACACTGATCGTTGATCTTTGCGGAGTTTAATGAAACGGCGCCCTGTCTAGTTTGTGCTGTGTTCAAAACAATAAAGTGTTTATTCACTACTCAACCAATCGCTCGCAACTAACGACTGCTCTCGGAACTTCCGCCGCATCGTTTCGAGCATCTGGCTCTCGTGCTCCCGGACCGCCGTCGAGTTTCGAATCAAATGGAGGGCAAAGTCGGAAACACACTCCTCTTTCGTCCACTCCTGCTTGTAGTTGGGGATCGTTCGCTGGAGGCGGCGATGAGCGAGGGCGCAGAGCTGACAAGGTGCGTTGATTTCCGCCTCTGTCAAGTGAGTTCTTCGGTACTTGCGCGTCCACTTGAAGTGCCTGCAAGCGAGTGAGTGAGGAAGAGAAAACCCGGCGACTGCGCACCGCCGGTACTCCTGCGGGTGTGCGATCAGCCGACGGAGGTGGGCGGCGAGGGCGGCGGGCGACTCGAAATCGGAAGCCGCGATGAAGACGTCCGGCGGGACGTTCGGAGGGACGGCCGCCCGACTCAACACCACCGGCACGATGAGCTCTTTGAGGCGCCAGAACTTCTCGCTCGTGTACTCCGGACAGACCGCGTTCTCGAACGCCAGGTAGAAGAAGTGGCTGTCTGCAGCGAGAGGAAGGGAGTGGTTGAAGACTCTTGGCCACCCACCCACCAACTCCTGCATGCACTCGCCGTCCTCGTCCCTCCCCTTCAGCTCGAGCTGCTTCCCGCACGCGACCGTCCCGCCGCACTTGCCGACGCGCGTGATCGGCAGGAAGCGCTCCAGCTCGTCCACGAGCGCCTCCCGCTTCGATTCCGTCCGGCAGTTCGAGAAGGCGATCAACAGGGGCCGCGTCTTGTTCGCGATCTTCTCTTCGACCTGCAGAAGAGTGAGCGGAAAGGGCGATAGAACTCACTTGCTGTTCACTCCAAACCTCGTCCTCGCTCTCGCTGCCGTCTCGTGGAACGAAGAGGTCGTACGGAAAGAAGACCTCCGAGTTCGAGCGGTAGGTGGCCGTCGCGTTGAAGAAGGCGGGCGGCGCGGGGTACTCGAGGCGAGGAGCGAATTTCGAGTACGACAGGTAGGGGGCTGCAGCAACGGAGTGTAGAGGAGTAACGAGGGCGAACTAACGCTCCAGATTGTAGTAGACGTTCAACGAGCGAGGGTTGACGGCGGGGAGATCGACGGGGTCCAAATGCCGTTGGTGGAACACCCGAACGGCCGCCTCGTCGGCCAGCCGCCGATCGACCGAGTGGACGCACTCGAACGGGCAGGCGGGAGAGCGGGAGGCGTCCGGGGGGACGAACAACGAGTATTGCTGCTCGAAGTACTCCGCGTGCCAGTACAAGACGATCGGCTTTCGATCGGATCCATTTTGAGGGGATGAGTCCAGTACGGACATTAGCAAGGTAGAAATCGGGGAAGAAAAGAAGAACAAGAAGGCGCTAGAAAGAAGACAGGCGCCGAGCAACCACGCTGGTTTGGACCGCAGTCTTCCGCAAAACAGTCGGAGATTCGTGACTGCCGGCAAAGCGGGTGGCAAGAAGAGAAAACAGCTGAATCAGCCGCTTTTTGTCTCAGGCGGCGAGTTTTATGCTTGCTGTCTTGACGCCGCCTCGTGGATTAACGATCTCGATTGCGATCTTGAATTTCCGCCCCGCTTCGGTTGTCGGTCGGTGGATGCCGGCACCAGATGCGACTGCGGCTTGAAAGGAAAAATAACAATCGCTTCCATTCGAGCTTTCGAACTGACTTTCCATCCTTGTGCTCTCCTCCTGGCCGACGAATCACTTTCGATTGACCGCGGAAAGCGGACGACACTCAAAGAAGCCGCAGTATTGATGCGATGATTCACCGCTCGTCGCCGTTGCCTCGGCGCGCGGCTCGTTAACGAGACGAGAGCCAAGCATTCGGCGATCATCCGCGAGAAGACGCGAGTCCGCACGTGCTCCAAATGTGATTCCTTCTTTTTTCACAACACAAAGGGCGGCGCGTCAACAATCAGATCGGCAGTGTCGGATTTCAAACGAAAAAGGGCCACGCCGTCTGCTGCGTTCGCGAAAGCCGCGTGCGGGTGCAGTAAACAAGCAAGCAAGCAACTGATTGCGATCTGGAGACGCCGCTTATTGCCCGTTGTGCAGAGAGAATGGCCGAGCGACTTGAGCCGACCGTCATTGAAGTGCGATCGGAATCCTTCGTTTTCGGGAGCTGTTGGCGAAAGCTCAAAGTGTTCATCGACAGGCTTTTCCAACGTGCCCGCTCGCACGGGCTTTCTTCTTCGTCGCATCCGCATTCTTGCTCGTTTTCGCGGACGCGATCGGCGGCCATCTGCTCGTTTGTCGCCGGGTCGATTGTCCTCCCTTTCGCTCTTCGTTTCTTTCGCGAGTTTCGAATGCTTTATTTTATTCCGGACATTCGACCAGATCCACTAAACTTCAGTGTTGCAGGGACGAGCGGGAAGATGGGGGAAGGCCGGAAGGGCTTGCGCACTCTTGTGTCGGTGGAGAACACGTGGGGCTTCTTCCAGGGCTTCGTCTCCGGAAGCATGCTGCGCGCCTCCCTCCGCGACGGCATGGACAGCTGGAAGTGAGTGGAGGAGCGTCTTCCACTGATCCCTCTCTGCTTGCAGCATCTCGCTCGTCGCCCTGACGGTCGCCTTCTCCAGCTACTCGGCCGCCGTCGTCCGCACGTGCTGGAGCCTGCGGACGTCGTTGATCTTTTCGGCGCTCGTCTTCTTGCTGCTCGCCGCTCCGAACGCCTTCCGGCCGGAATGGTCCCACTCGGTCCACTCGTGCTTCGACTTCTTGGACGATCTGATTGCCGGCGGTCGGTCTCTACCTTCATTCTCTTTACTTCTTCTCATTGCAGGCTATTTGACCTTCAAGGTCTACAGCAGAGCGTCCCTCCGAACGGCCGACCCGAACGAGAGCTCCGTGCGGCACACGATCCAGTTGGCGACCACGAACGTTGGGTTCGTTCTGCTTTCCGTCGCTCATGAACCGATGGCTTCAGGGCGGCCCTTCCGATCGCCACGTACAGCGTTGCGCACGCATTTGCGGGCGATCATCAGCATTTCATGTACGCTCCTTCCTTTTTTCTCGTTTCACTTCGTAGATTTCAGCGCGACCGTTTCGATGGTGATCATCGGCATTCGGCTGATGGACGCGCTCTTGGGGATGGCCGAAGAGGGGCGACCGAAACAAAACGAGCGCAAGGCGCACAAGAAGGCCGAAGAAATCGCCGGCTCACCATTGGAAGTCGACGAGGGCGACAAGAACGAGCTGGTTTCTGCGGGCGTCGTCGGCGAACCCTTGGGCACGCGCATCCCGGCCCGAACTCGCCTTTCAACGGAGGACCCCGATTGCGAGAAGCGGACAGAAGACTGCAAGGAGCAACCGAAGCGCAGTACGTTCTTTTACGCGTCCTCCCTTCATGGTTCTCGTTTAGCCCCCGAGTTGAGATCTCGCCGCTGGTTGGCCTTCAGCTTCATGTTCTTCCCGTTCCTCTTCAACGGATTCCTGAGCGAAATCTGGAAGCCGCCACACTGGAAGTTCCAAGTGATCGCAACGACCGCCCGCAAGCTGAACAACGGCGAGCACGACATCGTTTGGCCGAGCATCTGCGGGCAGTTCGGCGAGTCTTCCCTGCTTTGCCCTGCGAACTTCTCCTTCGCTCAGGCGCGTTGCTCTTCGCTCCGGCCGTCCGGCGGAAGACGAGCCCCGCGGTCGTGATCTCGGCGGGCATGCTGCTGCTGATCGGCTTGTGCGCGAACGTCCACTGGCAGCACGCCCACCTGTCCACCCTGTCGAAGATCGCCAACACGAACGAATGGTGGGTTCGCCGGACGAAAACAACTGATTGCTTTCTTCTTGCAGCTCGGCGAACAACATCTCGCTGAACTCCACAGCGGACTGCGTCGACTCTGTGACTTCTTTCGGCTACGCGTTCGCCGACGGCTTCACGACGATGATCGGGCTGATCGAGTACGCGTCCTGGATGAAACGCCTGCTCCTCGCCGACGAAGCCGGCATCCGGGCGGCCGTCGTGTTCGGCTTCGTCACGATGAACGCGGCGGCCATCTCCACGCACCACTTCAAGGGCCGCTGGCCGCTCGACGTCCAACTTCTGCTGACCGCCTTGGGCGCGGCGATCACGACCGCCGTCTTTTGGATCGGCCGCTTGGATCCCTTCTCGCCGCCGCTGGACGAGGAAGCCGAGAAGCGGACGAAAGAAACGATGAAGATGATGGAGGAACGAGTGGACAACGGCGTGGAGAAAGCGGAGGAACACCGCGACAACTTCGCCGATGTGTTCGATTCCCTCGACAACGAGTAACGCCCCTGTTTGTTGTTGTCCACGTGTGTAAATAAAGAATGAGCGGCTGGAAGTTGGTTGAAAGGGAAGGGCGATCGATTGACCACCTGATTCACTGAGAGCGCAGGCGACAGGTTGAAGGAACGCAACGAAAGATTGCGTCATCACGTCCACGAATAAACACGCGCTCTTCTCGGCTCGATTGCGCCGTCTCATGCAAAAGCGAACAGAACAGTCAACAACAAGAGGCGGTCGGCGACCGGCCGGCATTTCTCCCATTTTCCGTTGGTCTCGCCGCTCGTCTACTCCGCGATGAAACGAGGACCGAACGCCCCCGCCGCTCCCCCGCCGAAGCCGCCGGCCGCCCCGCGGAAGCCACCCACCGCCGCGCCGAAGGGGCCGAGCCGCAAGGAGGAGAAGCCGAAAGCGGCGGCCAAGGGCGGCAGCGTGACGGCGACCGCCTCCACGAAGGAGTTCACCGTCCGTGAGCCGGAGATCCCGCTCGAGCAACGGCCGGTCGTCAAGCTGGACGCCCTCATGAAGGAGGACAAGACCCAATCGCTGCAGCCCGTCCCCGACCCCGGCCCGGAGCACACGCGCCCGCCCGGCCAGTCGCTGAAGGAGTTCACCGCCAAGGACGCCGAGCAGTGAGTCCCCTCCTCGCCCAATCACTCGCCTTCTTGCTCGCAGGGCGCCCAGCGAGATGACCGCCCGCAGCGTGCACGAGGGCCTGCGGCAACGGACGGTCGCCAACCAGGAGCACTTCGACAAGAAATACGGCTTCACGCGGCAGAACCTCTCGCTCATGCGGCGGATGCTGCGCTACTTTGCGGACGTGAAGAACTGGAAGGGCGCCGAGTGGCTGTTCTTCTTCCGCTCTCGCGTCCCGATCACCAAGTGGCTGCTGGAGTACAGCTGGCGGACGGACCTCCTGCCCGACGTGATCGCCGGCCTCATGATGTCGATCATCGCCATCCCGCAGGGCCTCGCCTACGGCTTCCTCGTCGGTCTGCCGCCCGTCCACGGCCTGTACACGACGATCGTCGGGCCGGTCGTCTACGCGCTGCTCGGCACCTCGCGCCACGTGTCCTCCGGTCGGTCTCCTTCGTTCTCTCCCCTCACTATTCTGTTGCAGGCCCCTTTTCGATCGTCGCCCTGATGGTGAGCGCGGCGGTGAGCGAGGTGACCGAGGAGATCAAAGCGGACCGCGGCCACGGGACCTCCGGCAACGAGCTGGAGGCGGCCGGCTTCTGCTGCTGGACGGAAAAGCCGCTGCTCGACCACGCGGAAGTGCTGGAGATCGTCGGCTGTCTCACGCTCATGACCGGCTGCATTCAAGTACGTCATTCTTCTCATCCTTTCACCGCTTCCTGCAGCTCCTGCTCGGCCTCATGAACGCGGGCATCTTGGCGGTGTGGCTTTCCGATCAGCTCGTCCAGGGTCTCACCTCCGGGGCGGCCGTCCTCGTGCTCACGAGTCAGCTGCCCTACATGACGGGCATCAAGCACCTTCCGTCGCCCATGGAGTTCTGCGGCATCCCCAAGGCAAGCAGCAGAGTAGGCACCAACCTGATCGATCCTTCGCTCGTTCAGTTCTACATCTGCTTCTTCAAGAACATCGGGCAGCTGCAGCCGAACCCCACTGTCCTGTCGGTCGTCTGCTGCGTGCTGCTGCTCTTCTCGAAGCAGTTCCTGGACAAGGTGCTGCGCAAGTGGACGAAGATCAAGTTTCCGATGGAGTTGGTGATCGTCGTCCTGTCCATCCTCATCAACTACTTCGCCGCCTCCACCCACTTCGACCTCGACCTGCACAACGTGGGCGCCGTGGAGTCGGGGATGAAGCGACCGGCCGCGCCGCGCCTCCGCTACGCCTCCAAGCTGTTCGTCTGGGCGATCACCACTTCGGTGGTGGCGTTCGCCGTCCACATCGCCCTCGTGAAGCTGATCGCCAAGAAGCTCAACTACCAGATCAACGCCAATCAGGAGTGGCTGGCGCTCGGCGGGATGAACTTCGTGGCCGCCTTCTTCGGCTGCTTCGTGGGCGCCTCGTCGTTGAGCCGCTCGTTCGCGATGGTCAAGCTGGGGGCGAAGACTCAAGTACGCCCACTCCATCCTTCTTTTCACCCCTCTCGTCGTTCAGATGTCGACTCTGGTGAGCGTGTGCGTGCTGCTCGCCGTGGTCTACGGAGCGGCCGAGTACTTCTACTACCTCCCACTCGTAAGCCCTCCTCCCTCCTTTTTCATTCACTTCCCGCTCTGCAGCCCGTGCTCGCCTGCATCGTGGTCATCGCGCTGAAGGACCTGCTCGTCCAGATCGTCACGAGTGCGCAGACGATCAAGGTCTCGTTCATCGACTTCGTGAGTTCTCTCTCAATCAGCACTCATCCCTCTTGTTCCTGCAGCTCATCTGGTACGTGACCTTCATGGCCGTCGTGTTCGTGAGCTTCAACATTGGGCTGATCGTGGGCGTCTCGTTCGCCCTCCTGACGGTCGTCTTCCGCTCTCAATGGTTCGTTTCTTTGGGCGAGTGATCGAATGGTGGTTGCAGGGCCGAGAGCACGTGCATGGGCCGCATCCTCGGTACCACCGACTTCAAGGGCGTCGATCACTACCGCGCGGCCGTGGAGGTGCCCGGCATCCGCGTGTTCCGCTTCGACGCGCCCCTCTACTTCGCGAACGCCGAGTTGTTCCTCAGCCGGCTGCACAAGTGCGTTCTCCCCTTCCTTCCTTCGCTCATCTCCTCGATTGCAGCGCCTCGGGCATCGACCCCGTGCTGGTCGTGGGCAAGCTGGAGGACGTGAAGCAGAAGCGGAAGGCCGACGCGCCCACGGCCGGCGGCGACGGCGAGAAGACGGCGCCCAAGGCCTCGGGAACGAAGGGCGGCGAGCCGACCACGGCGAAGGAGAAGGACATCCGTGAGTGCCCTCCGTCCACTCCTCATCCTCTCCGCAGAGCTCCACGTGCTGCCCGTCGCGGGCAATCCGTCGAAGGAGATCGTCGAGGGCGCCGTCGAGCGGACGGTCGACCTGCCGACGCTCAAGCAGCCGCAGCGCGAGGCCGAGGAGTTGATCCAACTCACGCACATCGTGATCGACTGCTCCTCCTTCCCCTACATCGACCTCATGGGCCTGCAAGTGCTCGAGCAGGCCTACCTGGACTACCAGAAGATCGGCATCCAAGTGTACCTGTCCACGTGCAAAGGCGAGTGTTTCGTGGCTGTCCTCTTGCTCATCTCTCCTGTTTGCAGTGAGCGTGCGGCAGTTCTTCGAGCGGGCCGACTTCTACAAGCGCGTGCCCAAGGTGAACATGTTCGTCTCGGTGATCGACGCCGTCACGAAGGCGCTGCTCGACCGCGACCTGCTGCTCGAGAAGGCGGAGAAGGAGCGGCTGGAGGCCGAGGAGCGCGGCCGCCTCGAACTGCCGCCCGAATCGCCGGCGGTGCCCGAGAACGCCGCCGTCCCGCCGCCCACCTCCAGCGGGGGCACCACCCAGCAGCCGCCCACTGTCGCCGCCGCTGCTCCCGCTCCGGCCGCCGCTGTTCCGAGTGCGCCGAACGCGCCCGTCGCTCCCGCCGGTCAACCCGCCCCTCAAACTGCCGCCCCGACCGTCGTCCCGCCCGCTCCTCCGGTCGTGCCGACCGTTCCGCAGCTGCCGCCCGCCGCCGAGAAGAAATGAGGCGTGATTGTTGTTGTTCTTTTGTTGTATTGTGAGAATAAAGTGTTTTGTTGGTTGACGTTTCAATCTGTTCGTAGTCCACACGTCGAGTCTTTTATCTGTTGTTTCTTGTGTTTGGTCGAGCATAAACAATCGCTTTGTGCCTTTGATCTCTGGGATGGCAGCCTTCCGGGTAACGGCGAGGAGAGTTGAAAAGAACAACTGCTCATAAGAAACTCTTTGCTTGGTTTGTCATAAAACGACAGGCGTGAGCCAAACGATTGTGGCTAAAAATAACCGTTTTTATTTTTGCTCGTAATACAAAACAGAATGAAGATCTCAAGAGAGAGTGTGGATCGATGCAGTCATTTTGCGCCCTTTCCACAAACAGATGATACCTTCAAGCGAAGAACTCGCCGCAAAAAGGAATAAAAAAACGGCATAACCTTTGTTGCTTTATTCACTTTCCTTCTTTGTGAACGAAAATGGAGTGGCAGCAAGGCCAAGCTCATCACCACTACCCGCAGTATATAAGATCCTTACATTACGAATGTCTGCAAAAAGTGCGTTAGGGGGGTGGGGTAACGCACTTTTTGCAGACGATGTCAAAAACCGCAACGCAAATCCGACATTTGCAAAAATTCGTAACGCGAATTGTGCAGCTGCAAAAATTCGTAACGATTTTTTGCAGCCGTCAAGTTTGCGTTCAGGATTTTGACATCTGCAAAAAATCGTTACGAATATTTGCAGATGTCGGATTTGCGTTCCGGATTCTTGCAGATGTCAGGTTTGCGTTCGCGTTTTGTGCATTGCAAGAATCGTGAACAGGATACTTGCAGCTGCACGTTTTGCGTTCACGAATCTTGCAGATGCACAATTTGCGTTGGTGATTTCTGCAGCTACAAAAAATCGTTACGAAAACCGACCATTTGCAAGAATCGTGAACACAAATGTTGCAGATTTTGGAGGAAAGCATCAAAATTCGGCCGTTTTTTCAGTGCATTTTGGCCCTTTTCAAATGAAAATCAGTGATTTTTGCAAGATTTGCGTTCACGATTCTTGCACGATGTCCGATTGCCGTTCACGATTTGAGCACTGCAAACTTTGCGTTCACAAATTTTGCATCTGCACAAATCGTGAACACAAAGTTGACATCTGCAAGAATTGCAAACACAAACCCGACATCCTGCAAGATTTGTGAACGCAAAATTTGCAGATGCACAAAACGCGAACACGAATTTGACATCTGCAACAATCCGGAACGGGAATCCGACATCTGCAAAAAATCGTTACGAATTTTTGCAGCTGCAAGGATTCCGAACGCAAATCGTGCGGCTGCAAAAATTCGTTACGATTTTTTGCAGATGCAAAAATCGGAAACGCAAATCTTGCATGGCTGCAAAAAGTGCGTTACCCCACCCCCCTAACGCACTTTTTGCAGACATTCGTAATGTAAGGATCTTATATCCGTTGGACACGGGGAGATCCGTACGCTCCGTATTTTGTTACAGAAGACTGCAAACCAGAAGGCGTTATTATGGGAGGGGGGTTTGGAGCGGTCTTGTAAGTGAACGGAAACGGTCGCAGTTTTATCTCACCATTGTTACAGCAAAGTCGTGCAGATTAAGTCCGTCGACGAACAACCACACGTGTTGGCCACAAAAACCCTCAAACTTGACTTGAATCAAGTAAACGCTCATCACAATCGCAGACGCGCGACGTACTTCCTTCGAGAGGCCCTTCTTTTGGCGAGCATGGTGCACACAAACGTGGGTAACAGATAGCAGTTCTTCTTACAGCTTCGGCTTAGGTTGTCGCTTTTGAAGACATGTACGCCGTGGATCCTTTCTTCCAGACACCGGGAAGCCTCTACTTCCGCATGGAGTGGCTTGACTGTACCCTATGCGATGCACTTTACGAGAAAGATGCTCCGTACAAGGTGGACACACATGAGAAGCGACTGAAGGCGTGGAAGGAACTCTTGTCGGCACTTGCCTTTCTCCACATGAATCGCATTATGCACCGGGTAAAACGGCGACTTCTTTCTTCTGACTTCTTTACGCATGCTCAGGACCTTAAACCGGACAACTGCGGCTTCAAAAAGGACGACAAAAGCGCCTACCGTCTGAAACTCCTCGACATGGGTCTTGGCCGAGACGTGCCCGAAACCGATGAGGCGGGCAAATCCAAAGTGACACCTGGAGTGGGCACTTTTCTTTACATGGCGCCCGAAGTTCTTGAAGGACGTAGGGATTACAACGAGAAAGGCAGGAAATCCTTCGCTTTTCACTGAAATTTTACTGTTTCTAGCCGACTTGTATTCGCTCGGAGTCATGATGCTCGAAATGGTCCGAGGACAACGGCCGGTCCGCAAGGGGAATCCCGCCCGTCAATTGCGCCACATCGTAACCGCACGCGACGATCTGCACCTCGAGCTTCCGCTCGACCGCTTCCCGGACGAAACGGCACGTAAGTGGAAATCCGAACATCTTCTCACATTTTCGAGCAACAGGACAATCGGCCATCGATTTGATCAAAAAGCTGCTCGCTTTGAACCCCGAAGAACGCTTTTCGGCCGCTGAGGCCCTCGAGCACGACCTCTTGCGGGACGTGCAGCTCGGCTACACCCCCGAAGGAGTGTTCTGGGGCAATCTTGACGACATCACTGGATCCCTTACGCTAGAGCACTGCATAGGTAAACAATTCATTGTGTTGTCTACTCAACCTCTTCGTTTAGAGCGGATCAACGGCCTCCTTGAACAACACGCGCCCGTGATCGGCGGCAACTCGCAGCCGGCCTACGTGCCCTCGCCGAGCTTGAGTTCGTTGGGCTACTGACGCTCGTTCATGAGCGTGCAGCCTCCTTTTACAAAGAAAACGGTAGAAACCCGTGATGTCGACCTTCCACCTCTTGTCGTTTTTTCTTCTGCCGTTTGGTTGTAGTTTTAATCTCTTTCTTTCATTGAGCTTTTTTAAAACAAGCGCTTTTCCTCTCATCGCTAGTTTCCCGTGCAGTTTTTAGCGATTCGAATAAAGAACACACCGTTTGCTGCGAGTGTTCGTCGATCGGCGAGATCTGAAAAGCTTACGACGTTCGCATCCCCCGCCAAGAGCGGCGGCCGACCGGCAGACGGCGGCGAGAGGCCACGAGCAGAAAGAAGGGAGATGTTTTGAAGTTGCTCAGCTTTACCCTTGCTCAGCACAAAGAGTACGTAGTGGGCTTTGATCTTCTCCAAACTACATCGTTGCTTCAAACCCGGCAACAAAAGCAAGCAGCAGCCATGCGATTAATTTGGCTGCCTTCTGCAAGCAAGTGAAGAAAATGACGCCGTTAGTTACAAAGCAGATATTTGATTGCAGCTTCAAGTAAGACAAGAAGCGAACAGAAAGCACATTCGATGCTGCTGGCTGACTCACATTTCATCACTCTTCTTTCGTTCTTGTGCAGGCGGCAGACGGGCGCCTCTCGTCCAACTTGACGGCGGAATTGCGCCTTGCCGCTGATAAGACGGGCGTTTCGGGCCTCATCGCTTGAAGCCATTAGTCGTAAATCTTTTGAACAAACACCGATCCCTTCTTCTGCTGCCCTTCTCCCTTCGGAATGCCAAAAGCTCCTGATTATCGGCGGCTGCTTCCGGCTTCTGTTCGGCAGAAAAGAAGCGAAGAGTTCCGATTGCGGGCAAACGATCGTCGTTCGAGTGGAAGAATGCACTCTTTTGTTCAATCGATTAATTGGATCGCTTAACAATCCTTCGCTCTGCATTAGCCTTCAACTGTGATCAATCCACTTGATCTTCTGACTTTGTTGCAGGATGCGGGCGGCCTTCGTGCTCCTGCTTCTCGCCGCCGCCGTTCATCCGGCGGCCGGCCAACTCGGACGGCAGAAAGCGAGAAGTGAGTGATCGCCCCGCTTCATCGAGTATTCTTCTTCTTTCAGCTCGCTTCTTCGACAAGCTGACCGCCCCCACTCAAACGGATGACGACTCGCAGGAGGTCCTTCGGGAGCAGCTGCCGCGTGTGGCCGAAGTGTTCCACTACGACATCGAAATACGCCCATACATCCCCTTCCCTGGGCTCACCGATCAAACGAGTAGGCAACAACAAAAGGAACTAGTCAAAGTCTTCTTCGTTCAGGGCAGGACTTCACCTACGATGGAAACGTGACGATTTCCTTTAAAATCACGAACAAGACGGATTCGATCTATTTGTTCTCGCAGAACGTCCACTACCTCCGACAAGTGCGGCTGATGCACGGCTCCGAGGTGATCCAGTTGGACTCGTACAAGACGAACATTTCCCTCTCGCGTGTGACGATCACGCCCAACGATTGGTTCAAAGTCGGCGAGAACTACTCGCTGCACATCGAATTCTCTTCGCCGCTCGGGCAGTGGGGGGACGGCGGCCTCTACTACGTTGAGTACGGGCAAGACGCCACGAACACTCCGCAGTACCTGGTCGCAACGTTCTTCGAGCCGCTCCGCTTCCGAAAGCTCACGTAAGCCATCAATCGTTTGTCTACTAATGAATGAGCGGCTTCAGCCCCGGCCTGGACGACCCCCATTTCAAGGCCACGTTCCAACTGACGGTCGTTTCGCCCAATCAAGCCAAGGTCTACCACAACATGAAACAGATCGTGAACGAAGTACAGGAGACGTCCGTTCACGGCACTTTGTTCGTTCTCTACTTCTCGTTGTTTCAGGTCGGAAACGAAACGAACGACCTTCGTGAACACGCCCAAGATGTCCACCTACTTGTTGGCGTTCGTGATCGGCAATTTTGACGAGTACACGACAACTTCCAGCCGGGGAGTCGAAGTTCATTCTAACGCTCAAAAGCCACTGCTTACCCCCGCCCTTCAGGTCAAGTCGATCTCGATTCCGGAAGTGTCGGCCTACTTGAACGATTCGGCGATCACTGCGGCCAACTGCGTGAACGCAATGGAGGGGCTCACGCACGTGAACTATCCCTACGAAAAGCTCTTCAACATCGAGACGATCCAAATGGGACACTCGAGGCAAGTGTTTTCTTTCTTCCTCCTTCCATTCGTTTCGTTGTAGTTCAAAGTATTCTTTCAATCTTTTTCGCTCCTTCTAATCGCTCACTGCTCAGTGCAATGGAGAACATCGGCATGATCGTGTACACGCGCTTCTTGTCCCAATTGAAGATCGCAACGCCCGCCCAGCTCCGCTTTGTTCAATCAATGATCGAGGTGAGTTTCCAGTAAAGAGAGGTCGCTAATGGTTGTTCGTTTGCTCAGTGCCACGAGATTAGTCACCAATGGTTCGGCGACTACGTAACTGCGGATCGATGGGGACAAGTGAGTGGCCGCGAGCAACCCAATCAGTCTTTCTTGCTTTCAGGAGTTCCTGCACGAGTCGTTCGCGGCGTTCTTCCAGAACCGGGCCGTTCAGGAGTTCACCACGGAAGTCGACTACGTGGTTCGTTCTCCTCTTCATTCCTTTTCCAATCGTGTGGTTGAAGGAGAGCACGAAGATCTCCGACCGGGACGAGGGGCTCTACGCTGCGGAGACGGGCGACCATCCCGTCAGCTACACGCTGGCCGAATTCGACGGTTGGTTCCCTGGGGATGAAGGAGAGTACTCTCTTCTATCTTTCGTTTAGGAATCACGTACGCGAGCGGTGGAGCAATCTTGCGAATGCTGGAGCGCACAGTCGGAGACACGACCTTCTTCTCGGCTCTCCAAACGTACCTGAACGCCCACTCGTTCGCCAACGCCGTGGACAGCGATCTGATCGACGCTTTCGAGAGTGTAAGCTGCAGAGATCGCTCGAATTCCCTGCTTGCTGTTCGTTCAGACGGTCAACAACCAACCGCTCTGCGGCTCGATTTCCGTCAGCCAAGTGATGAAGGATTTCCTCCGCCAAAGCCAATACCCCATCGTGTACGTCGATTTCGACTCGAGCGGCTACTCGTTCACGCAAATCTCGCCGGCCATCGATGCGAAGCGGTGGAACATTCCGATCTTCGCCTTCGATGCGGAAGCAAAGGCCGTCCTCCCGATTTACCCGTTCTTCGTGCAATCGGACGACTCCTTGTGTCCGCAGGGCTTCCAGCCGTTCTTCACGAACCTGCTCTTCTTCAACCATGAGGGCGTGACGTTCGCCCGCTTCCGCTACTCGGCCGTCTACTGGGAGCGGGTCCTCGCCGCCGACCTGTCCGTCGTCGACGATCGAACGCTTTTGGCCCTCCTGCTGGACGCGATCAGCGAAGAGAGCGATGCGTGCGTTCAGTTCATCCTTTTCTTGCCTTGATGGTTGTTTGCAGGAGTACTCCGTTGAAGAACCGCCGGAGCATCCCGCTGATCAAGAAGATTGTCGCGGACAAGAAGGGCAAACTCGACCCCTACATCGCGCAAGCGGCCATCGATTTGTTAACTTCTTTTGAAGGCTTGTTCGTGGCCACGAATGAACGGGATCTCTACGCGGTAATCCCTCTGTCCACTTCTCATAAGCACTTCTGTTGTAGCGGCTGTTCCAAAAAGAGCTGGCGAGCGTGTACACAACACTCAACTGGACGGCGAACTCGTGGGCTGACGGGTGCAGGAATCTGTATTATCCGATCATTTCCTCATTTGTTTAGCCACTTGAACAACGTCCTGTTGCCCTACGCCGTCCGCTACGACGTGGGCACTGCGCGGGCGGATGCGATCGCCCAATTCCAACGGTTCACTGCGGGTTGTTCGGGAGCGGCGCCCGTCTACGAGACCTGCAATCCGTTAGCCATTCACTGCTTTCTTCTTTCAATCGTTGTGTTCAGGATTCCGGCAGACGCCCGGGTGGCCGCCTACTGCGAGGCCGCGCGCTCGAACACGGGCGCCAACGTCCAGTCGTTGCTCAACTATTGGCAGCGGTTGATCGGCTCGTCGGACACGAAGTTCTACTTCCAATACGAACTGAATGCCGTCCAGGATGGCTTGGCTTGCGCTGAAGACTCGTCCGTGTTGAACGCGTAAGCAACAGTCGAGTGTTGTGGACCCGGACGATTCCTTGTTTAGAGCGCTGGACACGGCCCTCTCCAACAATCAAGCGTACTTCCTGGGCGCCCTCGCCAACCACCCGACCGCCTCCGTCGTTCTCCGCAGCCACATTGTGAACAACGCGGCCACGTGGCAAGTCCACCTGCCGCTCCTCAGACGGGCGCTCGATTCGATCATCTCGACGATGTTCACCTCGAACGACCTCGCCGACTTCCTCGACTTCGTCTTCCGAGCAAGCCGCAACTTCAACACCGCCGGCAAGAAGCTCCTGAACAACGCGGCCTCGAAGTTGGAGGCGAAAATTCGACCGGCGGCCACCGAGCGGGCGGAGGCGAGTGCGAAGAGGAGGAAGGAACGATTGAAAGGGTTGATTGCAGCTCCTGCGTTGGCTCTTCGACTCGGAGGTGCCGGTTGGAAAGACCGTCTGGCCGCTCCCCCTGCCGCAGCCCGAAATGGCGGCCGGGAGTCTCCAGTACGACCTCACCTTCACGCCCTACTTCCCGGTGGACGGCTACAACGTGTCTGCCGACCGGCTGTTCACGTTCGACGGGACCGTCACCGTAGGCACTCCCTTGCAGTCCTCCTTTTAGTGGATCGTTTAGATCACGTACACTGCGGACAGCACGGCGACCTCGTCGAGCATCAGCCTCCACTCGCATCGGCACGTGATCAAGAGCGTCACGGTGACGGCGGGCACGACCACCCCGACCGACGTTCCCGTCTCGTTCACCCGCGACTTTGAGAACGCCGTCCTTACCCTCCAGCTGGGCGGCAGCCTTGTCCCCAGCGAACAGGTGACGATCACCATCGAATACACCGGCTTCATCTTCAACGAGCCCGAGCGGAAGCATCAGGGCGTCAACGTCCAACCGTTGCGCGATCCATTCAAAAACGAGACGACGAACGTGTTGATGACCGAGTTTTATCGCGGCTCCTACGCCCGCTCCCTCGTTCCGTGCTTCGACGAGCCGAAATACAAGGCTGTGTGGACGGTTCACGTCGTCTATCCGACTGCCTTCACTGCTCTTTCGAATAGACAGAGCCAAACGACCACCCAGGCGGGAGGTACTCGTTTAAACTCACTGCTATCAACCCTCCGTGCTTTGTTCAGCCTACTCAACGACCGACTTCGCCCCAACGCCGTTGATGAGCTCCTACTTGCTCGCCGTCGCCATCGGGAAATTCCAGTCGATCAGCGGGACGTCGTCGAGCGGAGTGAACGTCCGGGTTTGGGCGGGCGTCGGCGCGGAGGCCTATGGCAACGTCGCCCTTCAAGTGAGCGAGAGCGGAGAAGTGGATTCATCGAAAGAGTGTTTAGGCAGCGACCGACGCGATCAACTTCATGGAGACACTGACGGGAGTCTCGTACACCGCCTTCAACTCGAAACTGGGTGCGAGAAATCATGCGGCTATCAACCATCCCCTTGATCTTTAGACGTGCTCTCAATTCCCGGCTACATGGGAGCGATGGAAAACTGGTGCCCACTTCTCTCTAATAAGTTATCACTCGATTCGTTTTGCAGGGGATTGATAATCGGCGACGAGGGCCTTTTGCACAATCCGGCCGTCCACACGATCGCCCACAAACGGAACACTTACGACATTGCCGCCCACGAGACCATTCACCAGGTAAATCCAATGGATTGGTGTAGCTTCTAACAGCCACTTGTAGTGGTTCGGGGATCTCGTCACCACCGAGACCTGGGCAACAACTTTTGTGGCGGAGGCTTTCGCGAGCCACTTTGTTGCGGACATTTTCGACACGAATGTCGGTTATGGAGTGAGTTTCGTGCTTGCTTTCTCTCCTCTAAGCACTCGTTCAGGAGTACTTCCGCTTCTCGACGGGCGAGTGGGCTCTCCGTTACGACGAGTCCGCACTTTCGATCGTCATTCCTGCGGACATCAACGCCCCCTCGTTCGATCCCTTCTCGCCGTCCGTCTACGGCAAGGCGGACGCCTGCTTGTCGATGTTGGCAGCCCTGATCGGGCAGGACACCTTCCGAACGGGCCTCCAGTCGTACATCCACCAGAACAATTTCTCCAATGCCGATGACGAGGACTTGTGGGCGGCCATCGAATTGGGCGTGGCCACGAAAGGCATCACCGATTGGGATGGGAACATTCTCGATGTCGCCACTTTCATGAATCCTTTCTTCAAACAAGTGAGTTGAAACGAATCAACAGGCAAACACACGCGTTTCCAGGCTTCCTACCCGATTCTGACGGTCAATAAGAGCGGTAATCAACTGGTCGTCGACCAAGAGGTTTGTTCAGCTACACTTCAATTCACGAGTTCTCTCTGCAGTCGTTCTATCCGCCTTCATCTCTGCCGTCTTCTCCGTTCGAATACGCGTGGAACGTGCCCCTGTGGGCGTACGGAAAGTCGAAAGTGGTCGAGCAGAAGTGGCTGGCGAACGGGACGACCACCGAGTTCAACGACCCGCCGAACGTTCTCGTGAATCCCGGCCGGCTCGCTTACGGCCGCGTCCTGTACGACGAGCTCTCGTGGGCGGACGTCCAATCGCTCTACTCGTCGACCCAGCTGAACGAAACGGTGCGGGCTCAACTGCTCACCGACACGTTCGCTCTCGTCAAGTGGGTCCATTCCCTGAGGGTTGGACTCACCCTTTGATTGTTGCAGACGAGGAGACCTTCAGCACTCCCGCCTGCTGGACCTCCTGCTGCACTACGACACGGAAGACAACGAGATCCCGTGGATCTTCGCGCAAGAAGTGTTCGATTTTATCCTCCGCAAGCTGAAGAGCGATCCCCAGCAACACCAGCAGTTCGTGGTGAGTGTTTGAAGAAGAAGGAGGAGATTAATCGAATGCAAAGGACGTGATCAACCGACTGATCGGAACGCGCGGCTACCTGCCGAAGAGCAGCGATTGGGGACCCCGGTTAGAACGAGTGACTTCTTTCTTTGTTTTTTGAGTGACTGTTTAGTGACGGCAATCTGGCGATCATCCACCTGCAATCTCGAATCAACCGGGGCGCCTTCGTCGATCAGACGACCGCCACGTTCCCCGCACTTGCCGATCGCTGCTTCCAGTCGCCCTACGGACTGGACCAATGCTTCCAGTCAGTCTTCCACCTTATTTTTTCCCAATCGTTTGCTTCAGGATGGTGCCCGACGCCCGCCCGCCGACCGTGTGCGCCGGCTTGCAGGAGTTCCCCGAGTACGAGGCCCAAATCGGCAGCTTCCTCGCGTTCTACGGGGCGTGGGGCGACGGCCTGTTCGCTTCGGCGTACGCGGAGCCCTTCATCGAGGGCGTCGGCTGCATCGGCGAGCGTTTCGTCCAAAAGAAGTGGGTCCTCCAACAAGTCTCTTCTTCAAACCAGTGTTCAGGCACGTGCAAGCGGCCATCGCCGGGCAGTACGGATCGTTGGGCGCCGCCGTGATCAAACGAGTGGCGGAACTCGACCAGACGACGAACGTCGTCTACAACGCCGTTGCGGACGACCCGACGGCCGCCGTTCGCTCGCCCCACTTCGAGCTGCTCGTCGCGTCGATCGCCGCCGACTGGTCCACTCAAGAGCAGTTGGACAAAGTGCCTCTTTCACTCCTCCAATCATCCCCTCCTTTCTGCCTTTTTTCAGTTCATCTTCATCCCGTGGAGCGGCATCACCCCCGCCCAAAAGAACGTCCTCCAAGCGGCGATCGCGCAAATCAACGCGAACATCCAATGGCGTGCCACTCGGCTGCCGGAGATCACGGACTGGCTGAACGCGCACTCCTGAACGCCCACTCGTTACTCCCGCAAACACCACTCGATAAACTTCTTTAATTGGACGAACTGTACATGAAAGAGAAAGGAATAGATTAACGGAAGGCGATCAAAAGTCGATGGCCGCCTTGCCCGCACTCGCGAAGCAGTTCGATCGCTGCTGCTCGGCGCGAATCATCCGCCGGCACTCGTCCAGCACGTGCAGGGCGGTTCCCCTGCAACAACCACAAGTGGGAGCTTTCCGGGTGAACGAACCGATTGTGGCCGAAATGTCGAATGCATTTGACCAACGACAACTTGCACTCGTCCAGCTCTTGGTACTTGTACGCTCCATTTACAGTAGTCGAGAGGAGAAGGAGCGAGAAGACAAGCAGAAGGGAGGGCATCTTCAAATTGAAATGAGCACAACAGATGGGCGCGGCGGGCGGGTGATCTGTGAGTTCAAATACCCGCAACGAACAAGACAGACGAGTGTACGAATCGACATGTTTGCGAGGGTGGAGCGCCCACTTTACACCCGCCGCCCCCACTTTTCGGCTGCTTATCGACCGTCTTTCCCGCTCGCTGTTTGCCGAAGACGAGCCGGCGGCCGGTCGGCGGTCCGCAAATTCGCCGAATGATCAAAACCGCCGCCTGACCGCTCAATTTCGTAACGAGGCGGACGGTACTCGCTGATTGGAAGAAAGGAATGACATTTCGTGCATCACTTCCCTCCATTTCGCGGTCAACCGAATCCGCGGCTGCCGCTTTCCGGCAATCACGAGCAATCGGCGTTCGGCCGGCCGTTTGCGAAGCCGCTCGAGCGGCCGCCGCCCACCGGCTGCGCAAACGGAAGCCCCCTCATTCGACGACGTTTCGCTCAAGCAGTCGTCGAGTGGAGTTGAAAGAGCATCGGGAACTGCCCGCAACAAAGCGAACGCCCGCCTGCGAACAATCGAGCGCTTTTCATTCCGCCGTTCAGCCGCAAACAAACCGGCGGATAAAAGCGGGACATCCACCAGCAAACAGCACGAATCCCCGCATTTCCTCATTCGTTCGAAATGCGCTCCCTACTCGTGTGTTCCCTTCTGTTCGCCTCCGCCGTCCTCTACGCGCAGGCCACCTGCGAAGTGGGAGACGCCCGCCCGGAGTGCGCGGAGGTCGCCCAGCGGACGGACGGCGCCGTGGAAGCGAAGAGCGACGCCCTCCTGAAGGTGAACGACGTCCACCCGCTCGCCCAATCCATTCGGCTGCTCCGCGCCAAGAAGAACGTCAAAAGTGTGAAGAATAACGCGAAGAAGGGCGCCAAGAAGGCCGTCCGCAAGAAGAAGCCCGCCTCCAAAGGCAAGAAGAACGTCCGGAAGCGCGGAAAGCGGCCCAACCGGGCCGAAGGCGACGACGAGGAAGAAGAGGGCGATGAGGGCGACGAAGAGGGTTCGTTTGTGGAATTTGTTTCAATCACATCTCTTTCTTTTGCAGACGAAGGTCAGTTAGCTTTGCGACGGCCGGCTTGCATTGATTGAGAGGCACACCAATGAATCGTTGATTGAC